>CP135563.1:2672719-2713032 GCA_032401905.1 Swietenia macrophylla | reverse complement strand
TTATACAAACGATGGCGTCTGTGTCACTGGGTTATGTTAAATGTTAAGTGATTGTTTTGAATGGATAAGTGAACATACCTCTATACGAGCGATGGACTCTAAAATGCCATGCAAGTATTGGACATCACTGCATGGACGAGGATGTAACCTGAGCAAGAATGTAAATTACAAATCATTTAGAATGTAGAGAACGGCTGGTACAACAAGAACACTGCCTAACTGTTCACGTTCTGTCAAACAATAGAGGTGAAGAAGAAGCATGATCTCTTCTGTTGCACTTTGTGACCAATCCAAAGTACATAAATAAAACTGAAATCTGAAGAAAAGAGAACACAAGCAAAAGTAGGTTATGCATGCTTGAGAATGAAGTTTTCCAATGTAAAATAAATTTGCTTAGCTAAGCAGCTGCTCTATATTGACAGCATCTGTCTTGTATTCATACCTTATATTTATGTCATTCAAATGTACAGAACTATCTTCAGCCCTGCCATTCTTTCATCGAACATTAGATTAACATCAACTGTAACAAGTTGAATGTGAAAGCAATGACATTTGCATCACTTAACTGGTCATATTAACTGCGGTAAACAACATACTTCTATTGTGATTATGCTTTCTCCACTAGTTCCAGCTATTAGAGTTCTTTTTCAATTCATGCAAATGTTGGGGGAACATAGCTCTCAAATTCTATTGGTTTTGCAATGGTGCTTAATTTCTCTATTCAGATAAAAGAAGAAAAATAATAAATAAAAAAGATAATACCTGGGAACCATATTTGGATCTGCCACAGGAAATCTCTCACCAACTGCTTGCAGAGGATAGTAGTCTAGTGGAGAGGCTTCCATGGGATTTATATGTTCGCTTAATTTATCCAACTGCTCATCAGTAAAAATTTGTCTAAGAACAGCTCCACCAGTATTTGAAGCACCTCCAACAAGCCACTTATCATCAAGGCGATGACTGTACACCCCAAACCGTGCATCCTCAATACGACTAGTGCTCAGTAGCTTAATAGCAAGAGTTGAACCCAAAGAAGTGACCTAACACAGAACACTATAATCATTATCATGAAAAAATCCAGGAAAACCAAACAATAGCAATTCAAAAATGGATGTCCCTTGAAAGGTAACGTCCACATTATTTGGCAACTGGCAGCAAACAATAAAACTGAGATTTATTTACATACAAATTGAGAGATTATGATTAAATAATCTAAACATCATTCATCTCGTATTTAAAAAAAAAAATGATTCATGTTTTTCCAGGGGACATTATGGCATATAATTGGATGTCTTCAAAAAAAATATATAAGCAAGCTAAATCCAGTGGAGTGCTCACAGCTTTTCCAGGCTCTGTTGCACGAGCTGCAAGAAAGGCAGCAATACTATCAGTAGTTCCAGTGCATACAACACATTCTTTTGGAAAACCTGCAAGAGTATATTATAAGCATAGTTTTAGAACCTGAGGTGCCTCCACTGGGAAAAGATTCAAGTGCAACAGAGCAACACAAAGAATCCAAGTGGTACAATTCCAAAATATTCAATTTCAAGAGAAACAACATGCATTTCAAAGAAGTCACAACATCATACATTGCTCAGTCCATTATTTTCACATTTTTGTAAGTTTAATTTAGTCATCACTATAACAAAGCCTGCATGAACCAGAACATGGCATTCTTCAATGACCAGCCAATCTCAACCCTAATATAAATCCCCAGTAGCCAATACTATCACAAGTAGGTTTGTGCAACAGATGTACCTATTCATTAATTTATTTGTTCATGACACTTCATGTGGTTTGAAAATAACATCAGTCACTTTTCTCTATTTGCAAATGGCATGTTACCACTTGACCAAAAAGCTTAGGGGTGTAACATACTATTTAAGCTCTAACACTAACCATTAATGAAACCATTAGTCATAATCATTAGCAGGAACTTGATTCTCTGTTAATGGACCATCCTATGAAAATTTTTAGCGCCAGCTGGGTTGATGATGTTCCTTTTTTATTTTATTTTTCAAAAAATGAGGAATGTGTCACCTAAATTTCCAGTTCCAGAATCATAACTTTAAGAATTTGATTAAACTGCTTATTAATCCAATTTAAGTGTATGCATAAGAAAAAAAAATAGTTTGGTGTTCTTTTCAGTTTTTACTACTAGCAAACAAAATGTAATGAGAACTCACCAAAATCAATTCTAATGTCCTCTTTTAGAAAGCCAATTGAACTTCCAGGAGCTTGGATAGAAGGTAGGAGTTGTGAATAAGGCTGAGACAGCAGCCAGGGTGGATAGGACTCGACTTCAGGATCATAACCAACCTATGACACAGAAAAGACTCATTTGCACAGCAATTTAATGTTGACTAGTGCATAGTTATAACATCATAAATGCAAGCAAAAACAGAAAGTACCTTCAGTGCATTATTGTAGTCAGAAACTCCAATCTTTCCATGAAGAAGCCACAACAACCAATCTGCTTGATGTAACAACAGTGCTGATTCTTTATTTGCACCATCAATGTTCCACCACGTGACAAGCTTGCAAAGGGTAGAGGTGCCAGAGCAAACTGTGTGGTTTGCAGGAGCAATAGACTTTACTGCTGGTAAAGCATCAGGACAACTCTCATTGTAAAGGAAAGGCCTCCATAATGGTTCTCCTATGTTGCTGTGGCAACAAAATCCAAATGCATACGTGATATTCAATAGGTCTTGGCATGACAAAGAAAGCAATACAAGGATAAGCAACAAATCTCTGAGGCACCCACCTATCTATGATGATAGCAGTTGCAGAAGTACCATCAATAGAAATGGAAGCTATAAGCGAGCGGAGATTAACAGGAATATCTTCAAGCAATGAGAAAAGGGTGGCCTTCCAAGACCGTATCCAATCTATTCCTTCTTCACTCTTACTAGACAACAGAAACAACAATTACAACATCCCTGGAAAGTTTAATTCACTGCAATACCACAACCAAACATCAAAACCTCCCAGTTAACGTCTAGATTTATCCTCTTGCAAATGGGGGCCCTGCCCCAATTAGCAAGCAGGAAGCAAGCTCAATGAGCTCTCCGTTTTTACTGAACACATCTATACATATTCTCTTTACCAGCAAGTTGAAATACATCTACTTCTAACACTACATAATTTGAATGCAAAACGGTTACAAACATCCAATTCGATCAAAATTTGACAACCATAACTGCAAATATAAATTTCGAACATTCAAAGAAAAAATTGCAAATAAATTTTACCATATACTGTGGATACTCCTTCTTTCCTTCAGAATGAATTGTCCCATGCTTATCAATGAGAGCAAACCTTGCTCCGGATGTACCAAAGTCCATTCCAAGATACAGCCGTTCACCTTCACCCGCTTGAAGATTCACTTGCCCATCGTCTTTACTTCTGCTTCTTGTCCTCAAACTCATGCTTCTTCGTGTAGGTTTGTTTACATGCACAGTCTCTGAGATTAAATTCCTCAACTTGGAATGCCCTGATGCATCAAAATAATGCGTCATTAGTCGTTACGTAAACTCGGCAGCAATAACACCATAGCAGTTAGCCATTAACAATCGTTAAAGCACCAGGTCAACATGTACAAATGCTTCACAATAATATTTGAATTGATTCAAACGCAACTATCTACAATAGAAGAAAGAGGTACCATCATGTTTTGGCAATGGTGGGCAGAGAAACAAAGCAGAAAGAGTAAACTGACGGGCTGAGACAGGCATGATGTATCCCATCGCTTGCTCGTGCTCTCAAAATGGATAAGGAAATAACTGAGGAGACCGGCCGTAAGTGGCGTTTAAGTCTAAAAACGACTAGTCGTTTTCAAGTTGTTCTAGGCTGGTAGAGCTGGGAGCCCGCCGTTTTTGGGCCGTGTGGTACGTGGGCCCAATCCAGAGCTTCTTTGTAGTCCTAAACTACAATGGTGCCAAGGAGCCCTTCATAATTTTCACTTTTCACTAAAACTCCTTTTGTATTAGTGTTATCAACTATTTACACCCACATTCATGCATAATAAACCCTCTTTTCCATTTTAAACCCTAATTTAAGCAATCATTAAGTCCAATGTCTAATGTGATTGCTAATAGTGGATTCAAGATTTTGGGTCAAACGAAGGTTAACTTGAATCTACGACTCTCGTTCGTAAATTGCGGTACTGTAATTATACAATCACTAATTTAGTTATTGTATAACTTAAATAATAAAATTTAAAAAAAAAAACATCTTCATTTATTGGGATTTTTTATGAAATAAAAAGTGCATAGTAATTAGAAAGAAAGAGGGGTGCTAGTAGCAACACTCCTGAATTAAAACATAAGGAACGAAGCTAAATGATTTTGCCTTTTGTCTTTGTTCTTTGATTAATATCACAATAACAAGAAGAATAACAATGAAATTGTGATGTGAGGGATGAAAAAGTTGTAAACGTACAATCCAATTTGCTTTTCCCCGTTGAAAGCAGATCACAATTGAATCACGGTGAGAAGAAACCAAAGAGGCCCAAGTTCTTAACAAAACAGGATCTTCTTCTGATATGTGGCACCCACCCCCACATGCAATAGATAAAAAGACGGGTAATGCTAGCAAGCGAGCCACACACCGCGCACTCACAAAGTGCAACCGACAGCTAATTTGCAAACACACGTAACATAACAACAGTCTTTGTTTCCCCTCCGACTTGCCTCTTCCATCCTAAAATCTGTCAGTCATACACAGCAGCACTAGCTAAGGGCATGTGAAATCCCACGTGTCTTGTGGATTTAGACACGTGCTTATAAATGCTATGTGCCTTAACTAATTCCAGGATTTTTCTGTTTATAACTTAAAATTTTTAGTATTAAAAATAAAATTATAAAAAATTAAATTTACTATACTACCCCATCCTAAATTTTGATACATAACTTAAATTATAGGGTACTAGTTAAGTTGATTTTTTTAACATTAACAGTAAAAAGTAATTTAATTTTTAATAATGTAATGATAGAAAAGAAAATTATGATAAAATATTGTGACAATGTTTTCTAGTTTTTGGCAATTGCTTTTACTCCTTCTAAGTTGTAATAAACTTAATTGCTTTCTTCTCTTAAAGATTGTGGTAGTGTTGTACCCAAATAAAATTACATCCCACCTTTCCTTTCACCATTTTTTTTTTCTTTTTAAGGTTCTCAATCTCCATCATTGGTTGGATTTGGATAAATTTGGTTGTTTTCCTTTAGTCTTAATTCATACCCACTTCCATCCCTTACCCTTTTTAAATAATAATAATATTTGAGCCATCGAATTTATAATATTTTAAATTGATTTTGTACCGTAACGATCAAAATTTGATATCATAATAATAATTTAATTATTTTAATTGAAAATAATATTTTTTTAATAAATTTTAATAAATAAGAAGGATTTAAATATCATTAATCTGCAAAATAAATTTAAATAATGCATATAAGATTGCTTTGTTTGTGAGCTTTGCATTTCTCCGTAAATTCATGATTAAAGGTTCTTGCTATATTTGAGAATTCCCCCAAATAGTATATAGAAATTATAAGCAATGATGATGAAAGGATTGCCATTTTCTAATGCAACCAAACAAAACTTTGGGACTACAACCAGAGCCAAAATAAAAAGAGATTGACAAGCTTGTTTACCACTGTCATTCTGCAATTGTAAATATCTGCGCGGGACCCTATTACAGTCTTAAATTTATTAAAATATAATTTATAATATATAATATTATAAATTAAAAATTAAAAATTAAAATACATAATATAAAAAATAAAAATAAAAATTTAAATTTTAAATTTTAAAATATATAATATAAAAATTAAAAAAATTGAACCAACTCATCATTGTAACCAAACCTCTCCCTTTCACTTTGCTTTCAATCTTTTGACTTGTTTTTGGCCAATTTGGTTGGAGGTCATGTTTCCATTAGGTTAATAATTTTGTTAGCCTCCATTTGCTGCATTGTCACCTATATTGTCACTTGTCCAGGCATGGTGGCATCCTGCTGGAGTCCTTCTTTTGCTTAACCAATGCACAAACTTTTATTCACTTGTAGCATGGAAGAAAGTTTTTTATTTTAAATGTTAGTTTTTGTAAACTTACTATGGTACCCGTTGTTTATATTTAAATTTAAAAAATATTTATTAAACACTAATTTTTAACGAAAATTATTTATTTTTTTGTTATATAATTAATATTTTATAATTTTATTCAAAATAATTGTGGCTTTAAACTTATAATATTTTAAATTTCAAATATGCCCTTAATCTGTATTTAACGAGATCGAATCATATTAAAATATTTTAACGATTAAAAATATATAAAAAATTTATATTTTTAATAGATTAATGTGATTAAAGTTTGATAATTTTAAGACAAACAAGAGAAAGAAATCTCTTTAATTTCTGTCCTTAAAGCACGTGGATTCACACGAAATAGCTCTATCCATGTCGCATAAAACAACATGAAAATTGATCGCATATGTTGTTTCTCTTGGACATAATTATTTGTGTTTTTGAAGCACAAGACAAAGTCAAAGACATGACCACCAAATATCAGCAATCCGCTCGCCGGCCCAAAATAGAAAGATTATATTCTCTCTTTGTTTTTTTTTATTTATATTATATAATATAATTAATAATAAATAATTTAAATTAAATTATTATTAATAATATTTCAAATTAATATCTATTTAAAAGTTAAAAATAAAAAAATTAATTATGTTTTGAATTAATATTATTTAAAAATTAAAAATAAAAAAAGATCATAATTCCGACCAAAAAATATATAACAACATAAAATTTAAATTTCTTATAAAAGTTACGCTTAAATTTTGAATTTAAAATTAATAAAAAATTAATAATTTTTTGATTCCAAATTTGAGGTAGTTAAAAACAAACAATATGCTTTTCGTGTCTACTTGGTTACTTTCATTTGAATTTGATGTATCAAAATTTAAAAAACTGTCTTTGTAAAGTTGTGTTTGTCTTGACTCTTGTTATTGACATATTCTTAGCCAGCTAATTACACAAACATAACTATTTATTGACCTAATTAAGGTGGGAGTAATATATTATATTTGATAAATTAATTATATAAAATAAATTGACCATATAATCATATTTTCACATTATTAATTTTAATTATTTAATATGTTTTTTCTTTTATTTTATAAAATTTATGTCATCAAATATGTATAATTACCTTATAAATATATTACTATTAAAACTGTGACAAAAAATTACGAGATTCTATACGAACAATAATTCATGATAATTAATAATATTATTAAATATACAAATTTATTCGTATAAACTGACGAGTCAATGTTATATTATTATTATTATTATTATTAATATATGTTCTATATTTTTATAAAAATAATAAAAAATTATAATAAACAAACAAAAAAATTTATAACCTAAGACGAATATAATTTTAGAAGATTTAAGCGAATTTTTAAAATATATATTTTTTATTAAATTTAAAATTAAACTAAAAAAATAAATACTAACGCATAATTTAGAAATTTTAATTAACTATTTGTATCAATTGATTAAGAACCACATTTATAAGTCAATTAGTACTCTAAACATTTTTCCATAATTAATTTATGAAGCTGGATGGAGTACATAAACTTGCACGTCTTCTTCAATTAGTATCAAATCTTTATCATCACAACTGCATTATTTCCATGATGTCTGAATTCATTATAAATTCAATTAAAAAAGTTAGACGAGGGGCAACTTCGTAATTGAACTTGCTTATTTGTCATTATTTTTAATTTATTTGTAAACACCCAACTACATAAACCAGCGTAGTCAGGAGCATGGTAGAATAATCACATGCATGGGAAATATTTAATGTAACGGGGCGGGCGCGGTAGTTGACCCATCCACGAACCATTGCGCACCCTCACCGGATGACGAGTGCGCCCTCACGGGGATACGGAAAGACGTAAATGGCCCCACGGTCGTTAGTCACATCGCTTACAAAATTTTATGTGTAGAGAGGGAGACAGAAAGAGCCAGCGATCACATGGGAAAGTATCTTCCATCCCCACCGTCCAATTATCACCCACCAACTCCCTGGATCTACAACAGTCGCGTACACCACACGCTCTGTATTTGTTCATCTTGTCATCGTTATATGAACGGGCTTGATGCCTTAATCCCGTTCATAATTTGCACTAATGAACTTATTAATTAAGCGTCATGATTTGCAAATCGTTTCATTTTTTAACAAAAAACAATAATATTTTTAATTACAAAAAATAGTTTAATGAATAAATTAATTCTAATTCATTGTATTTGTTACTTATCATTAAAAAAAATGGTTAGTTAGATTCTATTAAAAATTAATAAATAAATTAAGAAGAACAAAAACACATGGGAGATATGCAAAATTAAATTTCATTTATTTTATTTTATTGTGTGCCTAAATGCCGTTCTCTTCTCAAATACAGACAACACAACTTTTCACCCGAAGCCCCCCGCGCCTCCACAACGACCAGAGATTTTTAATTTGGGGCATTTCTGTAAATTACTGGTACAATTATACACAACAGTCCAGCATGTCTGCATACGACAGCGAGTACAAATATTTATGTAGTCGAGAAAATTTAGCTTCAATACAAAAATTAGAATTTAAGTTCTGTTTTGTCTTAATTAACACCCACTGTTATTCCCGCTCATTTTTTATCGCTTTATTTTTCAAAATTTATGGACTTAGCTGGTCCATCCTCACTGTCCACGTCAGCGTTAGCCTCCACGTCACCCGCATAGCAAATCATCGCCAATCTCCACCAGCAATAATTAAATAATAAAACATTTCAAACTGCAAAAAAACCAAAAATTAAAAAAAAAAAATAGAAAAGAAATATATGCATCGGCCTGAGTCTCTCACCAGTTATTAGAGGAATCCACTTCACGTCTCTCTGCAACTCTCTCTTTGTCTTAAAGAAGAAGGAACAATCTCTCCATAGCTAAATCTATAAAGCGAAGGAAAAAAATTAAATAAATAAATAAATAAAAATAGAACAATGTTCTTCACTTTTGTGTATCAGGCCATGTGAGTTCACTGACACATTCTCGTCTTCTTCTTCTTCTTCTGTTCTTTTCTTAACTCGTTCGCCCAATCGAGGCACCGACTCACTGAGTCAATTCAAGTGAATGGCGTCCTCGTCACGAGCTCGTAGCAGTTCACCGTTCTCGTACCGGAAGTCTTCGAGTCCTTACTCGTCAACGTCGTCATCGTCTTCGTTCATGAATAATCGGCTTATGCCACGCTCGTGCTCTACCTCGGCCTCTTCGCACTTCAACACGGGGAACGGACACAGTTCCCGATCCATGACGCCGAGTCGGTCCCGCTCCGATTCAATGTACTGCGGTCCTCGCGGTTGCATTGCACGCGCAGCACCGCCGGTCAGTTTCTTGCCCGAGGAGTTGATTGCCGAGCCATTAGATACATCGCAAAGGTCCGGGGATAGCATCTCCGTCACTATTCGGTTTCGACCTTTGAGGTAAAACAATAGATCTGCGTTTGTAATGTTAGATCTGTTAAAGGAAATCGAATTGTTACATTTTCGTATTCATTTTCTCAGATAATGTGATTGTTTGGTTTATCTGTTTTTCGTTGCTTAAAATTTAGCGAACGAGAGTTTCAAAGAGGAGACGAGATTGCATGGTATGCAGACGGGGACAAGATTGTGAGAAACGAGTATAATTTAGCTACTGCTTATGCATTTGGTAAATTTTTATTTTTAAATTTTGATTTTGAATTTATGCTAATTTTTGAATAAGAGTAATTTTAATTAATGTAATGTATATACAAATGCAAAATATGTAGATAAGGTTTTTGGACCGCATTCGACTTCACAGGAGGTTTATGATATAGCTGGTAAGCCAGTAGTGAAGGCTGCAATGGAAGGTGTCAATGGTAGGTATTAATTAATTGATTAAGTTCTGAATTTGTTTAGAAATGAATTATGATCTAGTTTATGCTTCGGAATTAATTGACGAGATCCAAACATCGCAGGAACTGTTTTCGCTTATGGGGTTACAAGTAGTGGGAAGACGCACACCATGCATGTAAGTCTTGGAAATTTACCAATTTTTCTTTTAATTTGTTAGTTCTATTTACATGATTGGCTGATGACCATGGAGTAATCTTTCTGGGCTTTTTGGCCTAAAGCTAAACACTGTATTCTATTTCATTTTGTGTTAATTGTTGTTGGCCTAGAAATTGTGAAAGAAATTAAGAGGTTTAAATGACCTTGGGGGATTTCAAATCAGAAATGCTACAGCATTACATGTTGAACAAGTTGTACATTGGAGCAAATATTTTGGATATCTTATATTTCATAGTGGCAGCTTACTTGAGCTTCATTTCACATGGCAATCATTTGCAGTTTTCAGTTCCATCATTCCTACTTAAAGTTTTGTTAATCATGTTAGGCTGAACCTCATTTTTGTATGCCCAGAGACTCTTGTATTTTCTCAACAAATGTCTTTTAAACCCTCATTTCACTAGAGACATGAGCTATGATAATCTGGAAGTATTTTGATTTATTACTTTAAATCAATACTAACACCCCTCCTGTACTCAACCAACAAATTGCCAGGTGGCTTCCTATGCTGGCTGTTGTGTGTGATCTATAATAATTTCCAATGTTCTGTCTTGTTGTGACTTAGATATATCTGCTAGGATCAGTAATACACTAATACATGTGGATGTGGTAACAGTTAGATTCACATTATTGGGATATTTTGTGATACATCATAATGCTTATACCATAAAATGTTTCCTTGAATTTCTTTTTTGTGGCCTTGCAGAATTCTATGCACATTATGTAATTTTTTTCGTTTTCTTTCTAATTGGTTCTGTTTGTTTCAGTTCCTAAATGCTAGCTTTGCATTGATTCACTGTTATGCATGTTACATACACATACAAATGTTCTAATCTTAGTGTCTGATGTTTCTTTGTATATTGTGCACAGGGAGATCAAAATTCTCCTGGAATTATACCATTGGCCATAAAGGATGTGTTCAGCATTATCCAGGATGTAAGTGTTCTGAGACAAAATATTAGACATTTAAATATAGCAAATGAATTGCATGTTGCATCACCTTTTTTCAAGTCTTTCTAGTTTAAATTTCATGAGGTACTATTGGTTTTCTGAATTGCACATTTTATTTTATATGGGAAACCGAAGTGGTAACTTCTGGTTTCTAGGAAAACTACTTAATTTCCTGGATTTACCCTTCCCTGCTTAGAAACATCATTCTTCTGGTCTAGTGGTTATTTTGTAATGCAGCATACCTTTTAATACATTTTGCTTTTGATAATTATCATTTTATGAGTGAATTTTAGATCACTAACTAAATTTTCACATCAGACTCCAGGAAGAGAGTTCTTACTCCGCGTGTCATATCTTGAAATCTATAATGAGGTCAGTGTCACTTTACCACTGTCATTTGCGATTCATGTTGTGCCATCAAGATTTAGCCCTTTTTTTCTTCTATTTGATAACTTCTTGGTTTTTGAAGTCATTCAAAAAAAATTCATTTAATTGATTCCATAATAGTATGGTTAAAATGCCAGCCTTGTGTGTTATATATCTTTCTGGAATTTGGGTGTTCATATTAACTGTAGAAAACTAGTTACTTTCATATTTTATAGAAGTTATTTATTTGAACTAGAAACTGTTTGTAAAGTGCACGGCATTTGATTTATGGTGCTAATTTAGCTTCTTGTATCAGGTGATAAATGACTTGCTTGATCCAACAGGTCAAAATTTGCGCGTTAGAGAAGATGCTCAGGTTTTTTGTTTCTTGAGATTTTAATCTCCTTTTTACCTTTTCAACATGTTCTGATTGTTTTCATTTCATGAACTTTTCCCTTCTCCTTCTCTCTGTGTTTATTGATAGAGATTTCCCTGATGACTTATCATAATAGTACATCTAGTTTACAATTGGCAGTTCACTCTTGCAAATCAAATTTTAAGCAATTTCTAGCACAATATCAATTTTTGAAGATATTTGAGTTGCTTCTTTGTTGTGCAACCTAACAAGTTTTTGTCTGCTGTAATTTGTTGTAGTTCATATATAGCTTGGAAATTAAAAAAAAAACCTTCTTTCTGTAATCATTCTATGTAGCTGTCATCTATCCATTTCAATGTGGAAAAGTTTGATTTGCTTATTCCATCATTACATTTTCAGGGCACTTATGTTGAGGGTATAAAAGAAGAAGTAGTCTTGTCTCCTGGTCATGCACTCTCCTTCATTGCCTCTGGGGAAGGTATTTATTCAGTTTACTTCTGCAATATTCTCCCTTTTTTTCTTCCCATTTAATCTTCTTCTTTGTCAAATTTTCTTACCACTAATCTTTGTTATAATGTATCTTCATGGCAGAGCATCGTCATGTTGGTTCAAATAATTTTAACCTGTTGAGTAGCCGAAGTCACACCATATTTACACTGGTAATTGTTCTTCGCATACTCCACCAGACTTTACAGACCGGTTGCTATGTTCTATTTCTGTTGCTTCATGTATTCTTGAGTGCTTTCTATTTATTTCCTTGTTTGTGCTCTCTCAAACTCGTGCGTGCTCATACAGATTTTATCCTCCATAAAGCTTGTCAATGTGACAACACCTGCCTTTCTTGATTATTGCTTAATTTCCTTGTTTCATTTTTTGTGAGCACTACGATTTGAACTGCAAAATACTGCAGTTCTGCTTTCCAGACTTGGGTGTTATCTAGGGGTTAATAAGGCTTTATATTTATAACCTAGGAACTCAAAAGGATATAATAGCTCGTTTTGCTCGCCTGTCTTATAATGATTCGGAAGATGTATAATAATCCTGCATGTAACTGAAAACTTGAATGGATATATCTTACAATATTGATAAAGCTATTACCATCTTTGCATTCACACAGTTCAAACTTGCTGCTGTACTTGCAGATGATTGAAAGTAGTGCCCATGGTGATGAATATGATGGAGTGATCTTCTCTCAACTTGTATGGTGAATTCATTTCTGTCAACATGGCATATTCTTTTATGTTATATAATGTCTTAACATATTTTTTCAACATTTTTTTGTTTGTTTAGAATTTGATTGATCTTGCTGGATCGGAGAGTTCAAAAACTGAAACAACTGGACTGAGGAGAAAGGAAGGATCATACATTAACAAAAGTCTTCTAACTCTTGGAACGGTAGGTTTCCTATATTTACTCTTATTCCAATATTTTGATGCAATTTCTTGTTTATTATTCTGTGTTCATCACAAATGGCCTTCTTTCTTAAATAAAAGGTAAAATGATGTAAAATCTTGATTGCTGTCTACCTTACTGCTTAAGTGTAGTTTGCAAAGTATTTGCTTTAGTGATTCTGGGTTGGCGGGGAAATAGTGTTTTCTGTTGACAAAGTACTCTTCTATGGCTTACATATCCAATGACTAAAACTACTCCTTGGAATTTGATGTTTAGATTTTGGAGCAATTACTTGTATTGTTCTTAGAGGGGAAAATATTAACTTGTGTTTTTAACTATCTTTCTAAATGTGATTTATTTTGATCTTTAAAATTTTATTATGTGGTTGTAATGTGAAGGTTATAGGAAAGTTGAGTGAGGGGAAAGCATCTCATGTTCCCTATCGAGATTCCAAGCTAACTCGGCTTTTGCAATCTTCATTGAGTGGACATGGACATGTTTCGGTGAGTTTGAGATTCAATGATCATTGTATTTAAACCTCTTCCATCATTGTTGGAGGTTTTACAATTTATATGTGCATAAAAGTCAGTAAATGGTGTCTGGCACTTGCACTGATATTGAATTGCATTGTCCTATCCTGTAAATTAGTGTGTATCTAAACCTTGTTATTAAATTTAATTTTTCCATAGGCGGAAATAAACATTCTACCGTAAAGTTCAGTATTTAACTATTACTTCTTGTTTTACAAGGTAATGAAAACTGATTTACTGTTTATTTTATCTCTTACAGCTTATATGTACAGTTACTCCTGCATCTAGTAGTATGGAAGAAACTCATAATACACTGAAGTTTGCAAACAGGGCTAAGCGAGTGGAAATATATGCCTCACGAAATAAGGTGCGTTGTAACCTGTATGGTTTATCAATGGCAATGTGCTATTATTTACCCTTCGGGATCCTCTCACCCTATCCATCCCTGACACATCAATAACTTCCGCTGGCTCCACTCTCTGCCCCAAGGTTCAGCGGCCTCCTATCTCCAATCACCGCCCCACATGAGAAATGCACTCTATTGTTGCCACATGCCACTGCAACTGCAAGGACCCAATGAACATCTAAGTAAATAACTTATTCAACATCAACAAAAGCTGTACAATTCCACAAGCAGTGAGCAGACTCTTGCTCAGATTGCTTTTCGCTCACCTTATTAATAACAACATTCACTTACTGGGCATTATGAAGTGATTAAATCACTCCAGATGTGGTCTTACTCACTTAACTCTCAAATTGCTTCAAACCATTGTCACAACTAATTGACCCATTGTCTTTTTCAAAACCAAAAAAGATTGCATTAGAAGCTGTTTAAAGAAAAATACTAAGGCCCCATGACAGTTTGATCCATGGCCAAAAAAAGTGAAGGAGCCCATTTATGGGACAAAGAAAACCTAAATTAAATGTCCGAAAAGCAGAAAAACCTGGGTGTTTCTTATGCCAACTCTGTGTTCTAATCTTCCAACCTGTCAAAAACATTGATTAACATTAATTAAATTTAGGAAAAAAGGGTTATCTGATGGAGATAGACGAGAAGATGTTTTGTGAATGGGTGAACAGTCATGGTGGCAGAAAACAACAAAGACGTTAAAATTGATTTGAAAATTAAGGTGCAAATAGGTTTATATAATAAATTGAGGTAATTTAGTAATATGCACAAGGTGAGGCAGGCAACTAAATTCCCCTTGACCAAACTCTGTTGCTGTTGTGTTTGTGTGACATACTGACTTGTCTGTGGCCAGGTTCCTGTTTGTTGAACAAAAAGACCTGCCCCTTTGGTGTGGGTTGTGCTGGATTAGACTTGCCATCACTACTACGTTTGACATCCTTTCTGAAATTTTCTTCAGATTATTGATGAGAAATCATTGATTAAGAAGTATCAAAAGGAAATTTCAAGCCTCAAAGAGGAACTTGATCAGCTGAAGAAGGGCATCCTTGTTGGTGTCAATCATGAGGAGCTTTTGACCTTAAGACAAAAGGTTTTGTTTTGTTTTATTTCTACTTTTCCTTTTCTTTGTGATGTTTTATAAGTTTGATCACTAAAATTTAGATATATTGTCTGTTATTCATAAACAGTTGGAAGAAGGTCAAGTGAAAATGCAATCGCGGTTGGAGGAGGAAGAGGAAGCCAAAGCTGCGCTTATGAGCAGAATCCAAAGGCTAACAAAGCTCATACTTGTTTCTACCAAGAATACGGTACCTGGGCTGAGCGATGTGCCCCATCACCAACGGAGTCATTCTGTTGGCGAGGATGATGTAAGTTATGTTTTTTTAATCATGTCAACAAAGATGTGGTTTGCGCATTTCATATGTTATCTCCCTCCAAACTTAAGAAAAAGCTTGATGTTTCAATAAAGTTCCAAATAAAATGAAAATTAAAAAGAAAATCAAATTTGCGTGGAATACTTCACGCTGAAAATTAATGTTATCTTTTTGCTTCATGAAGCTTATGGCTATAATGATATATGTGCTTGGCAAATGCTTGATTACTTTGACAAATTGGATTATAATTTTGTTTATTGGTGACTCATCTTTTCTTATTGTTGGGGACGCAATTATCTCTTTCCTGAACATCTGCCTCTTCCTTGAACATCTGCCTCCTTGTTATTGCAGTTGGATTTGTTGCGAGAAGGTTCTTTGCTTTTAGATGGTGAGAATCAAAAGGACTCAACATCTTCTTCTTCTACGCTTGCTTCAGATCTGCCATATGATTTTAAACACAAAAGATCTTCCAGCAAATGGAATGAAGAACTCTCACCAGCTAGCAGTACGGTCACCGAATCAACTCAAGCGGGTGAACTTATCAGCAGTTCAAAACTTTCAGCAGTATGTTTTTCCAATTGTCCTTTAATTCTTTTATTGCTCTCTATGTTGTATGTGATTTTATTGTCTAGTTATGTTTTGTCGGAATTTTAGCTTTAATTGTGTGTACCATGCTGCTAGAAGGGCCAACTGCATTTACTCATTTAAAAGCATTGTAGAAAAGAATGTGGTTTTTTTTTTTTCCAGTTCACAGTGCTGAGTTATTTCTTTTCAACTCTAAAAGTAATGGTGGCCTTTTTCTTTGTGGTTTTAAAAGATACTTGTTTGGATACACACATACAAACACGCTTGAGGAGACTGTCTTTTTGGAGTTTCCAGATTTTGTGTAATTACCTGTACATTGCTTCCAGCACATTAAATACTTGAATCAGGAAATTCTAAATCCCTTTTTGCGTTATTACCTGTACATTGCTTCCAGCACATTAAATACTCAAATCAGGAAATTCTAAATCCCTTTTTGTTTGGATACACACATACAAACACACTTGAGGAGACTGTCTTCTGGAGTTTCCACATTCTGCGTATTTACCAGTACGTTGCTTCCAGCACATTAAATACTCGAATCAGGAAATTCTAATCTAGATGAACCTAGCAACAATATTATTTACCTCCTTTTGCACTGCTTTAATAATTAAGTATTGCCTTTCAATGCTAGGCCATACTTTTATGTTTTTATTGTTCTTTTCTTAAAGCAATCATATAAAATGTTTGCTTGACCTTTTGTTTCTTAGAGTGGGATGACATCCGATCAAATGGATCTTCTTGTTGAGCAAGTTAAAATGCTGGCTGGAGAGATAGCATTCAGTACCAGTAACCTGAAACGCCTGGTGGATCAGTCAGCTAATGATCCTGATGGCTTGAAAGTTCAAGTATGGCTCTCTTCTCTTCTTCTATTTATGCTACTTATGAAAAATTCAGTTTCAATGTGCCAATGAATGGTTTGAAACTGTGGCACAAGTATGATGAAGAGGAAACACTGAAATTATTTATAATCATTATGAAGTTCTCCCATCTGTGTGAGGAAAACCATTATACTAACTTGATTGCTTTTGCTGATAGCTGATTTATGTTTCAATTATCATCAGCATAATTTGATTATAGTTTATCTACTTCTAAATGTCCACATTTTTTATATCAGAAAGCCCCTGATTTATTTCCAACTCTGCCTTGTTCTTTATGAATTTTAATTTAGCTTCCCAGTAGGTCAATGCAAATGAGAAAGCAATACATTTAAAATTTTGATGCTATGTATTTACATGTCTAACGTCTACTTTGCTCAGTGGTATTGTCTTGAGTAGCTATAGGAGCACATATGTTCTTGTCGGTGCTGATCAACCTGTGAATGCTTCCTACCATGCAGATCCAGAATTTGGAACGAGAAATCCAAGAAAAGAAGAGGCAAATGAGGGTTCTAGAACAACGCATAATTGAGAATGGGGAGGCATCTGTGGCTAATGCATCAATGGTTGATGTGCAGCAGGTATTTTACATTCACTTTTACGTGGCTACTGTTCATTATTTATTCTTTTTAATGTTTTTTATTCTGTTAAGTAATTAGCAATTCTGTTATTCTTGGTTAGCAGCTCAATAATTTCATAATTCTTTTATTTTGCAACAGACAGTTACAAGGCTGATGACCCAATGTAATGAAAAGGCTTTTGAGTTGGAGGTGAGTACTTTTGTGTTGATGGAATAAAGTGTTATTCAAACCCTTTTTATGCTGCAGTTAGATGCAGGATTTTCTGTATAATTTTGTGAACTTTTTTTCAAATGATGATAGTATAGTATCATATCTATTATATGTAAAACTTCATGTTAATCATTTAATTAAATTGATTTTGGCCAATTGTTTCAGATAAAATCAGCAGATAATCGTATTCTTCAGGAACAACTGCAGAATAAGGTAAAAATGTGCCTTTCTAGATTTATTCTATCCTGTAATCAAGTTATTTTCTTTTAATTTTACAAACTAATTGAAATTTTCTATCCTTTTGGTTGAGGATGATGCTTGTCGATTTATCAACTCAAGATAGTATCGTCTTTGTTTAAGGTCTGAGCTAACTGTTATATTTATGTTTGGCTATTGTCAGTGTTCTGAGAACAGGGAATTGCTAGAGAAGGTGAGTCGCCTGGAGCATTGCTTGGCCTCTCTAACTGGCAATAAATCATCAGGCTCTTCTGAGCAGATTATCTCTGAAGAATATGCTGATGACTTGAGAAAGAAAGTTCAGTCACAGGTGATTACTAATTTATAAGAATCTTCTAGCTCTTGAATGGGCATAAATGGAGTCATAGCTGTTGGCCATTCACCTGTTAGGCATTGTTTTGTTTTCTTTTCTTAAACTTGAAATTTTATTTCTTTGTCCTATTTCCTTGAGTTGTGTGATTTGATGCTTTGGTTCATATTCCAAATCAGTTGTGTCTAGATTAATAGCTACACATGTAGTCTATGTATTTGTACCATTCTTTTTACACATCTTCAGAGTGTTTCATTGTATGTGCTACCATACTTTGGTGTATCAAGCAGTTGGAATATTTTCTTCTCTATAATTTTGATTGTGAGCTCCCATTTACATCTTCACTGTATTTTTCATTTATTCTTTGTCAGTACATGTGTAATCATAAACTTTGACAGTACGTTCAATAAATCTTGGGTAAAAGTTTGAGTTTATATTTACTTTGGCATTGAGATGTTCTATAGAGTGTTTATAGAGTTATATTTGATCACAATCTAGTATGAAATTATTTTTCTCCTTTGCCCGTGATTTTGCTTTCAATCTAATATAGATTTTTGTGTTGATTTGAACAGGAGGTGGAGAATGAAAAATTGAAACTTGAACACGTTCAACTTTCAGAGGAGAACAGTGGACTACGCGTGCAGAACCAAAAACTTGCTGAAGAAGCTTCTTATGCGAAGGAATTGGCCTCTGCTGCTGCTGTTGAGCTAAAGAATTTGGCTGGTGAAGTGACCAAGCTCTCACTACAGAATGCCAAACTAGAAAAAGAATTGTTGGCTGCACGTGAGTTGACACATTCTAGAGGTGCTTCCACACAAATGGTTAATGGTGTTAGCCGTAAGTATAATGATGGTATGAGACCTGGGAGGAAGGGCCGTCTCTCTGGAAGATCAACTGAGATTTCAGGATTGGTCTGTGATGACTTTGATTCATGGAATCTTGATCCAGATGATTTAAAGATGGAACTTCAGGCAAGGAAACAACGGGAGGCAGCACTTGAGGCTGCCTTAGCTGAAAAGGAAGTTTTGGAAGATGATTACCGGAAAAAGGTTGAAGAGTTCAAGAGAAGGGAGGAATCTCTGGAAAATGATTTGGCAAACATGTGGGTGCTTGTTGCTAAGTTGAAAAAGGAAGGGGGTGCTGTCTCTGAGTTGAACACCTATGAGAGGCATAGTAATGGAGAGGATCATGTAAGTGATTCAAAAGAAAATGACATTGATGGCATTACAGTCCTAAAAGAGAGACAAGTTTTGGATATGCAAAAATCAGATGATGAAAATTCAGTTGAGAGACAAGTTTTGGATGTGTCAAAACCAGCTGTTGACACTCCCAAGGAAGAACCTCTTGTAGCTCGCCTTAAGGTAACTGTTTATTCTGTCCATGCTATTCCCTCACTTATCCATTGATTTTTTTTTTTTTTCACTTCTGCTGACTTTAAAATTTGAACCTAGGGGCTGTTATGTTAAGATTAAAAAAAACCCTAGTAGAAACAGTTCCTAGTTAATCAGGACTTCAAGGATAGAACAAAAGATGGGAAAAAAATTGCAATCATTCTCTCTCTAGACGGACAGATAGCAATTTTGTTTATTTGGATCACATTGTTGGAGTTTACTACATTATCCTGTCAACTAGAGAAGCTTCTATCATGCAGAGATGCTATATTCCCTCTACATCTCACTAGCTTGTGCTGCATTCTTAATGCCTTAGTTCTCTGCTAGATGTTTTTCACTCTGTAGTGATGGATTTATTTCACTCATCAGACTTATTTTTATAAGCGCCACATTGCTTGGTTTGGTTTGATGAAGTGTTGCTTTCTTATGTTTGGGTGGGTCAATTTGAAATTCAATGCTCCGTATAGTCCAAGAAGAACCGAAATAATGAAATATACTAATTTCATGTATTCTTCAAATTGTGCTGGATTTGGCACGTTAGATCTCGTTGATTCAATGAATACTGAGAAATAACAAGAAACAATGCTAACCAAGAGTTTATTCCATAAGAAACTTGAGTAATCAAAACTCTCTACTGCAAAGGCTACAAAAGTCCCATATTAATACTAGCTTTACTTTGCGTAACTAGATTCGGAAACAAATCAGATAATAGTTATTACTAAACTCGGAATACAGCTCAACTACGAAAACCTGATAAGATAAGTTCCACTAAAACAAGAATACAAAATAATTTTAAAGTCCTATAATTTGTCTTACATAAATTTATCCCATAAAATTGGACAATGTTTTGAGCCTCGGTGGTCAGTGGCCTATTTAATTATATGATAATCCTTGCTGGAGTGTGTCAGGAATAATTGCATTCGTAATCTCATAAATTAATTGTATCCATAATCTCATAAATTTTCTGAAAGTCAATGGCTTTAAAGGGTTCCACTTAAACCTTTCAGGCACGAATGCAAGAGATGAAGGAAAAAGAGCAAAAATACACGGGTAATGGAGATGTTAACTCTCATATGTGCAAAGTTTGTTTCGAATCACCAACTGCTGCAATTCTTCTTCCTTGCAGGCATTTTTGTTGTAAGGAATTCAAGACTTCTCGCATTTTAATTTTTTCTACATTTCATGCTCTTATTCTTACCTGTAAATTGGCTTGGTTACTTTTGCAGTGTGTAAATCTTGTTCACTTGCTTGTTCAGAGTGTCCAATATGTCGTACAAAGATTGCAGATAGGCTTTTTGCATTCACTTCTTGACGGTGCAATTTATTCCCTCCAAATGAAGGTAATTCAATTTTGTTTTGCCTGTTCCTTTCGTCTTGTTAAGCAACCTGGTGGACTAATATGGTTCCACCATTTGCTCCAATCATGACATTGTGCGAGTGAATTTGGATTAATTCCATCTAGTTGATTATTTAACAAAGCCACTCTCAAAGTTAATAGACTCGAAATGAGATGCCTTTTTGCAAAAATGCATCAATATACAAAGGAGATGTATAATTGCTTACATGGATGATTTTTTTGCGATATATTTCATTAGTCACGAATATTTTGAGTTTTTAATTAGATGCAATCTTGATATTTGTGATAATTTCATTTTATGGTAAGTTTTGTAAAAAAGCACATTTACCTTCCTTTTAATCATAAGTTGACTAATTAAAAGATCAATATATTTCTAATTTGTTTATTTTTTGTAAGTGAAAGCTTAATTTAATTTTTAAAATTTGTTAGGTATACTTTAATCTATATTAAAAAAAAATGACTTTATTGTATAGATATTCAAATATTGTTAATTCATAATAATATTAAAATATTATATTTTATTACTTAGAGCATTTTTTATACCACAATAATTGGATATAAAATTTTAGAAATTTAATATAAACTATGTATTAGATATTATGATAATATATCAATAATTATCTTTTAATTAGTCAACTTATTATTAAAGGGAAGGTAAGTGTGCGTTTATACAAAACTTGTCACAAACTGAAATAATTACAAACCTCAAGATGCATATGATAAAACCCTCGGATATTTTTGCTACGGCTGTAGCCATGTTTTGATCAATGGAGTTCTAAAATTTGTTTTTCATTTTTTCTCCCTTCCTATGTGCAGGTTTTGTTATCCTTTACCTCTGGCATTGTCTGTGCAATAACGGGTGCAATTCTTTTATTAGATTCTCTGTATGTAGCAGTCCAAAAGGTATATCTATAGTTTGTTTGTGGACCTCTCCCCTGTCTTTGTAAAATAAGGGGGGATTAAAGGGTAAAAGAATGATAAAATGAGTACATTGGGAAGTTTCAGATACAAGATGTTGCTTGTTTTCCAAACATGCAGCTGAATGTTGTGACCTTTCCTCTAAACTTTGTTGTTATGTACAGAGACGAAAGGCATTTTTTTCCTGTTCCACCTGTATAAATCTCAATTCCACTGTTTCTCTTGTTTTCACTTTGCTTTCCTAGAATCTCTCTGATTTTTCTTGTTTATGTTCCTTAAGAATTTAATGACTTATCCTTCAATTAAGCAATAGGACTAGTTAGCATGTCTGTTTATTATGTGATTGTATTACTTCGTTAAATGGGCAGCAGATCACAAAACTTAGTTATCATTCAAACTTGCTTGAGCTGGTAGAATCCAAAAGCTAAATTTTGTTGCTTGACTTTGTTAGTTCCTGTATGAAACCGTCTTAATCTGTGAAATAGTTCTTCTGCTTGAGTTTCAGGTAAACTACCAGTGCTGGACGGTAACTGGTATGTTTAGACAATAGAAAATTGAGTGACATTACACATTTCAGATATTATCTTCATTTTTACATCTGAATTGAAAGTTTCAAAGGAGTTGAAACCAACCTGGTTTGTGCTGAAGAGTTTAGGATGCAAGTTTAATAATAACTTCTGCTTCTGCTTTGAGCACTTAGATTTTCAATATTTGAATTTCATTTGAATTGTTTAGGAGTTATTATTGATAATTAGTAGAAGAAAATAAAAATTCATAGTAAAGTATTAGCAATAGTCATGCATAGTATATCTTTCAAAATTGAAGTTGGTTCCACAAGGGGATACAGATTCGGTAAGACTGGGTGACTTCTCTGAATGAAGGCCAAATTATTTTAGCTACTATGAATTAGAAAGTGGCAGTGGATCAAATGAGCTCTGAATATGTTTATGTTTGTATTTGATCACGGGTTTGGTTATAATACATCTTATATATCTTATACTTAATTTTTTTATTAATAATTTTAAGTTTTACATACGAATTTTTAAGTTTTTTTTTTTATGTTTTCTGTCTAAAATTTCATGTTAATTATTTTAGTTTTATTTTGTATATTTTAAATTTACATTAAGAGTGTAGAGTATTAGGATGCATACTAGCCAAGTCTTTTGACTCGGATGTGCTCAGGAAACTTCTAACGTGGGATTTGAATTTCAAAATAATGACAACATTTTATTTTTTTCAGACTTGGGATATAAGAATGTTGAATCACAAAACCATCTATTGTGCACTTTTGAGTCAGGATATTATCTTCAAACAATTCGAAATTTGATGATTTATGATTCATTAGTGTCGATGTTTCTGAATGAAGAATCTCTGGCTCATTCCAGTTGTTGATCATTCCAAGAGCATCAAGTTAGAGAATACGATTCCCTATTCTGTAAAAAGTTCATTAAAATGCCACCAGGAAAAAGCGAAAAACCAACCATGTAATAGAAACTGGAGGAAACCATTTGACGGAAGTCAGAAAAACCATCCCATATTCAATTACACAGCCGGAATATTCAGAGATCATAAACAAATGGATCAAAAATTTAAATATCAACTTCTACCAAAGTTTCTTGTCTTCTTAGATGGAAGGCTGATCTGAGGAACTGTGAAGCCATCATCACTCCATTTCCGGCCAGTTTTTGAACTTATTGCTTCTGTTGAATCCGTGAATCCATTTAACAATCCATTTTGGGAAGAATACGAAGGAGATTGATGAGTTATTTCAGGTACCCAGATTGCAAAATCTTCTGATGAAATAGAACCCATGTTTCTTTTGAAGGAAGATCTTGATCCCCAAATGGCAAAGTTAGATCCTATTTAGTCTGCATATAAAGAGAAAATCAAATGTTCAATGAGTTGGGAAAGTGACACTACGAAAAAAGTAGTGTAAGCAGGGGTACTGCAAACCTTACAGAAAACATTGGTAGTATTAGTTAAAATCGGAATAGATTTGGGGAGTAACGAGGAACACTGAAGAGGTGGAGATGAAGAAGGCTACAACCTTGTATATTGCTATTGGTTTTTCTTACAGACTTTTGACTTCACCTTACAACTGGAGTAGATAAAAAATATATACAACCCAAGAAAGGACAACAAGGACTAAACGACATAAGCTTTAAAATTAAGAAATGATATAATCAGAGGGTATGGCTCTGCATTCTGAAGATTAACCCAATCCATTTAAAATCGGAGAAGCACGCAAAGATTAGAAAGAAGCAACCCTGTAAGTCTGTTAATTGGTAGGAAAGACAAGAACCTTCAATGGGCTTTGCATAAAGTTATTGGGCTTGAGGTTGATGAGGCCCACATATATGGTCCATCAGTTTGTATGATTCTCAAATCCCTCCTTCAAGTTGAGCTTCTCCCTTTCTGTAAGATTCAACTTTCTTCTAAAGAAAACAAACTTGTCCAAGCATAATGGTTTTGTAAAAACATCATCTACTTGTTCATTAGTTGGAACACAGAACTACTAGCTTCTTGTTATCGATTTTGTCAAGCACAAAATGGATGTCAATTTCAATATGTTTGGTTCTAGCATGGTAAGCTGGATTTGATGCAAGTGCTATAACACTTTGATTATCTGTCCATATGATCACAGACTTGTTTGTCTTGATTTCGATCTCACTTAATAAAGATTTAAGTCAACTCAACTCAGTTGTAATGTGTGCCACTGCCTGATATTCTGCTTCTGTTGCTGATCTGGCTACCACAACTTGCTTTCTTGAGCTCCAGGAAATGAGATTGTCACTGAAATACACACAGTATCCTGAAGTCAATTTTCTATCATCAAGGTCAGCAGCCCAGCTAACCTCAGAGAAACCAATTAGATCAAGTGTGTCTGACTTGCTGCATTTCAGACCAAGCGAAGAATTTCTTTTAGGTATTTTAGGATTCTTTTACATGCACTTCAATATTGTTTTGTAGATTCATGCATGTATTGACTTAGTTTATTGACTAAGTGATGTCTGGCCTGGTGAGAGTTGCATACTATAAAGATCTTAGCACAGACCTATATAGAGTACCATGCTCGAATGGATTGCTGCTATGTTTGTTGATTTTGTTTTCATCTACCATTAGAATGTTTACTCTTTTTTTATTCAATATGTTGGTCTCAATAAAAAGATCAATAATATACTTGGTTTGAGACATTTGCAAATAATTTTCTGATCTTGTGATTTCAAGTTTGAGAAAGAAGTTGAAACTGTCCAGGTCTTTTAATGCAAATGCTTCCTTTAGTTTCTTGATCAGTCTTTTAATTTCTTAAGTGTTGTCCTTAATGATGATTCTATTGTTGACATATATCATCAATAATATGGTTTTAGACTCATCAATTTTATGAAACAAAAATACATCTAAGTTTGAATTTGTAAAGCTTCAGGTCCTTAGAGCTGATTTAAATTTATCAAACAAAGTTCTATGAGCATCCTTGAGTCCACGTATGGCTTTCTCAAGTCTGCAAATGTGAGTGGGAGTTTTCTTATCTTTAAAGCTTGATGGTTGACTCATATGAACTACTTCATTTAGTTTTTCATTGAGAAAAGTATTGTTTATGTCTATTTATCTTAAATTCCTGCTTCTTTGAGCTGCCAAGGCTAGAAACACCTTGATTGTTGAACTATTGACAATAGAGCTAAGTGTTTCAACAAAGTCCACTCTTGGCTTATGTCGTTGCACTGTTCCATTAGGGTTATGTTTGATTTTAAATATCCATCTACACCTAACCACTTTGATGTTTGAAGAATATGGCACTAAATCTAGGTTCGATTTTCACTTAAGGCTTGAAATTCCAGCTTCATGGCAGCCTTCCATTTTAGATCTTCTGAGGCTTGAATTTCATTAACTTAAATTTCTATTACTTAGTAAATTCAACAAAACTGGATTTATCACATGCTAATTCAAGTTTTGATTTTGAGCAATTAGAGTAAGAAACAAAATTAGCTAAAGTGGGAGAGATCTCGGATTGTATTGGACACTTTAGCGGTTTGTATTACTCCTTAAAGCAACATTGTCCTACTCTTTAGGTTCTTCACAATACAACCATTGTTGTTGAAAATAATAATAGCATTATTATCACTGAGCAACTTGGAGACATTAATTAGATTTTTTTTATATCAAGCACATAAAATACTTTGTCACGTTTAACATACTCAGAAAGGTGTTGTATGTTAAGCTTAAAACAACCAACATGAAAGATTTCAAGGTTTTGACCATTACCTACAGCAAGTTTGTTACTTCCCTTGTAGTCTAAGCTAGTTTGAAGGTTCTGTAGAGTATTAGTCACATGATATGTGAGCCATTCTCCACATATCAGGTAGGATCAATTGGTGTTTTTGGTCCTGCGAAGAAAGCAACTTTGTCCCCTTGTTTTGGCTGTTGTGGAACAAACTCCTTGTTGGACTTGTGCTAGCAATTTGCTATTGTATGTCCAATATTTAGACAGATTTGGCAAGTTAGTTTGGCTTTTTCTGTTGAGTTTTCTACTTTTCCCTTCCTTAGACCTTGATTATTAAATGGAGTTCTGCCTTGGCGTGATGTATTTTCGTTTCTTTTCTGATATTGGCTTGAGTGTACAAGATTTACTGAGACCTCTTGTTGAAAACCTTCGTTTAGAAGGCCACTCCAACTATCTTAGTCTATTTTCTATAAGCAAATCAATGCATACACATAGCAAAAAATACATAAAATAAATGGTTTATTTTTTAAAATTCATGCGACAAACCCTAGTATTATTATATGTATATAATTCAATGCTATAAATACATATACATTTCTAATTATACAATTTTTATCAAACCACAAACACAAATCAGTTACTTCTATGTCTCTATAGTATCTATGCAATCAAAAATTTAATTGTAGTTCTAATTTCTATGATTTGAGTATGTGACATTTTATGCATTTTTCTTTTTACAAGAATAAGAACACAAAAACAAACCACATATACTCTTTTAAAAACACAGATATTACATATTTATAGTACTATTTTATATTTTTAATTTTGATTTAAACTATTTGGTTAACTTTCCTAAAAAACTTAATTTATTTAATAAAATAAGTACTAATAAATTTAGTTCTATCTTTATATAATGAGTTTAGTCAAAATTAATATCCATACAATTCAACGAATTCTAAACTAATTTAGAATTATATATATATATTATTTTCGATTTTAATGTGCAACTCAATAAATTCTCATTACGTTGGTAATAATACTAAAATTTAATTTTAGTATTACAAGTAATGAGTGGTATTGAACAATACATTATAACTATCCAAGTGACGAAAATATTAATAGTTTGATGTTACTTTATTTGTAACCAATATTACCATGTAAATCAATCATTTTATCGTAAATATCTTAATTGAGTACGAGATATAAAATGTATTATTCTTGTATGATTCAAACTTATATTTTTTTGATATTTTGAGTAGACTTATTTTATCAAATCAAATTAATATTACATATTGACTTATTTAAGTATAACTATACATTTTTTAAAACCTCGCTCAATCAAATGGTTCAAAATATTACTCCCATTATATAAAAGGGATAAATCCTACTTTGATTATACATATCCCTCTACACGAGTTATGATATATTTAATTATTTTTTTTATAATTTATCTTATTATAGATGACATTTAAAAATACCAAAATATGTTATATTTTATGTTAGGAACCACAGTGATCTCAAATTCAAAGATCACATATATCATTATCATTACAAAAATTACTTATGATATTCAAATAATGATTTATGTAGTTTTTTCATAATGGATCAGTTCAATACATTAGTTTACTAATTTATACTTATATATTTACTTGATATCTCATATCATAACACATATATATTATTATCAGTTACTACATATATTAATCTCAATACATTGTTGTTACCCTATTTACAATAATACTTGGCTAAAGACATTTAAAAATAATATCCAACTAATTGAACTTATTATTTTAAAGGTATTATTTTATTTATTAAATACACAAATATATAATAATAAAATAATTAAATAATATATATAAATCAAAATATTATAATACAAATGTGCCAACTATCTAAAATATTGTTGGATTTAAGCCATATACCAATATTTTCTTGACTTAGAAGCATTAAATACACTTCTTTCAGTTACGGTGTTTCTGGCCTCGAGGATAAATTGAATATCATCGATTCAAAATCCCTGTCCAAGCCATCAAATATATATAAGATTAGATCTTTGCCTGATGAATTATCACTTGATGCTCTTAGTGCATCGGAGATCCCTTTCATTTTTTGATAATACTATGATACTCTCATGTTTTTTTTTTTTTGTGGAACTGAGAAGACTTCTAAGGTTCACTATCTTTGCCATGGATTTTGCTGAGAAAGTTTTCTCAAGTAATTGCCATGGCTTAGAGGAGGATGAACATCCCACTATTATAGCCAGTATCGATTCACTCAAGGCAAAGAGCAGCCATCCCATGAGTAGCTGGTCTAATTTCTTTCATACTTTGTATGCTGGACTGAAGGTGGTGATGCTATTTTCATCTTTGTCGACTGTAATGTCATATTTTCTAGGAGGAGTTAGTTGTGGATCTAGATAATCTTCATTATCATTACCTCTAACTGAGGGTAAGACTTGAGACTTTCAGAGCAGAAAGTTCGAGTCTGTCAGCTGGATAGTTTTTGTGGAAGAGATGGTAGATGTGTTGGCATTCGGTGCTTGTGATGAGTTAGCCTCAGCTTGAGTATCACTTAAGGAGTTATGGCTGATGGTCATGTCTGCTTTGATACCAAGTTAACATAGGAATAGATTTGGGAAGTAATGAGGAACAATGAAGAGGTGGAGATAAAGAAGGCTACAGCCTTGTATATTGCTACTGGTTTTTCTTACAGACTCGACTTCACCTTACAACTGGAGTAAATCAAAAATATACAATTCAAGAAAGGACAACAAGGACTAAACGACATAAGCATTAAAACTAAGAAATAACATAATTACAGGATATGGCTCTGCATTCTGAAGATTAACCGAATCCATTTTTAAAACTGGAGAAGCATGCAAAGATCAGAAAGAAGCAACCCTGTAAGTCTGTTAATTGGCGGGAAAGAGAAGAACTTTCAATGGACTTTGCATAAGGTTATTGGGCTTGAGGTTATGAGGCCCACATATCTGGTCCATCAACTTGTACGATTCTCAACTGCATTAACGGACGGAGGAGGATCGAGAAAATCTTCTACACGCCAACCAGGTAATGTTTCCATCAAATACTCCGATATGCTGCTGGTTGAAATAGAACAGTTGTCGCTGATATGATTGTCGTCGGAGCTGAAGACTTCATTAGAAACTGCAGAACTACTGGCTTTTGTTGCAGATATTGAAGTAGAGGATGCTGAACAGGGATTGTATGTAGAGGCAGAAGGAGAGATCTTAACTCCTGTAAGAAGAAATCTGTTGTGTTTCTTTGTGTATTCATTGGATTTATGAATTGGAAGATCACATTCTCCGCACAGAATCGCCCTATCTTCTTGACAAAACAGCAAGGCACGTCTCTCCTGGACATAAACAAAGATTTGTTTGATTAACCAGAGCCAGAATCACAATCGTTCACTCGTTTTCTTAGGAAAAAATGAAGCACAAACAAACCTGACAGATATCACAGAGAGGATAGTCTTTCAAACTAGGATTGACAAGAGAGAAGCGCAAGTGTTTAGTAGCAACTTTGTTTGCACGGTGAACACGACCATCACAGACAACGCAAAGAGCAGCTTCATCGGCAGAACAAAGCACAGATGCCTCTTCTTTATTGCACACGTCACACCAAATCTTCATATTTTTCTTTTCCCTTTCTTTCTCTTCTAAATCTCTGACCACTACACGCAGATCAGAAGGAAGAAGAAGAAGAGATAGAAGAAGAAGAAGAAGATGTCATTGGTGGGAAAGTTATTGAATGAGATGTAGGGAAACTGACAAATGCATTATTATTATGGCTTCTGGGCAAATCAGCTAAGTTGCAGGTCTTCTTTTAACTGTTTCCGACTTTGAAGAAGAAACCTCTGGAGACAAGATAGCTTTAAACACAGCTGCCTCTCTCTCTCTCCGGGGGCTTTGCTCTTCTCCGGTATTTCTATACTTATATATATATATATAGAGAGAGAGAGAGAGAGAGAGAGAGAGTTGGGTCATAGTATTCTCAAAAGGCCCTGCAACAGAACTTTCACTCTCAAAAGGTCCAGGGGTAGGATTTGTGCTCTCATCTATTGGCTCATAATTCAAGCCTTCTCACTTTTGAATTTATTTATTTTAAAGCATACAATAGTAAAAATGAGAGAGAAGAATGCATTCCATTGCTGCGGCATTTGGGAGACCAAGACCAAGAGATGGTTGCCTTGATTTGATTTCGGTACCTCCACCCTTTTCCTGCCTAATTTTATTATTCTATAAAGCCACTTGCTTGCTTAGAGATTGACTTAGTATCTTATCCAATTAAAAAGTAATCCTCCATAAGAGTATATAAATTTTTATACCAAACATTGGACAAATTCATTAGTATACATTATTTTAGTTCGATGCTATTGTATTATTACATATATTTTATATTTTATGAAAATAAATTTTTTTTTTACGAGAGTAATAAAATTTTTAATAAATAACAAAAATATAATTTTAGTACGTCAATTTGTATAAAAAATTTTTATATTCTTAATATTATTGTATCTTATTGTAAGTAGACTAAACTTATTTCTATATTTTTATCTTTTTTTTTTAATTTTTTTGAAAATTATAAAAATATACTTATAATTAATTAAAATCTATTTAAATAATAACACTAAATGCTAAAAAAATTAAAACCAATAAATATTTATATATTTTAATATTTTTTTAACATTAATTAAAAAAATTATTAAAATATTTGTCACATTGAGTTTTATTTTAATAAATATATAATTATGTATAAATTTAAAAATTATTTTTAATATTAATTGAATTTAATAAATATTGATTTAAAGTTAATAACCAAACATACAAATTCTACTCTCTGATCATCGTCTCCCAGCATTTAAAAAAAGGCTTCTGGCTGCAGTCTTATAGATTATACCTACATTTTCAGTACAATTAAATACCCACTACCAACTGTATCCATATCTAATCCTTTCTGTTATTTATCATCTCATTTATTGAATCCAAGTGCTTGAATTTTACATTCATTTAATCTAGTGGTGGAGCTCATTTTTAAATATAACTTCCCTTAAATATAATTGTTTTAAAAAAAATTTGGTATAAAATTCATCTCGACATAAAATAAGAATTTTATCGATGTACAAATTATAAAATTATAAATTTATACATTTATTAATATGATTTTTTATGATAATTATTATTTATTATGAATTTATTAGTTTTTTTCGTATTTATTAATAAGTGATACGTTAAATATCTTATTAATTTATAAATATTATATTTGTAATTATAAATAATACTAAATTGAAATAGTAACTTGTATGAATGATATATGTGAATGTGATAGGCATAACTTTGAAATGAATGTGAAAAGGAAAAGGAAAAGCAAAGAGATATGTAGTGGGGGGTAGTCTTTTAGTCTTTGTAACTTGCTCTTGTAGTCTTTTCTTTGTTGGTTCCTGTCTGCCTTCTTATCACAACTGAATTAAGGGTCAACCCTAGTTTTATTACATTATTTTATTATTTTTTTTGATGGGCAAAATTAAAAAAAAAAAGAGAGTTACAATTCAAATTCTTTTTTTCTATTAATAATTGTTAATTATGATTTAAACACATCCAATGCCACAAGGATATTCATGTGTTTTATATTTTGATTATGAAACTATATGAGGTATAATTTTAATAAAATTGATTTTAATGTTGACTAAAGATATTAGAGACCAAATCAAATGAATTGATCTTCAAACTTGGCTAAGAAATATTATGTATATTTTGTATTCATTAACGTAAAATTTAAAATATAAAATAAAATTTAAAAATTATTAATATAAAATTTAAAATAGATAATATAAAAATTTTAAAATATAAAATATAAAAATTAAAATAATTAAAATAAAATTTAAAATTTAAAATAATTAACAAAAAATTAAATACTAACGTATTATAGTCAAATTTTTTAATTAAAATTATATTATTAAGTTTTGACTAATAATAGGTTGACTATATATATCACTAAAGGATAAATAACACTTTTTAGACATATGGACACGTATGATCTCTTACAGAATCAAACAACATACAAGCATTAAGATTTGCAAGTTGTCATGAGCTAGCCTTCAAAAAGGCAATGAAGGGATAAAGGAACAATATTTAGTGGAAATTATATTAAAATGATTATTGTATTATTCATAAAAAGTGTATAGTTCCAATGTTTCTCCCATGGTGAAGATATTTTCGGGGCATAAAGAAATGTTAATGAGACCTTTTTAGCAAGAAGCACGTGGAAGAAGAAGAAGAAGAAGCAGAAGCACTTCTTCTATTTGCTTTGTAATCGAGTGGGTGCGGCAAGCAACCATGGAACACCATGTTTTCAAAAGCAGTTTTTTGGCCATAAGTGGGAACTAAAAAAGCAGGTGGGTGTGAAAAACAAAGAGAAACAGTGTAAGAAATCGATGAGAAATTGAGTTAAACAATTGTAGAAATGTTGAAAACCAAATTGGGTGACTTAGGGTTTTGCGTGTGTTCCCATGTTCGATTTAGGGTTCATACGATGCATGAACATAAAACGGGTTGTTGAAGAAATGCATGGTGGTTGTAGAAAACAAAGTTCAAAGATTCAAAGCCATGTGGTTGTCTAATTTTGAAAACAATTGAAAACATTTCTTTTTATTGCCTTATAAATTAGGTTAAATTAGGTCAAATTCGCATTCATATTATCTTATTCATATTCTTGTCTTAATTTCATTAGACTTGTCTAGTCTCAATTCAATATATACATAAACACTTAATACTGAACAAGTCTAAATCTTAGACATGAAACAGGTGGGAGATTTGGCTTTGCAGCCACGATCAGCCATGGGATTGAAATCGAAAGACCCATCTTTGTCATCTCATTATTAGCATTCGATAAGATTAGGTAGTTGTTCCAACCCAACATTGTATTCTTCGTTGTTGTGGTGCCCATTGGCATTTCACGTGGGCTTTTGCTTTGAGCTCGACCTTAAAAGCTTCACTTTAATTCGTACATCAAGTTTTGTGTCTGTCTCAGCTCGTCAATTGGGCTGCCTTGCCTTGCTTCGTTGCTTCATGCAGTCAATTATCTAATACGGATCTCATTGAATCTATGATTATCCCAGCTACATCGCTGCTCGTTGGATTAATGTGATCCGGTTGTGGGTTCAATTCAGACGGACAGTGCCACGTGTGATGTTGTGAATAATCATCTTAAATTATGCTGTTTTAAAATTTGTTCTTAATTATTTTAATTTTCAAATTTTAATAAAATAATAGTACATAATACAATTAATAATGAATTATATAAATTATATTTTAATAAATTTTATAAATTAATTTTATATTTTAAGATATAAATTAAAAAAATATAAAATATAATTTAAATTATTTATTATTGTTATATTATATATTAAAATTAGAAAAAAAAATTAATTTTTTTATTTTTACTTAAATTTATTTTTTAAGTTTAATTTAATTTATAATATTTGACTTAATTGTGGTCAACATATTGGAACTTGAACCAAAATGCCCTTATCGCATCTCCGGAGGCAAACAGCCCGTAAAGCTTGTGGCCAAACAAGCCTGAGGAGTAATCCGTTAATGGATAAAGAACAAAGATTCTAAATACACCACTATTAATCCTGAATAACCAAATCACAAGAAAAATGAGGAGTGCAATTAGAATATGCTTACGGTGGATTCAGAAATTTCTAAAATGGTCTAACCTTACATTTCCGTTAGAACTCACTAGATTGAGGTTTTCGGGGATGAAAATTGAACCATCGTTAAGTGGCCTGTCTCCCGCCATTGTCCGTGCGCACCAGCCACCATGGCCACCCTATTCGCCGCTGTGGGTTCAATTACCGCTCTTCTTAAACTTCAGGTACTTGCAAAACCATAGATTTCAGTAGCTGCCCCCTTCGATTATCTATTTTTTTAAGTCATTGAAGATGTTACTGAAAATCTAAAACTAAACAATACATCTATATGTATGTGAAGATGTATTTTGCTATATTCAAGTGTTTTGCCCGTTTACGGTATCAAAGTTAAACCATTGTTTGTAATGTAGAGCTCATTCCTCCTGAAAAGATGGAATTGTTATGGTTTTCAGGATGACGAGGCTAAACTCGTTTACTTCGACCACTTTGATAGAGTGAAAAGGAGGTATGCTCTATCATTGTTATTGCAAGAATTGAATTTATCTTGCCCCATCATTGAGAAAACAATGATCAAAAGATGTGGGGTTGATCCTAACAGCCTCATCGTTGAGTTATATTGGAACATATTAGCGGAGAATTGATGACAAGTAAAAGCATGGGTTGAGTGATTTAAGTTGTCTGATTAGTGCAAACTGAAACGTATATGTAAAGTGAGTTGGCTTGTGATAAGAGCGGCATGGGACTAGTGTTGCCATGCAGGAGTTGGGGATCGGTAGTTAGAAAATGAGGTGAAATGGGCATGGCTGTTTTAAAACTTGTCCGAACTTATTTCATTTTTTTGACTGATTCTGGAATTGGATATCTTGTTTAAGGAGTATCTGATTTTTTTTTTTTTTCAACGTATACAATTTATCATATGGATAACGAGGAAATTTGGTTTCACTATTTTCTTGCTCTTCTATTTTACTGATGGAGTGCTGAGATGTTGGCCACTAGCTGAGGACTTATCATTGAAAGTTACATCAAGTAATTTGATTTTTGCCTCGACTGAATGATTGGATCAAGTTTTTGTATCCCCGTCTTTGCTGGATTAAGCTGTTTATGGCAAAAAAATATGGGGTGTTTGGATCTAATAAAGCAGTAGAAATTGATCTGTGCAGTCAGTCAAGATGCCGAGGAAGCATTCAAAAAGACAGTAGAAGTGGATAGGCTGATTGATACACTCAGACAAGCAAGTCCGAAAAGTGAGTAGGCCATTTTTGATTAGTACATAAATTTTTAATTTCATTACTTGCATACTCCTCTATGTTAGGGTTGGCAGCTATTCGTGATTTGCTTTTCCAAAAGAGTAAATAGAGTTAGGCAACTTAGGCAGTTGTAAGAGCATTCAATTGTGTGACTATTACGGAAACATTACAAAGTTCTATTTGCTTCCTACCCCCCCAAACCATGATGTATTAGTTTCATCTTGGAGATGTCACTAAAGTTTCACCTCTAAATGTGATTACATTGTTAATGTTGATGACCAAACTCCAACGGGACAGAGTTTTTCATGAAGCTGATGACCAAACTCCAACTTATCGTAGAGAATTTTCACAACAAAATAGTTATTTATCAAATTTAAAAAATCTGAAAATCTTCTCTCCACGTGTTCAATGCTGATATTGGCAATTTATCCTCCTTGACAAGGGTTTTTGTTTGTAGTTTCTCCCCCTGAATGTGGGTTTCATTACTTAGAAGCAATAAATATTAGCTATAATTTAGATCTGTAAATATATTTACATGCACTGGTTTTTCCTGTTTTTGTTTTCGTGAACAGCTCCAGCAACTTGTCGTTGAAATAATTCCTTGCTTTCAATGAGAACTTCTGGATAAGACTTGCAGCAAGAAATGATACTGCAAATCTGAGGATGATAAAGCACGGTTTTTTACTTGGTTAATTCTAATTTTTATGTTGTTTCTGAAGTTGACTTCTAGCTGTCATTTTTTATCGTATTAATAGCTTTGGCATCACATTTTCTTTCTTGCAGAAACACTATGAGAAATTGGCAACATCTACAATGAGCATGGTTGATCTCATTGTCCATAAGACCCACGTACCTCTCTTTGGTTCAATCAGTTAAATTCCATGTGTTTTGCTTTATCACTTCATGCATGTCAAGCACGTCCTCTCCCCGTCCAACGAAATCTTTCTTTATGTCTATTGATAATATCTTTTATCTTTGCAGGAAAGGATAGAATCGTCTACTGATATTCTCAAGGTCGTTTTAAAGCCTGTAGTTGCTGAAGAAGAAGAGATTTCCTGGCCTCAGAGCTCCCAAGATTTTTCCTTTTGGTTTTAGTAATTGTCGATACAGTATGTTTTGTTCTGCGTACATTATCTCCGTCTTCATTTACTTTTCTATCTCGTTGTCGTCTTGCAACTTTCTGCCAGTCAGATTAAACCTTGAGCAACATGAACAGATTCCGAATTGTAGACAAGCCAAGTGTCATGTGCCGGGTTATTACACTCTTTTCAGTAGATATATATAATAAGGCGCGCAATATTCACCTTTATAAACTTCAAAAAAAAAATTCTTTTTATTCTACACGAGATATTATTATATTTTTTAATCTAATTTTTTGACACTCTTATTTCACGTAAAACTTTCTACTTGCCTGTTGAGCTTTACCTCTCTTGTGATGCTCTAATTACAAATGAGACCTATCTACCTATTTTACTCTACTTTGAGATATATAAATTCTTTATGAACAAACCCGCTGCACATAGATACTTAGCAAAGTATCATAGTTAAATTGGATTTGACTCTAAAGTTATTTGTCATAAACTAGGTGATTACTCTCTCTCTAAAAAATATATTTGATATAGTATGTAATACTTACCTTTGTAAACTCCAACAATTCATCTTTTCTATTCGATATAAGATACCGTTACACCAAGTATATAAAAATAGAGGCCTAGTATTTCATTCGAGCACGAGAAAGATTAAAGTCACGAGAAAGATTAAAGTACATATATTTTGAAGTAACAATAATTTTAGAACAAATTTCCCATACAAAATCTTTTTATTTGGCATGATTTATGATAAATAAGATCTTTCATAATTATGGCTCTTTTTTGAATTTTTTGTAGATGTGTAACTTCTAATTCAATTTTGATTTTGAATACATTCAAATTAGATTTTATTTTTGAAATACAAAAATTTAGATTTTTGAGTCATTTTTTTATTATTGCCAGAATTATATCAATTTAATTTTTGAGCTAAAAGTTATAATTAAAATATAAAAATGATGTGAATATTATTTTTTAAATGAACTACTCAAGTATATGATTTATAATAGTATTCATGCAAAATAAAGAATTAAAAATTTTAAATTTTATTAAATTCAAGGTTATGTAGGTATCTTTTTATAATGCTAGTTAAAGAAAAGAGATTTAAATTGGGGTTTTGGTATTTTGATCACACAGATTACTTTTCCAAATCTTAATTTTTGAAAAATTAATTTATATTTTTTTACTAAAAGAGAAGAGGTATTTAATTTTTGAAAAATTAATTTATATTTTTTTTACTAAAAGAGAAGAGGCATTTATAGTTTTTAGTTATTTACTCCTAATCATATTAGAAATATTTATATAAAAATAGAGTTTAATCATATTTAATAGGATTGTTATTTCATCCTAATTAAATAATTAATTATTTTTTAAATTAATTAAATAGTATTTATCATATTATTAATTATCATTTTAATTAATCAAATTAATATTTTTAAATAGCATTATTTTTTATCTGTAATTTCTCACATTAAAATTTATCCTAAAAGTTTAAGAATTTAATAATTAAGTCCTAAAATTTAATATTACTTAATTTATCATTAATTTTTTAATACTTTAAAGTGTGTGACCCATTAAATTCTTTCTTATATTGATAATAGAGACAATTATAAATTTTTTAAGTCTAGATAAATTAATTTAATTAATCATCTTTAATTAACTTTTTAATTAAGAAAATAATTTTCATATATTAAGAGTAACATCTAGTAATGCATCATAACTGGTAATTAAGAAAAAAAAATACTAATTTTAGTAAAACTTATTCCGTATATAATTGCTGTATGATTCAATTATTTACCTAATACATATACCACTTATGATTTTAGAGTATGAAAATGTTTACCTTATTAAATCATGGTCATCGAAATTTTTTTAACTTAAGTTAATAACATAATTTTAGAGTTTTTAAAACTTTTCATGGCTATAAATTTATATTATCATTTATGTCAAATGGCATCACTTAATATATCAACTTTGTGTTATCTAAACCTACGAATTTTTTGTTAATCTCTCGTAACTTTCGTGTGCTTTTCATATTACTTAATAATTATCCTATACACAATCTTGTTATAAACAACGAAGATGCAATGTCAAAAAATATGTAATTAACATACAAGATACTATAAGTACCTCAAGTCTAATAATCATTTATATTATCATAATTTAGAAAAATCTCATAAATATGTGAATAATATTTTATATGAATTCTTAAAAGAATCAATTCGATGTATTTATTCTCTAATAAGCATCTTTATATTAGATTAAATGAATAATTTCACTGATAGTTTATGACATTAGTTACTTTATTTTTCTAAAAAAGCAAACATAACATATATCGATTTAAATTAAATTTGTCAATGTTTTAATATTAATAATTTTATAATTGAGAATATTTAAAAATGATAAATGATAGAATTTCGTAAATTTAAGTTATTTTTTTTTATTATCGTTATAAAAATTTTATTTTATAAATAGACAATATTTATAATAAATAATTATATATTTATTTCTATTGAATGTAGGATACATAACCAACACATTTCACGTTACAAATACTAAAAATAAAAGACAGGGTTGGAGAGTTGATAAATGTAGATGTTGTCCACTACCTTTACAAAGAACTATTGCTGTGCAAAACAACAACCAGTAAACTATGTTCTTCAGCATCTATAGCAAAATGTTGCCTGTTATACATGCCTCCATGGCAGTTAAAAGTATGCAGAAAACTCCTTTTTATGCAAAACACAGGTAAATTTATTTGCGGCGACATTTGCCGGAATGTTGGTAAATTTGTTCTGACAACAGTTTGTCTGTAATTTACTCATTTTGGTGGCTAATAAATTGCATTGTTTTTTATTATATTAAAATTTTACGAGCTAATTTAAAATTTTATATTGAAAATAATTTATTTTGTATCGATTTTTTTTTCTTTTTTAACTTTTAAAGGGAGAATAATACCCACCTTACAGGTGGTGAGCTTGGCTAACTTTATTTCTATGGATTATACTTGTTTGTAGTCTACTCCAAAAGATTTACTTAATTTTAACCCAAAACATTATTTGAACGAAAATAATACCGCAATGGCAATGGTTATTTTTTGTTTGTTTTTAGGAATAATTGTTCTCCCTGCAAAATTTGTAGACAAATTGTTAATTATTTAATTAATAATAAGTTTTGCACGTATGTCAAAGAATAGTTAATCTAATCCGTCAAGAAAAAATTATTTTTTTTACTGATTTATAATTTATTCTCTTGATAAATCACAAGAATAATGATTTATTTCGACGATGATGAATCATGATATTATTATTTATTAAAAAAATTATTAATAAATTAATAAATATCTTAAATTGTTGAAGAATTTTAGTTCAAAAATTATATCTCCTCAAAAAATAAACTTGAATAAAACGAATAGAATAGACAGTGACATTTTTGTTCAGAATGCCTCTTTTTGATAAAATTGAAAAAAAAAATTTTGAGGTAAGACTAAAATCACAAATAGACTAAAAATTTGGGCCTTATAGAAAAAAACCATAAATAAAAAGTGATTATAATATATAACTCTTGCATGTATCACCAGTTCAATTCAACCCACATTTTCATTATTCGTAGTCTTCTTCAAAGTTTCTTTGAAAATGAAATACTACCCGGATAACAGATCTAATCTCGACCGTTAATTGACTTCCCCCAGCTCTTTGTACCCGCACCCTCGCTTAAGATCAACGTCTACTAACAACTTACCTCTTGTGACATCACCCCGTTTATCACAACCGTCAAATCTCAATCTAACGGTCGTTGTGATTGTCGAAGACCGTACATAAGCAAGAATCTTTATTTTAATTCTATCTTTGTTTATTAATATTAAATAATAATAAATTTATATAAAATATAAATAAAATTAAATAAAATAATAAATTAATACACATAAATAAATTATTTATTTTAATTTATATATGAATATTAACAAAATTAAATATTTTTATTAAATTTGTTAAAATATATTTTATTTTATTTAGTAAATAAAAAATAAAATTTTAAGAATTTTTTTCTTTGTTAATCTTATATTAATATATTAAAATTTAACTTAATTAT
>CP135563.1:2634766-2668169 GCA_032401905.1 Swietenia macrophylla | reverse complement strand
AAGACACAGCCTACTATCCAGAGAGAGTTCATCAATATCATGATCAACATCCGAGTCAGCATCAGACGGGTTGATGAATTCCCAGAACGAAAGATCATTTTCTTCTGATTCCTCTGACGACAAACACAAGAATTCATCTACTTCTTGTTGCAAGATTTCATTTTTGCTTTCCATTTTTTCCTCCTCCCTTGGGTTTTCTGCGATTTGGTTTTGGGTGTTCTGTAGGAATATGTGTTTTGGTTTTCTTAAGAGGATAAACTACGTTACAACCAAAGACGCAAAAGAGATTCTTTATATCAACGAGTAGACATCGTGGAGTCACGTGCGAGAATCGTTACAGGTCCACGTGCAACGACCAGTCGTTTTGAGCCATGTGGAAAGACGTTGTTCGCCAAACCTTTACACGTCAAAAATTATTTTTGAAATTTGACCTGAACTTCCTCACGCTTTATCCAATTTTTTTAAAATCTTAATTATTTTAAAAATATTTATTAATATATTTAAAAAAAATACATTTTTTATATTATATATGTATAAAATTTTTTATTTGTAATATTATTCGTTTTTAAACAATATTACACAATATAAAATTTTATACATATTTATTTATATAAATTAATATAATAATATTATATTATTATCATATAAATAAATAACACCAGACATGTTAAAATATTTTAACATAAGGTATTATATTTTTCTTTTTGGTAATTAAATATTTTTAAAATAATTAAGATTTTAAAAAAATTGGATAAAGCGTGAGGAAGTTCAGGTCAAATTTCAAAAATAATTTTTGACGTGTAAAGGTTTGGCGAACAACGTCTTTCCACATGGCTCAAAACGACTGGTCGTTGCACGTGGACCTGTAACGATTCTCGCACGTGACTCCACGATGTCTACTCGTTGATATAAAGAATCTCTTTTGCGTCTTTGGTTGTAACGTAGTTTATCCTCTTAAGAAAACCAAAACACATATTCCTACAGAACACCCAAAACCAAATCGCAGAAAACCCAAGGGAGGAGGAAAAAATGGAAAGCAAAAATGAAATCTTGCAACAAGAAGTAGATGAATTCTTGTGTTTGTCGTCAGAGGAATCAGAAGAAAATGATCTTTCGTTCTGGGAATTCATCAACCCCTCTGATGCTGACTCGGATGTTGATCATGATATTGATGAACTCTCTCTGGATAGTAGGCTGTGTCTTTCGTGGCATTCTTCACTTTCTTCCTCGGACATGACGATCCCGCGAAAGGCACAGTTTGATGCGGTTTTTGATGATGTTGGTGTTGGGTATGTTGAAGGGGTGGAGGAGGATGTATCTTATGTGGGTAATCAGTATTGTTATGGTGAGTATGATGATAATGAACATGATTTGGGCGATGGTGATGATGATTTAGATGATGAGTATGATGGGCATGATTTGGATGATGAACTTGTCCCACGTTCAGTGAGTGGGAAGCTTGGGAGGCAGAGGATGAGGAAATTGGGAAAAAGGGCTTTTGCAAAGATGTATTACTCCAAGAAATCTCCTGTTCTGTACATGAAGCCTGGCGCTGTTCATGGCAAACATGGACTCGGAATGAAGCACAGTCTTTAAAAGACGGTAAATTTGGGAATTTTATGCAAAAATTGCCGTTAAAGATCTGACATTTAAGTGGGTATCTGATAGAATTTGATATGAGTAGATGTGACTAGAATTTCTTAGTGATATGTTAGGTAATGTTGGATTGTGAACTTGGTATGTGGATGTTTTTAACTCGATTGTCAGATTATAGTATTTATAATATTTTGTTGGTTATGTAATTTCTCTGGTTTCTTTCCCATACCTCTTCAATTGGTTCTTGGTTGAAATGTTTTTGTTATATCGTATATGGGAAATGGATGTTTGTCAAATGGGTATGGTAAATTGCAAAATTCGAGACTCAAATGATAGAATTTTGTCTCTTTTGAGTTGTTGGTATATAAATGAATAGGAGTGGCCTTAGAACTGAGTACGTATGCTTTGCTTCATTTCTAGGAGATGATTGATTCTAATGATTGGGTTACAATACATATCAAACCTCGAGTTTTGATTTCAGTTTGACAGCATAAACTTAAACTTGTTTATTTGTTCAAGGAGGAGGTTGATTGGAATTAGTGTTGCTTGTTTATTTAGTAATTTTTATTACGGTTTGGGGGCGGTGACTACAAATTGGAGGGACACATTTGACTTGTATTAACTATTGATTCTTCAGTGTCTGGCTTCGGTGTATTCCATAGCATCTTCTGATCATATGCACAAAAAGTGAGATCAAAATATTTTTGTATGGGATCAGTCTGTATATCAACATCTGTATCCTTGTAAAAATATCTGGACTCATGCTTACCCAGTATCATTTCTGCCACAATCTTGTTGCTATCTCTGCAATAATCAACCCCTTTTGTCACCTTCTCTGGCGAACATCGCTTCCGTTTCCATTACTTCATCATGCCGCCTTACCTCCATTTTCCAATGCTGTTCATAACTTGCCTACAAATCGCTTCCTGCTCTGAGAATTTGAATGCTATCTCCTAATAACCCAGGATTGGTTGAGCATTGGCTTGTAAGGATAGCTGTGAAGAACCTTGTTCATTCTCCCTATTTTCTTGATACTAATTTCTATACATTCCAATACTTTCTGTGATAAAACTGCTTACAATTATAATCTTCAATATCAAATCAGTTTAAAGTATTTGGGAACAATTATAATCTTCAATATCAAATCAGTTTAAAGTATTTGGGAACTTTTTACAATACTTCATGAAGAAGAAAGTACATTTTGCCCACCTGTACAAAGCCCAAAGCTTCCTTCCTGCTTAGTTTTTGCACCACATTACTTTATCATCACCCACGAATGTTCTAATGTTCACAAAAAACCAATAATTTAAACTTATATTTGTAACTTCATTAATTAATTAAAAAACAATTACAATTAATGTTCGTTAAGATATATTTGATATATTTTATATTTTTTAAAAAAATTTGAAACATGCAACGTATAATTTAAAATAAATTACAAAAAAAATGAAATATTAAATGTAAAAAATTAAAATTTACTTATCAAATATACTCTTACTTTGATTTTACATCATTGTTTAAATCTAATCATAATTCACAGGTCATTTATTGTTACAAAGATTCAATCACCCGTGAAAAGTTGGGTCAAATTATAGTTAGATTTTATTTTTTTATAATAATTTATGATAATTAAATTTAAAATATAAAATTTAAAATTTAAAATAATTATAAATTTTAAAATATTTCATAGAAAAATTTTAAAATATAACATGTAAAAATTAAAATAAATTAAAATAAAAACGTAAAATTTAAACATAAGATACATAACATGAATTTTAAACAATTCCAAGTTTAATGATAGAAACTAAACACAAAACAAAACAAATTGCTGTCATTCAAGAAAGGAAACAGAAACTGGGAAACAAACAGCCCCCACCCCACCACCATTCATCATCCATAGCAGCATTCTTGTTATGTTAGGTCTGGTTTATGAACAGGGGGGACACAGTTGTTGTACTCTTCAAATGCATCTATCATCACTAAGAAATCCCATCAATACCAACCATCATGGGTCAGAGTAATGTTGTTGTTATACTGTTTTAAATGAAATACTGTAATAAATTATATTACAAAATTTGTACATATATATATATATATATTACTTATTATCCAATTGATGAACACTTTTATACTTGAAATTATATATATAAAAAAATTGGGATAGTATTGAATCCTGAATAATTATGAATAATATATTTATTTTTTTGCTTATAATATCTTAATATTAATATTTAAATATTTAAAAAATCAGTAATTTAATATCAAATCCTTGTAAACCATTAGATAAACTCTATGAATTATTAAAATAAATAAAATAGGTAAAAGTATTTTTAAAATTATAATTAAAAATCTTATTCACATTTTTATTGAGCTTAAATGCCCACTTATTTTTTTTGCCTAAAATTTAAATATAATTAAGTTTCACTCATTCACATATCTTAAAGACATTTAATTTTCAACTTAATACTAAATACTTGATAATCATGTGTTAATAAAATTAGGTTAAATTATTATCATTGTTTAATAAAAAAAATAATCATATCTTAATTGTTGTTGGACATTAATTTGTTTATTGATTAATATACAAATAATATGTTAAAAATGAAAGTGATCGTTCTAAAATAATTATTAGTTGTAAGGTATAAATACTCGAATAATTAATAAATATAAATTGTGTTTATTTATCATTTTATTTATTTTATGTTTAAAAATTAAATAAAATAGATTAGTAATAGACATGGCATGCTCAAAATAATCTAGATTGGGCAAGAAATTTTAGTGGGTTTCCCAAAAATATGTTGTGGTCGATAATTATACCATCACAAATATGAATTTTTATACAAACTCCTTTGTATAAATTAGTATGCTAATTTTATATCATTGTCATCCTTATAGATCATATACTTTGGTGAGAATAAATAAATTTTTTAAAAAATTATATAAAATATGTGACAATAAAATAATTTTATTATATTCATTTGTACTAAAATTATACGAAAGAATTCAAAAATATTTTTTAAATTAAAAATAATTTATTTTTATTTTCAAATATATATATTTTTAACAATATATGTGTGTATTAAAAAAAATCTTACAACATATATCAGCCTAAGATTTTTTTACAATTATACCCCTGAAAGAGAGAATTCACAATTGAGAGAGAGAGAGAGAGAGAGAGAGAGAGAGAGAGAGAGAGCGGGCAGAGAGGAGAATAGGGAGTATCTAGACCGAACCAAAACCCAACCCACGGGCTAGGGCAGCCGGCCCTACGGAGCAAGGAGAGGGTGAAAAACGTCACAGCCCGGTTTTCTTGGGTTAACAAGGACGAATAATATTTAGGGAAAAGCAAAGTTACGTGTCAGTTCGACTGACGCTGACTTTTACTGTGGCTTACCGTGACGGTGACGGTGAAAATACAAAAATAGTTCAACTTTGCGATTGGAATTGGACCATACCCATGACACCACCGTTACTTGAATATTGCTACTAGTATTTGCAAGCTTGCCGTTGGAACTTGGAAATGACGACATTTTCTCTACAAACCTAGTTAATTTTTTGCTAAACATTTAAGCTCTTGAATTTTGTTAAAATTACAAATAAGCTTATAGTTTGTATTTTGTTTCGTATCAGTACCTATCGTAATGAAAAAATCTTAGGTATAATACCTTACAACATTATCTATGTTAGTCAACTATCCGAACAATAAAAAAATAAAATTATTTGTTAATTGTAAATTAAAAAAAAAAAGAAATGTTCCACCATTTAATTATTTTTTTATCCAATTTATGTAAGATTATTTTTAATTTTTTTAATTTATAATTAATTAATTTTTTTTATTGATAGATAATCTCGCTACATCAATATAGTTAAGTTAATAAAATTATCCTATTTAAAATTTTATTTATTATAATTATTATATTTTTTTTGTTAGTTGTTAGTGAAATCTCAATAAGTTTTAGAAATTATTTTAAACGGTATACATCTTTAGTTGTGATTGACAAAGTGATATTTATCAGTTAAATAATAATTTTTTTACAATTTTCAAGCTTATGTATCATATAGTTGGACAATATATATGTTGAATGTTAATTAATTTCTTATATACATCTCAAGTTAAGCTTTTGATTGTCTAATCTTTCCTTTTAAACTATAATCTATGCAATTCCAAGCAATTTATTAAAAAAAAACACTAGAATAAATAAAGAATCCTAATAATTATAGTATTAATTACAAGCTAAGATTCAATTGGAAATAATTAGAAATTTCAAAGGGATTAGAATTCCCTCCTAATATTTTTTATCCTTGATTTGTTAAGATTTTGACATATAATATAATTATTAATGAATAATTTAAATTATAGTTTGATTTTTTTTAATTTTATTATAAAATATAAAATTAATTTATAAGTAAGATTAAAATAAAATATAAACTATTTATTAATAATTATATAATATATTAATATTTACATAAAAGTCAAATAAGAGAGGAAGTAAAAACTCTCAATAGTAAATTCAAGGAATTCCGTGTGTTTTATTCAAAATTTGAAGGTGAAAATTCTTATGTTGCCACTTAATTCTTAATGTCCCGTTAATGGAGTATCTTGGCAAGACCTATGTGATACAAATTGTAAACTATGTTTTTATTTATGAATTTCCAAAAACTGAAGTAACCGGATATTGTAACCCCGTTTCTTATTTTTACTCTTTTACCTCTAACAGAAGCACACAACCAAAATAGTACTTCAATCATTGCAGATGTGATCAGTTCATGTGAAGTAGAACTCCTCGAATCATATAAATAAAAATAATAAAGAAAAAACACGGAGAGAAAGAGGGGGAGAGAGAATTCGTTGGTTTTTGCTTTTGTTCTCTCCTGCTTTCTCTAATTTTTCTGGGTGTTCGTGTGTTTAACGTTTTAAAAGCTTTAAAAGCTTAGAGTTGATGATGTTTGCCATGGCGGCTTTTGCTGCTGTAATTCTAGTTCTTACTATTTAAGAGCTTTGCCTCATGATAACACCAAAGGAATTCCTTGTTTAGGTTTTCTGGTAGAGTCTGAAAAGGCTAGCATTTGGATGTATGGATGGGTATAACCCCAACACCAACACAAATCATCTCACGAGCTCAAAAATAAGAGGTTAAACTTACCTATAAACACGAAGTTTATGAACAGTATTCCATTGCCATAACCACAATCAATTTACCCACCAAAAGAAAGAGGAAAAACCCTTGTTTTGATTCCTATTTTGCCAGAAAACAAGTACTAAAAGGAAAAGGGTGTAGTATTTTTGTGGGAAAAAAGTGCGAAAAGGAAAGAGTGAAGAGAGAAAATGGAAGGGAAATGAGTATTGGGTAGTGAAGTGTTTTGTCCTTGTACCGAATGATGTTGAATATGAGACAGTTAGGGGCAGAATTAGGAGGAGCAAGATGTCAAGATTGTGGAAACCAAGCCAAGAAAAATTGTGTTTACATGCGATGCAGGACTTGTTGTAAGAGAAGAGGGTTTGAATGCCAAACTCATATCAAAAGCACTTGGATTCCAGCTTACAGAAGGCGAAAGAGATATCATCATCAAGGGCTTCTTCCTGTTCAAGAACAACAGCTTCAAGGGCACAACTCTAAAAGACCTAGAGAGAATACATCTTCTACGGGTAGTGTTATTACTCATCATTTTTATATAGATCTGCACATTTAGAGAGTCAGCAGCGAATTAGATTCAAATAAAAAAAACATATCATTTGTGTGTTTTGAATGTGTGATGATAACAAGTAGTGAAGGACGAATCTGTATAGTAACCCTAGCAAATTTCTTTTCCTGTTCTACCAGAAACCAAACCCAGGGCATTAAATTTATGAGACTCTTCACATGTCTCAATCTTTGGTTCTCTTTCTCTCTCGCATCCTCTATTGATGCCTTGAGTTTAGTGTTTGATAATCTGATCTGAAGAAGAGATCAAGGCTCCTTGATTCTTGACTTTTATGTTCTCCTGGTTTTAATGCTTAATTTTGTGATGTTCTTGGGTTCATTATAGGGTTACGAATGGGGAATTTTCCTGCAGAAATGAGCACTGAAGCAACATTTCGATGTGTTAGAGTGAGTTCCGTTGATGATCCAGATGATCATTTTGCATATCAGACGGCTATAACTGTAGGAGGACATATTTTCAAAGGAATTCTCTATGATCAAGGCCCTGAAAGTTGTCACAATGTGCAGGAGAGTTCTTCCAGTGAGCCCCCGCCACCGCCGCTGCAGCGGCGGCCGCCTTATTATCCTTTCGATGTTGCTACCTTAACCACTGCTACCACCACTACTCCTATGACTACCATTTCCAATACTTCAGCTGCTACTGAAACTCTTTTTCCTCCTCCGCATACATTCTCATTCGCCTCTTTCATGTCTCCTGGTATGCAATTTTTCCCACATCCAAAATCCTAGTCTCAAGTTGGATCTTGGACAGAAAAGGGGGAAAAAAAAAAAGAAAGAAAATGCTTAAGAGTAGGTTATTTTAATTTTTTGTCAAGCATTTATATTTACATATATGTATAATCACCTTTCTCCAAGAAACCAATAAAGAGTTAACACTTATTGTCCTCACTAGCTCTTTCCTTGCACCATCATTATATTGCTATTGTTTCTTCTTCCCGATTATATAACTGGAATCCATTAAACTAGAAAGTAATAGAAGGGAGGAGAGGGAAGAGCTTATATTTTTGTTACATTTTTTCAAACTCCAATGCATGCGTTACATGATCTTATCTTTGTGATATTTAAATGCGATATTTTACAGATATATAGATAGGGTTTGCAGTTTGTCTTGTTGTTGATTTGTTTATCCTTAGTCTTTTTTAAGTCCAAGTTAATCTCAATTAATAGTTGTTAATTATTTTACAGATATATGGATAGGTTTTGCAGTTTGTCTTGTTGTTGATTTGTTTATCCTTAGTATTTTTTAAGTCCAAGTTAATCTCAATTAATAGTTATTTATCAACTTCAAAGTAGCTTTTCCCCAATTTCCCGTTTCTTTGCCCGCCTGAATCCTGACTTCATACCAGTTTCTCATATGTTTGGACAGATAACAAAGATTTCACGGGAATTATTTGTTCTTTTTATGGTTGATTCACAAATGCATGGAACATCGAACCCAATATATTCAAGATTACACACACCAACTCATGCATACATATATATACACATGCACACAGAGCTAGCTATAGCCGATGGAATTGTATACAAACCTACTGCTTCTGTTTTGTAAAATTTTGCTAGTATAGGTAGCATCCCTTTTCATGTTTCCATTCTACTTTTCATGCTTAAAGTATTTACTTGTTTGATGATATTGCCCCACCATTTGCTTTCCCGTTTTGTTTGAATGATAGCAAGTATCTTTTATCATCAACAGTAGAACAGCTATACATCTCAGCAAAGCAAATTCTTTCTCTTACACTGGAAAGCTTTTTGTATGTAAATAAAATTGTATTTTAAATGAGTGGTAGTACAGCATTTTGTTTATTATAATTGCAAGGGTTTAGAAAGTTGAGGCAAATCACCTTACAGGCTAGAGCTATAAACTACCAAAAAAGCATGAAACTAAGCCCACCTACTTGAATATTTTATTGGTTTAACAGAAAAACTATGCGGGCATCTTCTGGGATTTTATAGATGATAATAATTTTAATTGGAAAGCACTGCGCAAGCTCCATGCATCATTATTCAATGCAAAGATTGATTCTCCTCAATGGCATAAAACCACTGGAATATATCCTTTTTAGCACTTGAAAGAAAAACCAGGTGCAAAAGAACATTGTTCATTGGTTCAACTTGGTACAGATTTCATGCATCTAGAGACAACCTCACTAAGAAATATACCATACTGTGCATTCTCTCACAAATGTGCTCTTTCTCTTAATGGCTTTCCCTATTTGATCACAGGGAAAAAGATCCTTAACTTGTAGAGGAAGAGATCCTGCCATTAAATGAGGCGGGGTAATCTATTTTGGCCCCATATTAAACTAAAGTTGGGGAGATGTATTTCAGATTGGAATACGATAAACAGTAAGCTTGACTTTATCTGGGATTTAGAAATAAACTATGCAGCAGCCAGCAGCTCCCCATAGACGAGAATGTCGTTCTCTTTATAAGCACTTTTAAATTGCTTACAATCAAAGCCTTAAACACTAAGTTAAGTTTTCATGAGGTAGAAATGGGAACACTTATGCTCCTAATTAGTATTCTGTGTGTCTGGAATTCTAAAGAGATGATTATTCACAAGGAAAATTAAAAGCTTATATATGATTGGCTCTTCTCAAAAATTTTCCAAATCAACTTCCATTGGCAATAATATTGTTGATGCCGAGCAACATTATTATTAATTAAAGGGTTATATTTAAGGGAAGAGAAATAATATTTATCATGACTTACACATTGTACTGTTAAATTTTAAAATTATAAAATATTATTTTAAATTTAAAAAATTATTTAAAAATCTCTTAATTACTGTGCATTAATTAAAAGACAATATTTAAAGTGTATTAAATCTGTTTATATATCATTACTCTTAAGGGGATGCATACAAATTTTTTAATACTTATATTAATCGTTTGAAGTTTTTCTTTCATGTTATAAAATTTTTTTTTACTATGAGTTTTAAATTTTAAATTAATATTTCAAAGTTTAAATTTTATATTTTAAATTTTTTATATTAATTATTTTAAATTTTTCGTTTTCTATTAACAATCACTATAATTTGGAATATCACACAATTTGTTTAAGGTTGTTTTGCCCTCCACACACGTTTGTGCTCAACAATTCCAAGCTATGACATGGGAATTCATAAATTGTGCTCAACAATTGCATATTGGGAAAGCACTTGAATTAAAGCTAGGGTTTGATGCATTTGGCAATAAAATGGTATGCTAAATGCAAAGTGGTTGATTAGCCAAATTTTGCATAAATGATATGTCAATACAAGCACTAGATACCATTCTCACAAAAACAAACTAAAAATGTAAACATGTTGCATTATATAATCAACTAGTGGAAAATCATGCATGTAAAGAAAGCAAATGTAAAGGAGGTAAGATTATTTAAAGCATCAAAAAGACACCTTATAAGTCTTAAGTTTGATCATTATTTAAATCGAAAGCATGACCTTCATTCTTGCCATATTTTGTACTTAGACCAATTATAAGATGGCATTATATGTTTATTATTTTGATGAGTATCACTCCAAAGTCACCCATATTCAATAATCTTACTATTTTATTTGAGTATATTTAATTAATTATTAGCTATATAAAATATAATAAGTAAATAGCAATTTTAATTTTAAGTGATATTCGTGCATATTTAAAATAATACTATACATATTAAAAATATGTTCAAAATTCAAAAAAATATATAAATCGAGAAAAAAATTAATTTTTATTAACAAAAAATACATTAACGTGTAAAAAAAATTAAAAATAATATATTTATATATGATCTTATTATTTATCATTTTATGATTACATTATTAATTAATGCAATAAATATTAATAAGTACTTTAATTATTTAATGTACATACGTACACGTGCGCATACGTTGGTAACATTACTTCTTTGTATATCTTACCAATTTATACAAAATTTGAAAATTTTAATAATTAAAATTTGAAATCTCCTTGACACATGCTTGAGCAGACATGCAATAAACATGAATTTTATTTATTTATTTAAAATAAAAAGACAGAATTCTCCATCTCATATGTACTAAATATGGTGGCAGAAAATGTAAAAATAGTAATAAATAAAAACAGTATATTCCCATCAAATCAACGATTGCTTATTAACTTTTAGGGTTTTACTTATCATCAAATCAAACTTTAAATGGCAGCACCAGCCCCATATTTAAGCCATTATTACTTGTGGCTTTCCCGATTTGCAGAGATATGGCCATGGCCATGGCCTTGGCCTTGGCCTAGTCTTCTTCAGTGTCTATTGATTCTACTTGCTCTTGCAGATGCATTCAGTGATCCATCTGGATGAATAGGTTATCTCGCGGGAATGTTAATGGATGCCTTCAACTTTGCAGTTTGCCTTGCACTCCCATGCACCTCTTTTCATTGTAATTCCATCTGTCACACACAAATTTCTTTGCTTTTAATTGTTTTATAATTTTTTTTAAAAATTTGGATATTCAAATTGCGTTGTAACAATCTTTTATATATATATATATTACAGTAAATTTAAGGGTATCAGAAAAAATCTAATTTAATAAAATCTTGATAAAAATTTGTATAAAAATTTGCTATAAAATGTACCTTCGTAAATTTTAATTGCGCTATAAGAAATTTAATATATTTATTTATTTTTATCTCTTAAATTTTTATTCATTTAAAATAAAATTAAATTTTTATTAAATATTTAAATTAATAATAACAATAATAAATAAATAACATTGATATGGTGAAATGATATGCTAATTATAGACTATAAATAAGAGAAAATTTTAAATGAAATTATCTTACTGTATCAATTATGATAATGTGTTGGAATTACTTAATTAATAAATAAAAAATTAAATTTAATAAAAATAAAAAATAAAAATTAAATAATATAATTTATTTTAATATTTTAAATTTTTTTATTAATAAATATAAATTTTTTATTATTTAAATAATTTTATCACGTTATTATAAATAATGTGATTAAATAACAATGCAGTGCATTCAATTGAAATAATTATGGATGCCCGTAATGTACGGTCTTTTTTTTATTTTTCTGGTAATGTTATTTTTTAATAACTTTTAATTTATAAAAAAGTATAAAAAATAATTCTAGTAAAAATTTTAAAATTAAAAAAATTATCAAAAAAAATAGGGTTCGTGCACGTTTATTTGACATGACTTTCGTTAGAGATGTTGACACAGTGACAACTAATTAAGTGCGTCCACCGGTGAACTCGAAATAAATGCATTAATTTCATACTTTGTCGTTTATGGACTGTATAAATTTGTACGTGCAAATGCATATGACATGTCGGTAAGTAGCAGCACAAAACATCTAATTTCGTGGGCAACAAGCCCATAATGCCTTGATAATGGCTAGACTCACAAGGGTTTCACCAAGTAACTAAAACCAATAGCTAATTCGGTGAGCCAAAAATATTTGATGTTCAAGTTGGCTCGTACTTAATTAATCCGTTCAATATATCAAGTAGGTAAGAGTAATCGGTGGTTAAGCATCTATATATTTCGAGTGTTTATGGTAAATTTTATAATTATTTATATTTTTATTTTGTTAGTAAAATTAATTACTCTTTCCCATAATTTTCGCATAAAATTTTATACTGTTTTAATTTTTATTTGCTCGAACTTTGTATCTACTAATAAATTTCACTTTAATAACACTTTCGGTTATAATTAAAGATGCGTATTTTTTAAGTAACAATAATAATATTAAAAACTTGTTTATTTATTATTAATAGTCTCAAATGGGGTCTGGAAAGAGAACAAGTGGGGTCTAAATAGCATTACTTTTGTCTTAAATCCGGGTCTTTTGGAGGCCCAATCAGTAAGTCAGAGTAGGAATGAAAACTAAATACACTTCGTTTATTTCTCAACACACTCTTCTTGATGCAGGGTGAGATTTATACGTTAATTTATGAGGGGTGTAATCAGAATAATGAATGGTGCGTTTTGTATCACTCAAGTAAGATTGGCAGTGAATCGGATATGGTTATTCCCGGAGGGACATTGGCGCCAAAGTGTAAACTCATTTCCCGCCAAATCTTATCAACAAACGCTTTGCGCGCCACATTTCCTCTCCCATTCACAATTCCTACCTCTCTCTCTATCTCCGACTGCAGCCATGGCCTCCGATTCCGATTTCGCCAACTTCAACACCGGTAGTAATTTATAAAAATACTGATTTTACAGTTTAATTATATATATATATATGTATATTATTTTTTAATAAATTATTTTTTTCTTAGGGCCATCGTCACCGGATGACTCGATCTCAACGCCAATTGACAACAACTTCGCCTCCCCCGCCGACAATTCAAGCGCCCGTCGCGGCCGTGGCGGAGGACGCCGCCGATCCTCTACACCAAGTGCTTACGCCACCCCTCCAGCTAGCCAATCCCGCTTCGCCACTCCATCCGAAACCCCAACCACCACGCCCTACCGATCCCACCGCAGATCCAATGGGCGAAGACCCGCCACGTCACCGTCATCGACTAACGACATCCCGCCGTCATCCTCCGAAGCCGGGGATGACATGGACGAGGCTACGCCAACGTTCGTGTGGGGCACGAACATCAGCGTGCAAGATGTGAAAAGTGCCATACAGATGTTCTTGAAACACTTTAGAGAGAAGGAAGAGTTGTTGAGTGGTAGTGAGAATGAAATTTATAAAGAAGGGAAGTATATGAGAGCGATAAATAGGGTTCTTGAAATCGAAGGAGAGTGGATTGATGTAAATGCGCATGATGTGTTTGATTATGATTCTGATTTGTACAGCAAAATGGTTAGATATCCTCTCGAGGTTCTAGCCATTTTCGATATTGTTCTGATGGATATTGTCAGTTTGATAAACCCCTTGTTCGAAAAACACGTGCAAGTAAGGATTTATAATCTTAAGAGCTCTACATCAATGCGAAATCTCAACCCATCTGGTTGGTTTTTTTTCTCCTTCATTTAAATTTTAGAACTTTTTTTTACATTGTTTTATTGTTTTCGATAAATGAGTAGTGTTGATGGAGGGATAGGTTTTTTTTTTCTTCTTCTTCTGTTCTATTGGCAATGATTTTGATGAATAAGATGTATAAAGAAAGATTTTTGCTGATTTTGATATGGTTTTGGTTAGATATTGAGAAGATGGTGTCATTGAAAGGAATGATTATTCGGTGTAGTTCAATAATACCGGAGATTAGGGAGGCGATATTCAGGTGTCTTGTTTGTGGATACTACTCGGATCCCATTGTGGTGGATAGAGGTAAGTTCATTTGGATGTTCTATTTATTGGTTTGATTGGGTGGTAAGCACTGTTTTGGGTGAATTTTCTTACATTGTTTGTTTGACAAATGGTTTTTATCAGGGCGAATAAATGAACCTACAACATGCTTGAAGCAAGAGTGTTTTGCTAAGAACTCTATGACACTGGTGCACAATCGATGCAGGTAATTTAAACCCTTAGTTTTATGTGCTAAGTTAATTGCCTGAATGTTTTAGTAAACTTGTAGCAATATAAGGAATAAGTAAATTTTCATAATGTCTTCAGCTGAATGACTTTGCGGTGAGGCATTTACTCGGAGTTATTTCCTATTGATATCTTTGATTTGTAGTAGGGTTATTCTTATCACCATCATCTTTGCCGTTTGAACTTCTCAACTGAAGTATGTAGTACACTTTTTGCTGTCTCAATTAAGTTGACTCTTTACTGTATCTTTCCAGTGTCATATTTAGCCAATAGATTTCTATTGATTAGGCTCTAATGTTAAAATGCCTTTGATTTACCCATCTTAAGCCATAAACCACTTTCTTTTCAACTTTCTAGGTCTCTTACTTGAACTCACCTCTTGAATCAAATGTTCTAAGCCACACTGTTGCAAAGACAAGCTTCTTTTGGGCCAATTTTTTAAATTAAATTTGGTGGTTGGCATAAATTTGAAGTCAAAGGTGAGAGCCTTTTCGAACTGATAATAAAAAATGTATTAAGATCATATTTGGCATTATATGGGCTTCATAACAATTGTAGAAGAGAGAGACGAGGTTTATACTGATTTCTTTGGGAAATTAAGTTGGAGGACTCAAACATCTGAATATGGACTAGCAGAGGTGGCATGATACTGGGGAATGCTAATCGTTGTAAATTGAATCAATTAAAATAACTGTTTTCTCGGAAAGGCACCTGTGGACTTGAAATCTTAGGGTTTATGGCACAACTATGAGATCATAATCAACCAGCCCTGCTCTTAATCACAGGTTTGCTGATAAGCAGATTGTTAGGCTCCAGGAGACCCCTGACGAGATCCCTGATGGTGGAACACCACATACGGTGAGCTTGTTGATGCATGACAAGCTGGTGGATGCTGGAAAGCCTGGTGACAGAGTTGAGGTGAAATCCACAACATAACAATCTTTTCTCATCATGATTATCTGATGTTTTTGCTTTTCTGATTACTTTCCTTCTCTTTTCCAACAGGTCACTGGGATTTACAGGGCAATGAGTGTCAGAGTTGGGCCTTCACAGAGAACTGTGAAATCATTATTTAAGGCAATATTCTATATTTTTCCCACTAGATCTGCATCTCTGAAATATTGATATGGTCTCATTTTAACTATTTCTTTCTTGTGATTGCAGACATACATCGATTGTCTTCATATAAAGAAAACTGACAAGTCAAGAATGCTTGTTGAGGATGCTATGGAAGTTGATAATGCCCCCCCTAGAATTGAAGAAGAAATCCAATTTGATGAAGCAAAGGTATATTACATTCTTCTCTGTTGGAAGCTTCTGTTTTTTTGGTCTTTAATGAGCACATTTTTTATATCACAGATTGAGCAATTGAAAGAGTTGTCAAAACAATCTGATATATATGAAATACTAACGAGGTCTTTGGCTCCGAACATCTGGGAGCTGGATGATGTGAAGAAAGGTCTTCTTTGCCAGGTGCAAAAATAGTTTGGACCAATAATCAATCAACTGCTTTCTAGATTCCTATGCGTTAGTTAATATGGCATCATTTATCTCTTTGATACTTATAGGTAGTTTATTGATGTCAATGTAGCTTTTTGGTGGGAATGCTTTGAAGTTGCTCTCTGGTGCTAGCTTCCGTGGTGATATCAATATCCTTCTCGTTGGTGATCCTGGAACCAGCAAGTCCCAGTTGCTCCAATACATACACAAGCTATCTCCACGAGGCATTTACACCAGTGGAAGGGGGAGCTCTGCTGTTGGTTTGACAGCTTATGTTTCCAAAGATCCTGAAACTGGGGAAACTGTATGATACCATCTTGAATATGATACTTCTATTTTTTCTTCCCATCCAGCTGTCACTGTAAACTTTGAGAATTTCTATAGTATTTGATACTGATGACCCACTCTACAGGTTTTGGAGAGTGGAGCCCTGGTTCTCAGTGATAGAGGCATCTGCTGCATTGATGAATTTGACAAAATGTCTGAAAATGCCAGGAGCATGTTACATGAGGTAAATTATATTTGCTTTAATCTACACTTTACTTGAATTTTTTGCATTGTTTATTTCATGAATAGAAACGTGTCTCCAAGAACTTGCAATTTTCTCCTTTATCCAAATATCTTAAAGATGAGAACACGAAGGATGTGCTTGTTTTCCTCTCAACTTTCAACCGTTTGAAAACATTGACCTCTGGGGGGCAGGAGGTTGTTTTCCTCTGTGTTTTTTTGGCATATATGAATCAGTTTTTTTTGGACAAAAGAAGTTTGTTGATTCTACAGGGCGATAAAAAGCATGATTGATACAAATAAGTTTTTGGATTTAGCCTAAGAATTGCATTCAATTAATTTTTACTTCAGCATTCAGTGTTTTGTCCTTGTATATCTAGTGATGGTTGAGTTGAATTTGACCATACTCTTCTCCCAGGTGATGGAGCAACAAACTGTTTCAATAGCAAAGGCTGGAATCATTGCTTCACTTAATGCTAGGACTTCAGTATTGGCCTGTGCAAACCCTAGTGGCTCACGCTATAACCCTCGGTTGTCTGTGATTGACAACATACACCTTCCTCCTACCCTATTATCCAGGTAAAGAGATGCCATTTATATGTCATACAACTAGGTCATTGACTTCTATATAATACCATATAGCTTCATCTGTTTCACTGTAAACACAACTGTTAGAAATCTTGTTTTGATTGAACCTCGGTTGTCAATTTATAGCGGTTACAAGTTAGCACGCACTGATGCCAGAATGTTTATCAACAGTACTGAATGCTATTGTTAACTTGAATTATTTTGACTGTTGATCCTTTTCAGGTTTGATTTGATCTACCTAATTCTTGACAAAGCTGATGAACAGACAGACAGACGTCTTGCCAAGCATATTGTTGCACTACACTTTGAGAATCCTGAGGTCTGGTGAACTGTCTTGACCTCACTTGTTTTAGGGCCTGTCTGGCAATTTTGCTGTGCATTAGTAAATTCCCTGTGTCTACTTGCAGAGTGCTGAGCAGGGTATGGTAGACCTTGCTACATTAACTGCATATGTGAGCTATGCCCGAAAGCATATTCATCCACAGTTATCTGATGAAGCTGCAGAAGAGTTGACTAAAGGATATGTAGAAATGAGGCAGAGAGGAAATTTCCCTGGCAGTAGCAAAAAGGTATGATGCTATTTTGCTATTAATGACGTTTCCTACTTCTGCATGTCATCGTGTATACTCCTTTGACAGAGCTGATACTTCTTTGACAGACCAGATAAAAGCATAATGCTATACCAAATCCTTTTTAACTCAAATTGTTCATTTTCTTCATCAACATATAATTTCAAGTTTCTCTTTTCGGCCAAATGATTCCAACGGCCTTAAAAATATTTTTTTAGTCTATTCAGCTTAAGATAATAATCATTTCTATGGTGACTTTGCTCTCAAATTGGTTTGTCCTTTTTCTATTTTTCTGATTTATGACATTATTTTTTTTAATTGGTCTCACATGCCATTGAGCTTTTCAAATAAAATTTTTGAATATGATTATTTAGTTTCAAATCAAACTCTCTAGTTTTTTGATGTCTATGTGCCTTACATTTTTCATGTGTCTGGATTTGCTAATTAACAGGTGATAACGGCAACACCTAGGCAAATTGAGAGTTTGATACGCCTAAGTGAGGCACTGGCTCGAATTCGATTCTCAGAATGGGTTAGTATTCCATGCATTGTTGAGACTTGACCACAACAGTTGTTCTCAATGAACACAGAATGAACTTATGGTCCTAGTCAAACAGGTTGAAAAGCGTGATGTAATGGAGGCATTTCGGCTTCTGGAAGTTGCAATGCAACAGTCAGCTACTGATCATTCAACTGGTAATTTTTAGAAAGCACTTCTCCCTTCCTCCATTATTCCTGTTTTGTATTTTCTATCCTGGTTTTACAGGATCTTATTATGGCTTTTACCTTTCCTTAAAAGGAACAATTGACATGGATCTGATCACTACTGGAGTTTCGGCCAGTGAACGGATGAGACGTGATAATTTGGTATCCACAACTCGCAACATAATTATGGAGAAGATGCAACTCGGGGGACCATCAATGCGCACGATGGAGGTGAGCTAATGTGCTAGACGAAGGATTGTTAGATTTGTATTCAGTGTAACTAAATTTTGAAATGTGCTTAATATGTAGTTACTGGAGGAGCTGAAGAAGCTGAGCCCTGGAAGTGAACTTCACGTTCACGATGTAAGTCTCCCTCTCTCTCTCTCTAGGTGCAATAGAATGATCTGACTGATGGGCATTCCTATCTGTTAATTCAGCTGAGAAATGCACTTACAACACTAGCAGGCGAGGGATTTTTAGTCGTCCATGGTGACAGTCTGAAAAGAATATGACGGTAGTTTGTTGAAAACTTCACCCAGAAACACTCAAGTTGCACCACCTGTTCTGATAATCTTGGTGTATCACAAGAAGAAAACTTCAGCGCTGTAATTTAACGTGAGTTACATGATGATTGTACATGATTTTTGTAGTCTATATTAGCCACCATGTTTAACATATATCTCTTATCCCTTGATCTTTAGCCATACAAAACCAGAGTCTCCTTTTCCATGTGACACACCAGCCAGCCGAACCTTTGGATTACACATTGAAATTTGAATGTTTGATTTTTCGTGTTAACTCGTGTGGTATAGAGCTAAAAGGACACTGCTTGTTGCCCATCTGTGTTCTCATTCAAGGCTTGAGTCGGCTAATTTGCTCATGTCCATCTGCCTTTTTCCAGTTCACATTCCGCATTATGATATGGTGGTTTTGCTTTATTTAAAAATGTTGGTTCAACCTGAATCATGAGAGTTACACCTCCTAATAACTCTTTCCCCGTGACTACGGTCTTAGCATTTGGCAATATTAAAAATCGAATGTCGTCGGAGAGGAAAAAGAATTTCTAGCAGAAAATAATAACATGCATATATTTAAATATTACTCGGGCAATTTGTAGACGTGGATCAAATAACTAATTATCAAGTTAAATGGAGCATTTATCGTTTTTAATTTTTTATTTAATACGTTTTAAATATGATTTGGCAAATTAATAATTAATAATCAGAGTGGCGCAGCGGAAGCGTGGTGGGCCCATAACCCACAGGTCCCAGGATCGAAACCTGGCTCTGATATACAATTTTTTTATATTTTCGAAATTTTTTTGCCTCTACGATGCCGTTTGGAGGGCGTTTTTGTCCCAATAGTTCCAGTCCAGTTGGGCCACCTGTCCACGCCCAAATGTTAAGCTTTTTAAAAACCTTAAAATTGGCAGCAGTTCAACGAAACTACGTGAACACGCAAGGGATTTACCTTGCGGCATATTTTTATTTACTTTTAACAAAACCCAAAAAAACTTTTTAACTAATTGAAAAAGCTTTTTATAGATCAACGACAATTTCAAATACAAAGGCGTCCTTGGAAATATTTTTAATATTTTAAAAAATAATTTTGGAATTATTAAAAGACTTAATTTTCAAATAAAAAAAATTCATTCTCACATTTTTTATGCCTTCTAATAATAGAAATATATTTATTTCATTCAGTTAAAAATTAAAAAAAAAATTATTAAACAGTATTAACAAATATTAATAAAAAATTATTTATAATTAAAAATAATTTGATTGCTATTTTGCAGCAGTTAAAATAATTGAAGTGTCAGAATAAAAAACAGAAATCCAAATCAACTACGGGGACATCTGTAGCGACAATAGGAGAGTAAAACGACACATCTTTCAGTTTTCCTATCTCTTGCGGTGCGTGTGCGTTTGTCAGTTAATTAATCATTCAAAAGAGCTAGAGAAATCGATCTCAATCACCGGTCCCTGTGTATTCCTGTGAGAGAGGAGGTAATTGAATCAAACCTAATCGGAGGGCCAGGCGGAGATGGCCGATATTCGAGGAGGAGGAAGATGCTGCCCGCCGATGGATCTGTTCCGGTCAGAGCCCATGCAGTTGGTCCAAATCATCATTCCCATGGAATCCGCTCACCTTACTGTCTCCTATCTCGGCGAACTCGGCCTGCTTCAGTTTAAAGATGTCCGTACACTCTTGGCTTCACGTGTTTGTTTAACTATACACATTTCTTAGTGACCGGATTTTCAATCCATCGCTCTCTCGTTCTTCTTATGATTCCGAATTTTGCTGAATTTTAATATTTTGATATCAATTTCTCCACCTTTGTTTGATTGTCGGTAGTAATGGATTTACTTCCTGTACTTTTGGTTTAGTAAAATGATTTGGATGCGTTGTAGCTAGGGTTTTGTTAAGTTTTTTTTTTAATCTTTTCTTTTCTATGTTTTTTTGGCTTGCAAAAGCTGAACTGGATATGATTTTCGCTCATCTGGTCTTTAAATTGACAATTAAGTAATACTTAAGTAATGCGTGAAGTTGAGGGTGGTTTTGTTTTGTTTTCAGTGTGGTTGATTATTGTTGTTTGGGATTTGAATGTTAGAGTGTGACGAATTTGAATGTTAGAGTGCGACTCATTTTTGTGGTTTATTGTTCTTGCAGCTAAATGCGGAGAAGAGTCCCTTTCAGCGAACTTATGCTGCTCAGGTGCGTGCTTGTAAAAACTCTCTGTCTGTAAACTCAAGAATCACATAATTAGTGATCAGTGAACTGGTGAAACTTTATTTTTTCTATAGCGATGGTATTATAGATACTCTCAGCTTTTATTTATTTAAGTTGATCTTTTCCAAAGTTCATTTGGAGTTGTTATGTGCATTGATTTGTCCTTTTTCGTGAAGATAAAAAAATGTGGAGAGATGGCACGCAAGTTACGTTTTTTCAAGGATCAAATGCTCAAGGCAGGTTTGGCACCTTCAGTAAAGTCTACAACAGTAGCTGACAACATCATAGATGACCTAGAGGTACCTTAAGATCTTTGTTGTTTTGATGGAAATGAAATTGGTACTTAGTCAGTTGTACTATATCCATTTATGTTTTCTTTTTGGGTTTGCTAGGTAAAACTTGGAGACCTTGAGGCTGAGCTCGTTGAAATTAATGCAAATGGAGACAAACTGCAACGTACTTATAGTGAGCTTGTGGAATATAAGCTTGTCCTTCATAAGGTAAAGCTTTGTTTGTTGCCTTTGTCAATTGCTTAATTAGTACTCTAAAGCCTCATATTACATGTAGAGGGAAATGGGGAACATCTAATAGTGACTGATATAAATGCTGTAATGGTTTGGGAGGTTTATTTATTTTTATTTAATGTGAAGCTTCAAGTTCTATTGTGGGAAATGGAAAACCTAGGAGTAAAGTGTTTCCTTGCTAATGCTAGAGAAATCAATGAGATAAATAATGTTAATGAGTTTTTTTAATTCAACTTTAATACAGTACTCACTGTGTTCCTGGCATATGATAAGTTCTAATAAACACATGAGCAACTTCTTTTCAGTGACATGCATTAGAAAAACACACAATACCCAAAATGGTCTGATTTCATCACACAATGGTCCTTTTTTAGAAAATTGGAGACATAGGTGTGCCATAAAATCCAATTATTGTAATCTGAAAATCATTGAGCATTTGGATTTTTGTGAATAACTTTCAAGCTATGGTAAGTTGTTGAGGCATATGTTGAGAATATTTTCAACAATCTTAGTTAACAAAATTTATGATATTGCGTAACAAGGAACCCCTTTTTTCTTTTTCTTTTTCCCATTATTGTACTAAACCTCCTTAAGTGCATAAATTTTACTTTACCATCTTGAATTAAACTGGATTAGCTATTCACTTTGTCCTGTTTGATTTATAAATATCATTTCATCCTTGTTTCTATGTATGCTTTTAATGATTCATTATCCATCTATCAACTTGTAGGCTGGTGAGTTTTTTTCTTCAGCTCTAAGCAGTGCCACAGCTCAGCAGAGAGAAATGGAATCACAACAAACTGGGCAGGAGTCCATAGAAACTCCTTTATTACCAAATAAAGTACTGGCAGTAACCTTTTATTTGTTTTCTTTTTAAATGTTCCCTTATGTACCTTCCTTTTTACGCTAATGATTTCTCTGGCTGTTTTATAGGAAATGTCAGCAGATCCATCAAAGCAAATAAAATTGGGTTTTCTCGCTGGCCTTGTTCCTAGGGAAAGGTCTATGTCATTTGAGAGGATGCTCTTTCGTGCTACTAGGGGTAATGTGTTTGTGAGGCAGGCTACTGTTGATGACCCTGTCATTGATCCTGTTTCTGGAGAGAAGGTGAGTTTCCACACACATCTTGTATGTTTTCCTTTTTCTGATAAAAGAAAAAACAAAATTAGTAAGTGTAAACTTCTAAAAAGATGAGAGGTGTTATTAGAATATTGTTATTATTTCTCTTTTGTTTTTACTATATAGCTGGGCATACATATGCATTCATGTAGTCCTTGCTCCGCATTGCAATATGATTACCACAATCTCAAGGTAATTGAGACTAGCCTTTCCAGGCTGTGCTCATCCAAGTGATGATCATTACAGAAGAGCCTTTTTCGGGCATATGACTTTGTGTTTGTTTTATGTAGCCAATATGGTGTTGACTGTAATCTTGTGTTCTAGTTTAAGTATGAGGGTATGCAACATTGGCACTATACTTGTCGCTTGCCTTAATCAATGAAATTTTGAGTTTGTGGAATTCTACAGGAAATTTATTCACTTTTCACTTTCTTTTATCTTGTACTGCCCTTTGAGTTTCATCTTGCTTTCTGGATATCAATGTGCAGACTGAGAAAAATGTATTTGTGGTTTTCTATTCTGGAGAAAGAGCAAAGAACAAAATCCAGAAAATTTGCGAAGCTTTTGGAGCAAATCGTTATCCTTTTACTGAGGACCTGGACAAACAAGCTCAGGGGATTGCTGAGGTATCTGTTACACATATACACTCTTGTTTGAAGCTTTTGTATTGCGAGGTTGAAGTTTTCTTTGTGCTTAAATTTACTTCCATGCCCTTGATCAAGACTACTGATTGGTTGCTTATCCCTCCTTCCGCTGCTTACTGTGGGACACTAATTTTTAACATAATGAGTCTGTTTTCTTTTTTGTACTAGTATAAAAATTATACTGGGATGTGAACATATGTCAGAGATAAAAAATCATCTTGCATGTGTGTATCAAGTATTTTAGCTCTTTAAAAATTCTCAGTTTTCCGAATGAACCTACATCTGTGTGCCGCAATGAAAAAACTAAACCTTTCACTCTGGTGATCAAATTTCAGGTTTTGGGAAGACTCTCAGAGCTGAAGACTACTATAGATGCTGGACTGCTTCGTCGTAGCAATTTATTGCAAACTATTGCAGACCAATTTGAACAATGGAACCTTTTGGTCCGTCGAATATTTTATTGCTTTGTGATTTTTGTTCTTTTTCATTTTCCTGTAACCATGTAGCATGACACAAAGAAAAAGATGTTGTGTGAGTTGCATCTTTTTGTTCTTTAACATTCAAATCAGTCAATCTAGTACATAAACATGCTAATTCTGTTTGATAGATATTGCAGCCAGTCACTTATTTATTTGTTTAAAATTTTGAACTCATGAAGGTGAGGAAGGAGAAGTCCATCTATCACACTTTGAACATGCTTAGCCTTGATGTGACCAAAAAGTGTCTTGTGGGTGAAGGGTGGAGTCCTGTTTTTGCCACGAAGCAGGTGATTTCTTACCCTCTTTTCATGACAAATACTGTGCAGTTCAATGGAAATCTTTTATCTTCACCTTCAATAATAATGTTGGTTCTATTTGGAAATAATGTGATAGTGTGCTCACAAGCAAAACTTGGCTTCATCTGTGCAGGTACAGGATGCATTGCAACGGGCTGCATTTGACTCCAATTCTCAAGTTGGAGCCATTTTCCAGGTTTTGCATACTAAAGAGTCTCCACCTACCTATTTTCGCACAAACAAATTTACTTCTGCTTTCCAGGAGATTGTTGATGCATATGGGTGAGTTTTGCTTTTAGATTATGCTCACTTATACTGTGTATGGATTGATTTTTAGAAATAAATAGAATCATTGTCCGAAAATTTGGCTTCATTAAATTAACAGTTTATAATTTTGTTTTGTAAAGAAGTTGTTTATTGAGAAAATTTTCCATTGATGAAGTCAAAAAGGCTATAAATGAAAACTGAGCCAAAGCTGACTGCTGGACAAGGAGCTGGTCTTTGCATCAGGTCCAGCATATCCTTTTTGAGCATTTAACATGACGCATTATAGGGTTTTGTTCCAGACTCAAGGTTTTTCAAAGTTTCAGTGGTCATAACATCTGTTGATAAACATCCTGTACTCAGATAATCAATAGCTAAGACCTTGTCCCTACCATGCACTTCAAGAAGGACAAAAAAGAATAAATAAATAATGTTCTTAGATTCAGATCCTTTAATATTCCAAGGCCACATAGTGTCTTCATTGCATCCTTTCCAACCAATGTAGCTATTCTCAAAGCAGGATATCTTTGTAAGTACCAATTTTGTTGTACAACTATACATATTGACTGGATGTATGTATAATAGATCAGCCAAGCTAAGCTGAATTAAAGTCAGAAAATTAACAGTAAATTCCTGAATATTGTTTCTGGTTTATATTGAATTATAAAGGTAGAGTTTAGAGTATTTTTTCCGATTTTCTAGTTCAATGAATTTCTGATTTTTGCGTTTGTGGACCTGTTGTTCACTTCTTTGAATATCCCTTCTTTTTATTAAAAGTTTCTTTGCTTCCTATAAGGAAAAAAAGTAAGAAAAAAAAAACAGTTTTCAATTTGTGCTTAAGTTTAAAGGGGTGATATTTAGTGCACTCTTTGATTATTTAGTGCAACGATGTATCAATTCTTGTCTTACTTTCTATTCATAAATAACTGCAGGTTCCATGCACATGTGCCTGTGTGAACTTTTGCAATCTTTCTATGTTCATTTGTTACTTGTTCCTTCCTACATTTTATTTGTCGAATGATATCAAACTGAGAGTAAATGTTGCAATGGCATGCCATTACAGGGTGGCTAAGTACCAAGAAGCAAACCCTGGCGTATTCACCATCATCACATTCCCTTTTCTTTTCGCTGTCATGTTTGGTGATTGGGGGCATGGAATATGCTTGTTACTTGCGACATTAGTTTTTATATTCCGGGAAAAGAAACTTTCAGGCCAGGTAATCCTGTTTTGACATTGAGTGTACCTGGTTGAGTTTTTTTTACAAGTATAATTCAAGATCATATCATCTTTGCTGCATTTTGTTTCTAAGTTGATTGTTTCTAATTCTGTAGCAACGCTATATCATTTAGTAAATCGAATCTTCAGCTCTGTATACACAATAAGTGTAGCTTAGCAGTTATTGTTCATTTGTCTGTTTTATTCTATATTTTACTTGTACTGGGATTGTTACGAAACAGTGTGACATTGACTTTATATGCTTATGCTTTAAGTCAATGAAGCAACAAATTTTTCCCAAGTTTATCCTGTTGCATATGGCATAAACAAGGAACTAATTGACTGCATCAAATTATGATTCAAGAATATGTAGAGAAGAATGTCATAGATGATTGACGTAACACAATAGATTGCAATTAAGTCATTTCATTTGCTGTTGGTTAGTTTTTTTTCCCCCAAATTTGTTAAGATATCTCTGTAATAGAATCAATTTTGGGCAATGTGCTATTTTGTGGTTATCCTTGCAACATTAAGTCACTAGTTCTCTTCCAGCTTTCTGATATTCAACTATTTTATTTTCTAATAGTTTCCTTGTTACTCAGTCTTCTCATTTTCTTTGAGAGGTTATGGTTGGTAGTCTAATTACAAATATTTATGAACTACAGAAGCTTGGAGACATTACAGAAATGACCTTTGGTGGTCGCTATGTTATTTTGATGATGGCACTGTTTTCAATTTACACTGGCTTGATTTATAATGAGTTCTTTTCAGTCCCATTTGAATTATTTGCTCCTTCAGCTTATGCATGCCGTGACCTCTCTTGCAGGTTTTTCACTAACACCTTTGATACATTATTTAACCTTTTCCACACTAAAGTGCCTTTTTTTGCAGTTTATAGTGACAGTATCTGGCATTTCTTTTTGCAGAGATGCTACTACAGTAGGCTTACTTAAAGTGCGTGACACTTACCCATTTGGTGTTGATCCTGCATGGCATGGTACCCGTAGTGAGCTGCCATTTCTCAACTCTCTGAAAATGAAAATGTCAATCCTTCTTGGGGTGGCCCAAATGAACCTTGGAATCATATTGAGCTATTTCAATGCACAATTCTTCCGGAACGGCTTGAACATCTGGTGAGTTTGACTTGGCAATCTGGATCTCAACTTGCTTGAGCAGCTTCTTAGCTCTTCCGAAGTTGTCATTGGTGTTTAGTATCATACAGCCAAAAGATAATTTATTCTCATGTGTTATCCCAGGTTTCAATTTATTCCCCAGATGATATTTTTAAACAGCCTGTTTGGCTATCTTTCGCTCCTTATCATTGTGAAGTGGTGCACTGGTTCACAAGCTGATTTGTATCACATAATGATATATATGTTCTTAAGTCCTACAGATGAATTGGGGGAAAACCAGCTTTTTGCTGGGCAAAAAACAGTTCAGGTTGGTTCCTTTTTTTTTTTTTATAGAAAAAAGGGTTTATTTCTCATGCTTATTTACATCACATACACTTACTCTTCTTGTGAGTTTCATTTTCAGCTTGTGTTGTTATTGCTTGCTCTTGTTTCTGTACCATGGATGCTGTTTCCAAAGCCCTTTCTTTTAAGGAAACAACACCAAGATGTAAGCAGGAATTATCCTATTTTCCAGTTTCTTGCTTAATTGGTTTTAGAGCCTTTTTTTCCTACCTTCTTTACTTCTGATAGTTACTTTTCCTCAGAGACACCAAGGCCAAACATATGCACTACTTGAGGGCACAGAGGAGTCTCTTCAACTTGACACAACTCATGATTCCCATGGTCACGAGGAATTTGAGTTCAGTGAAGTTTTTGTACATCAACTCATACACACAATCGAATTTGTTCTTGGAGCAGTTTCAAACACAGCTTCATACCTTCGATTATGGGCCCTGAGGTGAATAGCAATGATAAATCAATCTCAAATGTCTTTTTTTAAATTAAAATAATATTTCCATATTTTAGTGGAAGACTGATAATAGTTGAAATCAGCTCAAACTTTCATGTGTACGTGGACCTATCCTCACATATGATCATGAATTGCATTCCTTGTTCCTACCATATAATCCACTTGATACACTGTGGTCACTTTGTTATATTTCTGTGACTATAGTAATTATCCTTCCCTTATATTTATAATTGGATTGACTTGTTAATGGTGACTAATTGTGTTTTTTTTTTCTTTTCCTATTTAACTTTCTGCAGTCTTGCCCACTCAGAACTGTCAAGTGTGTTCTATGAGAAGGTCCTCCTCCTCGCATGGGGGTAAGTCAATACATTTTATAATATTGCTTCGAGAGTGATCAAAAGAATAATAATAATAACAACTAAATAAATATTGTTACAGTAGCCTTTGTGTGGATAGTTCTTCAAAATTTTAACTAGTGGATTTTAAAGAACTGACCAAATAGTTATAAGCATATGCCTTAGAAAATGGTGATTTTTATTAACTTCATCTCGAGACCTTCGAGTTTCCTATCATTTTTATACCTCACAGATCCAGCTAAAAAACCAAGTGGGGATCTTGTGCATATTATGGATGATAACATTGTGTCAATTAATTATGCGATGCAGGTTCAACAATGTAATAATCCTAATTGTTGGCATCATCGTCTTTATATTTGCAACTGTGGGTGTGTTGCTAGTGATGGAAACTCTTAGTGCTTTCTTGCATGCTTTGCGTCTTCACTGGGTGGAATTTCAGAACAAGTTTTACGAGGGAGATGGTTACAAATTCTATCCATTTTCATTTGCATTACTTGGCGACGAAGATGATTGATGCACTTCATCAAATAATAGTTCTTTCTGCGAAGATTATTCGGTTGTGCGTGCATAGTTATGGGTTTATGCTGATTTTTTCATTTGAACATGCCGAAGAGGTCCACCAGAATGTATCTACCTCGTCGAGGGAACTGTACACCAGACTTCTGTTGGAAAATAAGCGGCGGCAGTTTCCTCGTTAGGCCAGCGGCATTGTATTTGTTAGCAGCTAGTGCCATGTGTAACACAATTGCTTATTTGATTTAAGCTATTCTATTTATATATCAAAATAAAAAAATTATGGACAAATTTGCATTGACTTTCTTCTATATACCGTGGGCGCCGATGTGATTATCAGTGCCCATGTACATTTGTTCTGTGAAGGTGGTTTTATTGATTATGTATGCGTGCCAGTCTCCTGTGGAATTAGTGAAACAAGATCTAGCTTGTGTATAGATTACATCTCGTTTCCATTTTGTGCATATTTTAAAATATTCCAATTTGATTGCAGCCCCGAAAAGCAAAGATTGTAAATGAAAGTTCATGACCGACAAAAGACTAAAATGAACTTAAAACATACATAAATGAGACTTCATTTGTTTTCGACATAAAAGTTGCACGCTTTATATACAAAACATCCAATGGACTAAGCATCAGCATTGTTCATAACCTACTCGGAGTCCGAATGAACAGTAGCAGCAGCAACAGTCGAAACCATGGAATCCACCCCACAAATATTGCGGCCCCGGCAGATTTTGTAGTATCCGTTCTCTCCCCAGTTCTCGCCCCATGAATTCTTTATGATCCAGTACGGCTTTTCCTTCATCCTGACTGGAGCATAGCCAGCTGCGCCATATCCCACGAGCAACACTCCATGATCCAACCGCTTTGAGCATATGTATGGGCATGAAACTCCCCCAACGTATGTTTGCATGAACAGTGCATTGATGGCCACTGCATCCAAACAACAGAAGAGTTATGACAATTACAGGCATTGATAGCGTGAATTTTGGTATAAAATGTCATTGCAAATGCATGAACAGTGCATTGATGGCCACTGCATTCAAACAACGGCGGAGTTATCACAATTACAGGCATTGATAGAGTGAATTTGGTATAAAATGTCATGGCAAACCTAGACATGAAAAAAAGAGCAATAAAGCAGAAGCTGGTTCTGACATAAAACAATAAACACCCAGAGTCATTTACCTGCAAGAGGACCGTTTTTCACAAGATTAGCAGCAATTTGATCCTCATCAAGGGACACAACACTGAAGTTTGCCACAGAGGCAGCGATCTTTGTTTTATCAAACTTGCAGGTGCTACGATCGGTACCAGTGTAAGGATAATCTTCCTCTCGCATAAGCCCACCGGCCTTGAGCGTGTACTCAAAGGCACTATTCATGAGCCCGCCGTTACATCCAGCATCACAAGCACCTTGTTCCTCTGGATCACACTGCAGATATATGCAAGTTTAATCAGTCATTATATTGGGAAAAGAAAAAGTTGATATATGTGCATTTTGCATTCAAACATGAATATGAACAATAATATGATGAATGCAACGAGCTGCACTAAATATAAACATAAAATGGGCATAGGAGTACAGCCACTTCCACTTTATAAGCTCTCATAACTATATTTGCCACAACACATTGGAACCACAAAAGGTCAACCAGCATTAACATCAAGAGAACACGATATAACAGCATAAAAAAGACATAATCCTGCCAGCAACCAAAGAACTAGTTGTAAGTGTCTAAGTCCTAACCTATTCAACCTCTTAATCGGCAACATACAGATAACAATAATATTGGTTGCAATCTCACAAAACTAAATCAAAGACCGTGTGTGCTGAGAAATAGCAAAATCATTTCCCCTCAAACAATTCCAATACAGAACGTGCATTGGAGATTAAATAGATCAATCTACATGTAATAATTTACCATCAAAACAGAGAGAACAGAGAGAACAAAAGATTAAAAGAAGAAAAAAATTTTGTATGTCCCTTCCCTTGCAACGCCAGTGGGATTAGCTCGAAGAGGAAACTTAAAACTTGTATCTGATTGCACTTTCTACCGTAATTTCACCAAAATTAAACATAGAACTAAAAGAAAAGCATAATCCTTATGAAAGCAACATTACATAAACTACCACTAGGCAGCACCATAAAAATATCAAAACAAGAAGGGGATTAAAGAAAAAAATGGGCAAACTTACAAAAATTTTCACGTGGTTACATATGCAGTGATATTATATTTGTATGAGAACCAAGGGGAGGAACATAATCAATTCAAATATGAGTATCGTTCACAAAGTGCAAGTATAGCCTTCAAATTTTTTTTTTAAAAAAAAAGAGTTAAAAGGATCAAACCTCATGATCGCAATCCACAAGCTGTTGCTCACTAAGGCTAACAAGGTTTCCAGTTGCCAGAAAGTTAGCACCTTCCAAGGCTCCTGTGGTACTGAAGCTCCAGCATGATCCGCATGAACCCTACTCAACCACAACAGAATCATCAAAAATAAATCAAACAAAATTTCCTTCCCAGCCAAATTCAAACATAAGCACTACAAACAAATCAAAGGCCAAAACTAATTTCCCATGAAAGCCTGAATTGCAAAAAACCAAAGTCAAGCCAACATACAAAGAATTATTATGCATAAAAACTCTATATTTTGCATCAAAATATTTAAAAGACTTCGAATAAAACATCATACTCAGAAAATCAGTACATAAAACCTGATCAATAAGTCAACTATCTGACCTGAACTCAGAAATGATTTAACAGAAATAATATACAAATCCTCAAAAATTTCAAGATCTAACAATATAGAACAAAAAATTCAGTAAGCGAATACAAATTTTAGCAATTCATATAATATAAAACAATAATAGTAATGAAGAAACACAATTTTAACAAAAGGAAAAGGTAAAAAGAAAAGTCATACAGACCTGATTTTTAACAGGCGTGACAGCTCCCTGCTCTCTCCAATCAAACTCCTCCGGCAAATCATTGGTGGGCAAAATCGGGGCCTGGTTCGCGTCCTCAGGCAACCTCAATTTCCTCAGCCCGAGATACGTCTTTCGGAACTCGGCCGGAGTCAAATCCGAAAACTGAGTCACACCATGACTCGCGCTCGGGTCGAGCTTCTGATGAAGCGACGCGCGTCTCAGGTTCGCCTTGAAAACCTTGAACCTGTATTCGTGCTCCTCCAGTGAGGCGTACGATTTGCCGAACTTCTTCTTGAATAGCGAGAAATGATGCTCTGCGCCCAAAAGCTCGGAGCTATCTTCATTGACGATCTCACCGGCGCCGTCGGTTACTTGCCTGATCAGCTGATCGCCGGACAACGTCTCCGATGAAACGGCGGAGACGAAAAAGAAAGAGAAGAAAACCAGAAGCAACGCCTTCAGTTCCATGTTCTCAGACAAATCTGAAAAATAAGAGAAATGAAGCACGCGCATTTATAAGCACACGCACCAACCAAACAGATTTTTTTTAATTTTTCTAATTTATTTTAATTAATAAATAAATACATTATACACCCAAAAATAAAGCTAAAATGTCAGGATACGGTATTTCTTGAGGAGGAAGGAAAAAGAGTGCGTGTCCAATAAGGATACGGCACGTGTCACGCGTGGAGTGTTGGGTTTTGATGAAAACAGGGGATAAGGAGAGACTTGCAGCTGCAGACTTCAGTTTTGGTTGGATTATTTTAGGAACCGAATTTTGTTTTATTTATTATTTCTAAATATTTTATTTATATTCTTTTAATTTATATATTTTTTAATTTTAATTCTTTTTTGAAAGAAGTTGAAGTTGTTGGTAATCTTTCGGCCGAAAAGAACCGGTACCTGAGATCAGTTTTGTATCCGGGCCTTACATAATTCTGCTATGAGCACTCCACTTATTTCTACGTCCATTATGGTGTCTTCAGCAATATCAGGGGTGTATTTAGGATTCTTCAGTTCCATCCTAGTCTGCGTTTGTTTTAGCCCAAAACTTATGTTGGGTTTACTACGCACAGTAAGTCTATGTAATTATACGTATGTAAAGATCTAAAAGTTTTACACGTGAGTTTATGCGAGAGAAGTTGCAAAAGAGTTTGTATCTCGAATATTATTTTACGTATACGTATACTGTTATGATCCCCGCCACCTCTAATCCATTTATTCTGTGCCGTTTGATCTCCATGGGCTGCTGATTGATGTACATGATTTCATCCGGTTCGTCATCCACACGAGCACCACTTAACATGTCCATCAATTGAGGGAATTGGAATTCCGTGATTTCAAGTCTTTGATTTTTTTTTTGTTTTCGTTGTTTGATGACACGTGCAAGTCAAATGGCAAACGTTGATTTCCTTGCCAACACTTAGACTCAAAGATTCAAGAGTATGTAAAACCGGATTCGGTTTTAGTTTCATGTGAAATTAAAATTTATTTTATTTAATAGTATATTTTATTTTTTAATTTTATTTTGGTTATGATTTTAAAGTATGGTATTCTATTTATTAATTATTTAAATTTTATAATTTTTAACTTTAAAAAAATTATTAAAAAATATAAATTAATTATATTAAATTGTAAAAATATTAAAAATATATAAATAAACAATTGAATGATTAAAAAATAATAGAAATAATTTATAAAAAATTAATATATGATAATTTATTTAAATAATATTATATTATCACTTGACTTCATATTATATAT
>CP135563.1:2611666-2634551 GCA_032401905.1 Swietenia macrophylla | reverse complement strand
TAAAAAATTTTAAATGTTATTATTTTATTAATTAAATAATTTATTAAATATAAATTTTATTTATTTTATTTTTAAAATATAAAATAAAATAAATAAATATTTTTAAAATTTTCAATTCAATTTCTGATTATTGGATCTTTAAAATTAAAAGCCACTCTAAAAGATTAATTTTTTTCAATTCAATAACCGTTTTAGTTTTACCGAGAACAACTGCACCCCTTGGAAGATTGCAGAGGAAATTATTAGGGGGAAAAGTCAAGTTGTCAAGGTAAGTCCACTTGGCAGGTCGTTCCCTCTTTCTCACATTCGTTTCAGTAGTTAGAAATACGACATCGTTTGGCACACACGTTTCAAAATTTTTAACTGGAAAGTTAGAAAAGATGAGAAGTAAAACAGTTTGACTTTCCGCCTGGAATTTTTGTACGTAATCTCTGCATCAAATATTATGATGTTCGAAATAAAAATTTTATTTTCTAATTATATATATAGCATTATAAATAATTAATTTTTAAAAATACAAATAATTTAATTTGAGGTTAATAATAAAAATAATTTAGTGGGTCACGTGTCTTGTATTTTATTCTCACGTGACTTCTCCTGCTATTATAATTTTGTTCTTATAACACGTGGGAGAATGCAATTCCCAGTTAACGATAAAGAGGAAATGACGAGAACGAAAAGAAGGAATAGAGAATGACCGCGTGGGCCGCAAAGTGCAACGGAAATTTAACAAAGGCCGACAGCCGCCCACTCCCGACAGCGGGGTTTTGGTCCAATGCAATTCACGCGTTGCTTTAAAAATACGACATCGTTTGGCGCACGTGGCACAGATTTCAAGGTTTTTAACCAGAAAAAAATCCAACGCCAGCAAAGACTTTCCGCGCGAAATTATTTCTTAACATCCACTCTTCTTTGAGGAAAAAAATTTTTTTTTTTTCAAATAATAAATAAAGTTAGCAGTTTTTCCAAGTAATAAATAAAGTTTTAATGCAAATTAATATTAATCTATTATTTTATAAATTTTGTAATAATATTTTTTAGTATTTATTCATAAGTGACGCGCCAAATATTAAATATTAGTTGAGATATAATTTTTTTATCAAAATTTATATTTATAAGATTAATTCGCTTTTATTATTGTCCAAAATTAGTGATCAAAGATCATAGTAATTTTGTAAGTAAATTTTGAAAAAAAAAATATATTTACTAAAATCGTTTTATTATCTATGATTTAATTGTAAAGTCTCATTTTGTTCCTTGTATTAAAAGTTAAAGTGTGTATTAAAAAATAAGTATAATATTTAACAATTGTACGTGACTGCATTGAAATGTATAATTGGAGTGATAAAATTCGAGTAAGGGCGTCCAAACTTGACCCACGATCGATCAATCTTGAATTGTATTAATTTTTTATTTATATTAATACACTATAATATAACACGATGATATAAATATATTACATGTAAAAATAATAACAAAATATAGTACTATTGTAATTTCAAAAATATAAATATTAAAACAATCTAATATATTATTGTAGCAAACATGTTTTAATTTATAACATAAAATAATACGTGTTGTATTAAATATAATATTTTTATTTAATTTATTACAATATAATCTCATTTATTTAAAATAATACATTTCATTACGTGTTATCAAAGGAGTTCTAAGTGTATTATTTATAAATAAATTACTACTTTGATAGAGGTGAATAACAACATCAATATGTTTATCAACATAGGAATTTGGTCAACCTACAAAATTTATAAATATATATATATATATTTAAATTAAAGTATTTTATAAGCGAACGAATTAGTGTAAATTAGAGGTATTAAAAAGACTGAACCAGACTAAGAGTCTAAGGCTTGTAATGAGCTGAGCCAAGCCAAGCTTGTGTGAGTGTCATAATTTTTCTTAATAATTTTTTTAATTTAATTTATTAAAGCCCATAAATTTGCCAGTCACAGTTCAAATACACTCAGGTTTACAAGCCATGCCAAACCTCATTATTTTTTGGCGAACTTGGACCAGTTCGATCCATTTGACACCGCCAGTGTAAATATTAGTTGTTTACTAAAATTACATATTTATCAAATATTAACATATATATTACATTTTTTTTTTAAGTATAAAAGTCAGTCAACGCTTCTTTCTTGGACTTTTTCTTAATCGCAGCCTGTCCCATTCCGGCACGGAGATGATCGCATACTTCAAGTACTATTATTTGCCTTTCGCAAATTTTATTTTCATCCGTTGATTGTTTATAAAAAAATAATTAAAAAGCTTGAAAATAATAAATTATTGATAGTTTATTAAATATTTTATTTTATAATAAGACGTTTCATTTGAGACCACATTATGGCCAAGAAGAAGAAGAACCAGAGACACAAATATTATTAATTAATAAATTTTTTTATAATAATTTGTTGGACCATACGATGTGACAACTATCCATGTAACATTCATGGGAGACATTTACGGCCCAAATTTAAATATTCTGAAAAATATTAGCCGTTAAAAACCTAACAATGTCCATGATCACAGTGAGAAGCTCCATCAAAATACTAATCATCGCAATAGAACCAATCGCGAACCGATCTTATTTTAATTACTTTATTCTTGTAAGTACGGTAATTTACCCCGCCCACAAGTCCTTCTCAATGGGCGCAGGACGGCAGATGGCGCTCCTTTAAATCTAGGATAATAACATCCAAGTCCCTTAAAGTTTTACCTTTTATCGAATAAAGAGGTTTTCTTACTATAAATAAATAAGTCCCTAATTTCTACTTAAATAACTAAGTCATCTTTTACATACGTGTCGTGATTTTTAAATTATAATTACATATAAAAGCTTTAAATATCAAATATTACCAATACTCACCATATTTTTAAAATAAGAGTAAAATATTTTATAAATATGAATATTTAATCGAGATCACTCACTTTTTTATTTACAATTCATATTTAATGATTCTAACTATTAATAATTATAATTTTAAAGTTAAAATAATACTAAGCTTAAATTAGTTAAAATTAAAGTTATATAATTTATTATTCAATCAAAAAAAGTCACGTTACTATTTAAAATATAATACTGAATAAAATTTAAAATTACTCTTAAAGTAGAAAATTTTAATCTCAAATATATTTTAAATTAATTTTATAATATTATATTCTGACTATCACAATATATGAGCATGCAATTTAATACTAAAGAGTATTTCAATTCTTTCAAAATAAAAATTATATTAGGGATTCATTTGACAAAATAATAAAAGTATTCTCTTAAATAAGAAAGTATTAAAATTCAGAGACCCTAATGCTATTATTTTCCTTTAATTTTGGTAATGGAGTCAAAACGATGCGCTTTTTCTCGCCATTATTATTATTATTACAGTGTTTACGCCTACGCAAGTCTCCGAGTCAACTCTCAATTTCTTATTCACATTACATCTTCCCCGCCCCCGGAAAGATTTCTGGGTAGTAATCTTTTATTTGAGACTTGCCATCTGGTTCAAGTTAAGCGAAAACGAATCTGTTCAGCATTCAAAACCGTTGACATCTACGTTGTATATTCGTATTTAGCCATGAATATTCTCCGTTTTTCATGATAAAGTGTCAGATTTTCTGTCTTTCTATATATATGTATGAAGGAGGAGACAATGTCTTGAGTTGTTTACAGTGGGTATTGGGCTGAGCAGGATAGGCTAAAAAATGGGCTTTCTGGGTTTTTCTTCTTCTTCTTGTTTTGCAGGTTTAGTTGTTGTTTTGTGTTTGCTTTTGAATGCGGCTGTGCTGTGTAATGGAGGTAAAACTAGCAGTTTCGTGAGGAAAGTTGAGAAAACTTTCGACATGCCTCTGGATAGTGATATCTTTCGAGTTCCTCCTGGTTATAATGTTCCTCAACAGGTATTTCTTCCATTCTTTCCATTGTTATTTTCTGTTTTTCAGATGTTTCTCTTCACAATTTTGTTTGTTTTCTTGAATGAATTAATGGATACGATTTCATATTTGTTTGAGGTTTAAATCTTGATTAAATTTCCTTTTCCGTGTGGTCTGAATTACAGGTTCATATAACACAAGGAGATCATGTGGGGAAGGCAGTGATAGTGTCATGGGTGACTGAGGATGAACCAGGCTCTAATACAGTGGTCTATTGGAGTGAAAATAGCAAGAAGAAACAGGCCGAGGGCAAACTCTATACTTACAAATTCTACAATTACACTTCTGGTTACATTCACCACTGCACCATCAGAAATTTGGAGGTGAATTTGATTGTTCTTTCGCTACATCTGCATTCATTATCACCCCTGTTTCTGTTTTGTATTCTTTGCATTCTAGTTCATTTTCTATTGCTTTGATCTGAGTTTTACTTGAAGAATTTTGTTAGAATATTATGTTTATTATCTTGCTTGTGTGAATTCTGGACAGTTCGACACCAAATATTACTATGTGGTTGGGATTGGACACACTGAACGAACCTTCTGGTTTATAACTCCTCCGGAAGTTGGCCCTGATGTCCCGTACACATTTGGCCTCATTGGTAAGTAAACATTTGTTGAAATTTAGAATTGTTCAAGTTTATAAACTATTTGGGAGGATAATTGCTTATAAATCACAATTCTGAGATGTAGTTCTTCTAGAATTAATAAGTGTTATGGCTTTTACTAATGGATCCGACAAATTTTTGCTTTTTTTTTTTTCCTTGACTTGCTAATTCCTTATGGAAATTGGCTTAAATTTGGTTCTACCTTCCGCTGTAATGGTTTGATAAGCAATTGTGTAAATGCTGTCAGTATGTGAATCTCTCTGTTATGGTTGCTGTTATATGGATGAATGTTTAATAACCATTGGGTATGGTTTGCAGGGGATCTTGGTCAGAGTTTTGATTCAAACAAGACACTTACTCATTACGAGATGAATCCACGGAAAGGGCAGACTGTCTTGTTTGTTGGAGACCTCTCTTATGCTGATACCTATCCAAATCATGATAATGTTAGGTGGGATACATGGGGAAGGTTCATCGAAAGGAGTGTTGCTTATCAACCCTGGATATGGACAGCTGGGAATCATGAAATTGACTTTGCCCCGAAAATTGTAAGCTTATCATATAAGTGGAAAGTTTTTGCCCAGTAGAAATTGCTTCATAGTAAAGTTCTTTAATACTTATTTTCAATCATGTAGAGTCACCATGTTTGACAAGGTAAGGAAAAAAATACTGTACTGCATTCAACCTCAATCTTTTAATCGAATTCTAATTAGCATAAAGTCACTCATTGGAGCTAAGAATTATGCTCCACCTAATTTTGAGAAAGGTTCACTTCTTTGGCTAGTGTAGGTCAAAGGGTTTTGAATTTTGCATTAGCTTGGCCAAGTCAATCATTCCTTAGGCTGGAGTTGGAAAATGACCTACGAATATACTAAATATTGAACATCTATGCTATTATTATTACTGCTTTTACTCTTTGTTGTGTTTATCTCCCTCACTATATGTTATTTCTATATATATGCTTGCTTCTCTCAGAAAGATTCTGTAAAAAGTTATAACAGAAGAGTTGCATTTTTTTTGCTTGCAGGGTGAAACCAAACCTTTTAAGCCATATACTCACCGTTATCATGTCCCTTACAGAGTATCAGAAAGTACCGCTCCCTTTTGGTACTCGATAAAGAGAGCTTCTGCATACATCATTGTCCTGTCTTCATACTCAGCATATGGTAAGAATATGCCACGTTAATTGGAAAAAAAATGTCTGCGTGAATTGTGCATAAGCAGTATGCAACGAAATATATGCTCAAGCAGCTAGACTAGCAGTTCTAAGAAATTTTTGTTGGTCTAAATATTTTTTAGACTATCTTTTGAAGTGAGTTATTTTTTTATTGCTGTTTGTTTCTAGTAAATGCAGCTTCAACCCTGGGCTGGAAACACTGAGTTTACTTCCATTTTTTCCATTTGGTGCTACTGAAATTTATATTAATGCATTTGTTTGATCTTTAAGTTCTTAAATAAGAAAACTGAATCCGTTTTTGTATTGGGGGTGGGGGTTTGTGCAGATTTTGCTGCTTCTTATTTCTTAGTGATGTGTCTGTATGCTTTGTTGGATCTTCTGTGTCTCTGATTTCTCGTAGTGCTATCTTATTAATTATTTCCCTGATACAAAAATTCTTGCAATCACTATATACTTATTCCAATTTTCCCTTCCTGACCTTTTTTTTTTTCTGCTTTCTGTAGGCAAATACACTCCTCAGTATCAATGGCTAGAAGAGGAGCTGCCCAAAGTTAACAGAAGCGAGACACCATGGCTGATTGTTCTTATGCATGCCCCATGGTATAACAGCTACAACTATCATTTCATGGAAGGAGAAACCATGAGAGTAATGTATGAGGCATGGTTTGTGAAATACAAAGTTGATGTTGTATTTGCAGGTCATGTCCATGCCTACGAACGATCTGTAAGTATTCCTTCTACTATTTTAGGTTCCGAAGCACTGTAGCTTGTTTGTGATAAATTGTTTTCTGGTTTCATGAAATATCTTCATACAGTTATTTTATGATAACTTCAACACTGTTTGAAATGCAAGAAACTTTGATAAGGCAAACCATTGAGCATGCACAATTTCTTCTGTATGGATTTTTCCGTTTCCTCTCCTGTTCAAAATTATACGTAACTAAAGAGAAAATTGAGACTTCAGAATTCTAGTTGAAACTCAACATGCATGCATATGCATTTTATCATCTCTTGTTTATGGCAAAGAATTATTCTGTTTCCTCTGTTCTTACTTGACACATTGACTGAAACTACAGGAACGTGTATCTAACATTGCATACAATGTCGTAAATGGTCTTTGCACTCCTGTAAAGGATCAATCTGCACCTGTGTACATAACCATCGGTGATGGAGGCAATCTTGAAGGCTTAGCAACCAAGTAAGATAATTTGTACATATATTCAGTCTTCTTTCACGTAGTAGGCATGTGAAAGAATTTTTATATCATCTGTAGCTCAGCGTAGTTAAATATCAATGTTTTCATTTGATGGTATAGCATGACGGAGCCGCAGCCGCCATACTCCGCCTATCGTGAGGCCAGTTTTGGGCATGCCATTTTCGACGTCGAGAACAGAACTCATGCTCATTATAGCTGGCACCGCAATCAAGACGGCTATGCCGTGGAAGCTGATTCAATGTGGTTTTATAACAGATACTGGAATCAACTTGATGATTCTACAACAGCTGAATCTTAAGAGATACCCAACATTTTATTTTCTCAACTTCCTGGAATAAAAGCAAAGTTCTTGAGCCAACGTTAAATTTCAATCTTCTCTTTACACAAGGCATTGCTGTTGTAATCTATGTGTTCAACATTTACTTTGATGCGGCCAAATTCAATGAATTTATTGAGTGATCCAAAGTTCTTCAAATTATTATATTTGTGGTGGACTGGGAGCCTTCGTTGCCTAACAAGTAACCTTTCTTCATGGTAATGCATAAAAAACGTTGCCCCTGTTTTTTTCTGTGAATTAACAGATTAGTCCCTAGAGTTTGTAAAAATAACAAAAAAAATATTTAGGTTTACCATTTTTTTTCCAAATTTGTACTTGCCAAGTAGCTAGGATGGTAATTTAGATTATTGTGCAGTAATGTGGTGTGTATTCATGTAATGTAATTGGAGACTAATTTTAATTTAATTCATTTAATAATTATATTAAAATTAAAAATTAGGATTTAACTTAAATCCTTTTCATTTAATATTGTATGAAAATTAAAAATTATAATATAATATGATTATTAAATATCTAAATAAGTTATAATTGTATAATTTATTTAATATTTTAATATATTTTATAATATTTATAATTTTTTAAATACTAATATATCTTATTTTATATATAACTTGAAAAATTTTTAAAATGAATGAATTTAACTAATTTTTTTAACATTTAATTTGTAAAATAAATTAATTAAATTGTAAATAAATTAAATAATACGATAATTCAAATAATAAATTGTGTCATAAATAAATTTATATGTCGAAAATTTTAAACTTAAATTTAATATGATTAATAATTGTGTCGTATTATCCATTCTTAATATAATTAATAATTAAATTTTATTATTTATTTAATAATTATATCATTTTATATCAATTAAAATTTATAAATTTAGTGTGAGATTGGCTAATTGTAACAAAAATTGCCACATCTGTTGCCAAATTTTAAATGATTAATTTGAAGGAGTAGCAAATGAACAGATCTATTTATTAATTTTCCAAACTATAAGGATGGATTTGATAATTATCATTTTCTTTTCCTCGGGCCAAAAATGAAAAGCGCTTGGCGTCGTAACAGCTGAATTGGCATTTTCATTTCAAGGTGCCTGGCAGTCTCTGACTATTTGATTAACGATCTTTCTTCTTCGATTCCAACACAATTTTAATAAATAAATTCTTTCATTCTGAAATTCAACGATAGAATACCCGAATCCAGAAATACACCGACTTACCTCCGACTCATCAAATCAATCAGAACCATTGATTTTGATCAAACAGTTGTCAGATCTCCGTCCGAGCTCAACCGTACGCATTGATCCTGCGGCGGTGAACGGACGCCGATGAAGTAACACAGCGAGTCTGATAGAATGGCGGGGGAGGAGATAATCAACCAAAGCAGCTCAACAACAAGGGCAGCAAAAGAAGAGAATAACAATGGCAATAGCAATAATAACAAAGAGAATGTAGTAGATCCAGAATTGTTCAGTTGTTTGCTTCAACCAATGAGCGCCGATTCCGATCCTGATTATGTAGGAATTCGGCGCCTCCTTCTCTTTCGCAAAGCCGAGTCCGGTGTCCGTCGGCGATTGGTACTTTTTCTTCATTTTTCCGGCGGCTTTTTCATATTCAGTGTAATATTATTTATACGTTTATGTGTTGAAATAGTGACTAGCGTAGATCTATATTTATGTTTGAATTGTAAAATTTAGATGTGTAAAGCATGATTTGGACTAATTTAAGAGTTTAAGAAGTAACTAAACGTGTTTAAATCCAATGTGTGTCTGTTTGGATTTGTGATGTTACTTTTTGTTCATATTTTTGCACAGTGAGCAGATCTGTATATGCTTTTGGATGTTTAGAATAGACGTAAATTACTGAGTGGCGTGGTAACAAGTTTATTTATGTGTGCTATGGTTTGATAATTATTGTTGATTAGATCATGTTGAGGCATAATCAGTGACAAATGAATTTAGGATTCATTTGGTAGCGCTTTTGTAGAGAGCACTTTTAGGTTAAGTACTCTTTTTTTTTTTTTTTCTCACAAAGGTACTTGAAAATGTTTTTTGAAAAAGTACTTATCAGGTGCTTCTTTAGAAAACACTTTATTATGTGCCTTTGGGGTCTGCAAAGCACTTTCTGAAAAATGCCTATGAAATGCTTTCTTAAAATCTCAATCCTGCTTTTAAAAACAGTTTTTGTCTGTTTGCAATGAAACTATAAAATAGATACAAAAACATTTTACAAGAACTCATGTCTTCTAAAAACACCTTGGGCATATCAAAAGCATTCACAGATGTGCCTTTGTGAAGTTACGGGACATGGAATGTGTTAAAGAACTGTGATTATTGATGGATGATGTTCTGAAGTATAGAGAAATCTTTGACAAACTATTTTCAAGTTTTGAGCTGAAAGTGGTTTATATTTTTGTCATAAATGTCATTATGAAAAATCTATTTCTCATGAGAGGGCTGAAGTCGTAGATTAACTGTCTCAGAAGGAAAATAGCTTAGTTTGGTCTTCATATTTGATTTCTCTAAATATTTGGAAATAAAGTTTTCAAAATATTTTGAAATGATAATGTCCCCCAACCTGATGGCTGAAGCAATTTGTTATCTTCTTTAACTTCATATTAGTTGTGCTTGAAAGTAATGTAGAAGCATCTTCTTTGTACATTTGTGAACCTTGTTGTTATGCTGCCATCATTGAATTAAAATCTTTATTTTTATTTCTAGTAAGTAGTACCATTGGTACAAATTAACCTTATGTTTAGATTGTTTCTCATTATTTATTTTAGTCTATTTATTTATTCATCATGGAGTTTAAGCAATTGCTCCCTATATTGGTCTGTATTGAAGGATTGGAGATGCAATGGAAAAGGCTATGTGGCCTATCGCAATTACATTCGCAGGCCAAGAAATTGGGAATTGCAAACACTAAGCCACCAAAGTACCCCTGGAAACAGGTTGCTGAAATTTTACTTGATGACTATGAGTACCGTATGTTTACTATCATCATTAGTTTGGTAAACCTTGTGAAACGTTTGCATCCTAATTGGAGATCATAATTACAGAGAGGATTGGGTATAATATTGTAATGCCTCAGAAGTCATGAAAACAAATGCACATTTGAATTTGAATCATTATCTTTCTCCATGTATTTTTGAACTTATTATTATGAAATTCAAATTGAAGTCACTTTCCTGTTTATTTCTTAATTTCTTTAGTTTAGCTGGTCAAATTGTGTGAAAACTTTAGCACCAGAAAAAAAAAATTTTGAATGTGTTAGGCGTGGGACCACTTTGTAACTTCAACTATACAACAAACTCAATGAAAATGAGCATTCTATGAAAAGTTGAAAATGCTTACCCTTATGCATCGTTGATTTAATATTGACAGCATGGCATTCTTTTGAGAAAAAGCAATTGTTTTACAATGTACCTTGTAATACGATATGCCTGCTTATGATCGCTCTATTATTTATAATAACGAGTTTTTTAGGAGTAAAATGAAAATATGTTGCAAAGCAGGAAGAGGGAGTTTAATTTAGAGGTTTAAGCTTTAGCAACCCCTTTAGTTGCTAAAACCAGTTAACAAAGGAACCTCGTGTGGTTTTGCTGTTTGCCTTGGGAGTCATGTCTAATAGTACTGTTGTATCGGTACTATTAGCAATTCAACAGTGGATATACTGAGAACCTCTAGTATTTGTATTCTTTATATCATGAACTCAAGAACCAAATTATTTCTGTAGCTGGAAATGTTAGGGTTAACAAATAGAGTTTGTGTTCAAACTCTTAGAAACACTCCAAACTAGGCCTATGGTATACTGCCAACTGATATTATCACTAGAGCATGTGGCATTTTAATCCTTTTCTGGTTGTATGTATGATTAGATTTCTTCTTTACTGTATGGGTCAACAATGGGGGAAATTTGATTGCATCTAAAATTGTATACTATAATGTTTATTTTTGGAAGAATTTTGGGCATATTTGAGAGAGCTCCTATCAGTGTTTAACTTCAACACATTGCAGAATGTGATGATAAAGTAGCTTTTTTTCTTTTTCTTCGTTGTGCTTTTATCAAGAGGGTCGCTTTATCTTGTATTCAAAACTGCAAAGAAGTTTTGTGACCATACAATTTTCTGATTTGTGGGTTCTGTTTTTAAATTTATTTTTCCACGCAATTCTGACGTCAGGGTAATTTACTGGTTGATGCATCAGTGAGCAATGGCTTCCATCAGCAAATTCACTCTCCCTTTTGTACGAGGTGGACAGCTTGAGCTCTAGCAGGGTATGTACAACTTAGATGATAAGTTTATATTCTTATTTCTTTGCAGTTTTTACTTTTACCTCATTTTGCATCATATAATGCTGTTAGGCATCAGAAACTAGGTCTTAGAACCAACTATATCAATATTGAGACATTTCTAGGATTGAATAATTTGTACTTTGTTAGAACAGAGACTACTATTTACTAAACCAATCCAATTCCTCCACTATAAGTGCATATGGTTATACTTTGAAGTTGTAGTTTTACAACATTAGCAAGTGGAAATGCCTCTGTGTTTAATTTGTTGCAGATCTTTCATGTAATTTTTGCTGATTTTTTTTAAAACAAGGCCAAATTCAATGTACAATACATTAACAGCTCTTCTTCCACCTTCTTGCTTCCTCCTTTCTCTCAAATCTTTTGTGTATGTTTAAAATATTTTATATATGCATGTTTGTAATGCTTTTTTTTCTTTATTTATATGCTTGGGACTATGTTTAATTCCACTTAAAGAATGATACTCTGGATATCAAATTAGACATGATTAAAAGATATAAGTGTGACTCCTTGGTATGTGATTTGTGCTTATGATAGCTTTGTACAATAGTCTACATCTAAATGTTGTTGTCCTCTTTATGATTAAGAAAAAACAATAATTGGATGATGCTGTTATGTGCAGACATGGGGAATTATCTCATTTTCATGCTGCAGTTTTAATCCATTTCACTTGAACTTCAGTTGTAAAGCAGATTACGTAATAACTGCAATAGTTGCATGGTGATTGCAGAGAAAATATCCATTTGCATTTAATTTCTTCTTTTGTAGTCATGGTAAGTTGTGTGTTTTCTTTCTTTACAGGACCTGAGAAGTGGCAATGTAGTTTCAAGTCATAGAACAAGTTTCAGCTCAACTGTCAGTGATAGTGATCGCCCACACCGTCGACGGCCTGAACCTGCATATTCTTTTGTTGGAATGCATTGCATATTTGATCAATGCAAAGCAGCTGGTACTTTTTTTTCCCCTTAAACCATTCATCTCTTTTATTATTAATTTTAAAATTTAAGTTTTATCTTTCAAATGGAAGACTGAGTTCTTTAACATGCAGTTACCGTTTTGAAGTTTGGGCATATGAGTTCTGATCTGCTTGCATATGGGGCATCAGATGGAACCTTGACTCTTTGCACTGTTGCTGATCCACCTAAAATCATGAAGCTATTAAGTGGGCATTCAAAAGATGTCACAGGTTGGATTAACTGGTATTGCTTCTTTTGTCTTTTCTTATATCTTAGAGTGAATTATTTGCAAGCATGCTTTGTCTTCTTATTCTGTCATTAAAATTGTGAATGACATCTGATACACCTATTGTATCTGACAAAATGAGTGGCTGTTGAGATTGGCTAAGTTTAAGCATCACTGTTTGCCCTCTTAGTAACATTACTGCTGACACCAGGTCCTAGATTAAGGGGTAGACTGAACTTTAATTATCAATAGATTTTGCTGACTAAGAGAAATGAGTGTAGAATCATATAGCAATATTCCTGATTTGCCTGATTTAACTGTGTACTATGTTATGATGCATAACAATAGAAAACTGAATTTTGAATAGGTACACCTAGTCTTTAACTGTGTAGTATGTTAGACAGCTGATTTTGTATTGAATTCTGCAATTTGCTTTTGATTGTATTTTTTCTCCTACGTAATTCAACACATAAATACCCCGTGGGAGGAGGACCTCTGTGATTATCCTGACTAGGCTACCTCTTTTTGCATGGGAGTGGAAATGGACATTACGGATTCCACCACTGATGGTGACATGGGATAGATATGAAGGTTAATTTTTTGTGTGTAGATCTCTCTCAAAGCCTCTCAGCAAAGTTTACATTTGGAGCTGTTGTCCAGTGAGGACAAAGTGTGATATAATGAAACTTGGTCCTAAATTCTGATACATCGTTATTGTCTCTTTTAAAGACTTTTTCTTTGGGACAGACATGCAAAGGGCCACTTTCAATGGGAATATGTTGTAACACTTTGCACTACCTAATCTTTTTGCTTAGGGGATTAAAAAATGAATTTTCATTAAACACAGAATTTCTAAATATGTATAGTCACACAATTACTTGAATTAATAAAGCTTATTAAAGAGAGTCCAGGTTTCATATTTGCTGTATATTCATTTCTGAATAGCTAATATTTTATTTTCAGACTTTGACTTCTCATCCAACAATCAATATATTGCATCATCATCCATGGATAAAACTGTGCGAGTATGGGAGTTGTCAAAAGGCGATTGCATCCGAGTAATATATGGAGTCTCTTCACAACTATGTATACGCTTTCATCCTGTAAGTAGTCTCACTGATTATTTTTATTGACTTTAAACCATTCAAATCATTGTCCTGTAAAATTTCCCTCATATGTAATAGTTATACATTGTTTAGAACACTTCTCGTTGCTACCAACCAAGCCTGGTTTCTTTGGAATCAGGTTGTCATTAGTAATCTCAGATTAAAAATCCAGAGCGCCCATTCTTTTCCAATTTTTTAAAAAAGATTTATTATCATTTTAATTCTTTTGAACTTGCATCTATCTCTGAAAATCATTCTTTTTAACAGATTTCATTCCAATATCCATTATTTGATTGAGAGGTTTTAGGCTCTCTCTGCGTGCATGGTGGGTGGTATACAATTGCAAACTCGGTGCTGTCTTTGTACAGAATTATTGACCTGATTGACCATTAAAATTTCTCTCTTTTCCACATTTTTATGCAGGTAAATAACAACTTCCTTTCAGTTGGCAATTCAAACAAAGAGATCACTGTAATCATCACCTATCTTTGCTGGCTGCATTTTACTTCTCAGAAAGAAAATTATTTTACTTCTCAGAATTGCATATATAGTTTCTCCAAGTTGGTTGTCCTGACATTGCTGTATTCTTTTACCTTGATCTGTTGCTAAATTCAAACTAAAACTGTTTAATCTGTATGTATATGCTCTGGGACTTTTAAGATATAGCTCCTACTATGACTAGCTAGAATAGACATAAATCAACTGAATGTGGTACTCCATACATACTGTGCAAGGAAATCAGCTTTACTCCAATGGTCTATGTATTATGAGGTAAAAATCAATGAGATGAATTAAGTTGCATGTCATGCTTTAGTAAAGTTGTTCCTGAAGGAGTTTGTCACTGATATGGTTTGGAAACACATTAGACAAAAGATGTTTTTAGTCTTTCACTCATCATTATATATATTTATGAGAAAGTCTCTCCCATGCATAATAATCTGAAATGAAATAGACCTTCCTCCTCAATCAATCAAACATCTTCATAATAGCAGCTTAAAAGAACTTGACCTTGTGTGACCACTTTTGTTGCATAGTTGCCGCCTTTCATGCTGAAGTTTGAAGTTAGAATTTCATGCTTGATTACTTAAAATGATTCCTGATAATTCTAGACCCACATGTTATGTTAACTTCAATTAATTCCATCATTTGATTGGTAATATTCTAGGTATTCAATTTCAGCACTGGGAGAATCATCAATAAATTGGTTGTTGACAGTGAAGTTACTTCTATGGATTATGATCACACTGGTCAGCTTATTTTCTGTGGGGATGGGCAGGTATAGTCAGTAAATGCTTATAACCTTTAGCGTTGATGAACTCATCCTCTTTGGACATTGTTAACTGGGGAAATACATGTAGGGATGCATATACTCAGTTACTATGGACTCCCACACGGGTGTATTATCTCGTTCTCATCGTCATCAATCTACTGGGAATCGCAAAACTCCAGTCACAACTGTGCAATACCGGAGTTTCTCTCTGTTGGCAAAGGGTCCTGTGTTGCTGACATGTACTCAAGATGGAAATTTGTCTTTCTTCAGGTCAGGAAAGCAAGAACATGCCTTCTGTTTTTGGGTTTAATTCAAAACACTGACAGAAAGCTGGTATGTTTATGTTACAGTGTTGCTCTGGAAATACAAGGCTATCTTACTCTCCGCTGCTTGCTCAAATTAGCTCCACGAGTGCACAGCATTCGAGCATCATTCTGTCCTTTGCTTTCCCTTGAAAAAGGAGAATTCATAGGTTAGTATGCCATTCAATGTTATAGTATTCATTGTTTCTATGTTGCTTTTGTTTTTTGGAAAATGGTCTTTTCAAGTGTGGAACTTTTCGCAGTTCACCTAAAACACTGTTAAATTTGAAGTTTAAAAAAAAAAATGCATGCATTTTGCATTAAACAAAGCACTAGAAATAAAATTGGACTTTACAAATTAAAATCAACTTTGTTGTGGACTGAATGCACGTATAAACCTGAACAGAATCTTATCTTTTGCCTAAGGGGACATACGCTAGTTGTTTCATATATGCTGACATTGTGACATGTTGTAACATGAAGTTGCTGGAAGCGAGGATTCAAATGTCTACTTCTATGATATGACTCGGCCGAAGCACGCATGCGTTAACAAGCTGCAGGTCCGTCTCATTTGTGTATTAGCTTTTCAGTTTTATGATTTTATTTACCCATCAGGTCTGAAGGTGAATAAAATTTGTGAATGCAGGGCCACCGTTTTCCAGTTGTTGGAGTTGCATGGAACCACGGAGAGAACTTGTTAGCATCGTCAGATCTCTACGGGATTGTTATAGTATGGAAAAGAGCAAAGACAAGTTAGAAACAATTTTTTTTTGTATAGTATGGACCAAAAGAAGGTTCCAAGATAGATACGCGAAGCTAATGAAGAATTTTACATCTGTTTGCCTCATTCTTTGATTCTTTTTTTCTGAAACAGACTGATCCCATTTGTATCGACTTGCATGTGTATTTCATGATTCATTGTATCAAATTGATAAAACTGAATCATGATTGTTTGAATCGAATTTTATACTCTACCATTTCAATGTGTTTTCATGAAAAGTTTTGACATTTTAAGAGCTTTCGCAAGATGATGTTTACTTTTTCAACGTAAACAAAAGCAGATGTCACCACATTCAGGGGACCGAAGAATGCTTTCAACAGAGAACTCGTGTCGTTATGGTGTCCAATATGTAATTTAAATTTGGCCTTTGTATCAACTATCCGTTGTAGTCTAGGTGGTTAGGATACTCGGCTCTCACCCGAGAGACCCGGGTTCAAGTCCCGGCAACGGAAAATTATTTTCTTTTTGATTGAAAATTCGGATTAGTGTTATCTCACAAAATTTTTGCTAGTATAGTACTCATCATTATATAGTAGTGCAGAGTTTGGTTCAAATCTCAGAAAATTAAGTCGTGGCAGATGTGAATTAAGAAATGCATGGTGGGGTTGGAACGAAAGAAACCCAAAATAGCCGTAGCCCATTCGTCACAGCTTCTACTCCCTTACAAAATTTAAATGGTACTATTTCCTTTAAGAAGATAATGGCCATCAATGCAGTGATGGTGGCATCTTATAATATCGTTACTTTTTTGGCTGCGGCCAGCAAAGTCAGAAATGAAAAAATTAAGGTGGATTAGATACACATGAAAAAGACCCCCTTTTATCTATTGCTCTTTAAAGAAGTTAAAACAGTTGGTATTATACACAAACCTATGTTATATATAAACACGAAACCAGACAGGGAGCAAGCGATCAGTGATCTAGTGCATTACATAATTACAGACGACCACATTCGTCATCATCATCGGCCCTTAAAGAAAAAAAAAAAAAAAACAAGTTGACTGTCCCTCAAACAAGTATACAAGACAAAGCTTTTCAGAGGTTTGGTTTGGTTTGGTTTGGTTTGGTTTTCCTCTCCAACCGACTCACAGTTACTAAAGTTTGTCAGGCAAATGAGATAACTTTGGCCTCCATGTCTGCTGCACACAACTACCCAAAGATTAACATATCACCTCCGACGTCGTTTTGTATCCACCTGAAACGCCGTCAACATACACACAATGTTAGCAATATCAAGAAGATAAATAACTTCACATCCAACACAGTTCAATTGGATGAAACTTGATGCCATATTTGTGAACACGATTCTAATAATGAGCTCTAAAATAATGTAAATATGAATGGAACAGACAAGTCAAGAAGACATCAAATGAGTTTACAATATTGGTTTACCATCTCCATGTTCGCGGTGTTATTCCAACTGGAAAAAGTACATTTCATGGTACAATAGCAATTTAAATCCATGTTTATGAACAAAGGACATGAAAGACAGACCATGCTATTGGGGAATGAGTCAAGATGATAGCTGAAATGGAAGCATCAGTTCATATACCAATCAACATCTAATCATAGAAAATTATATATGCCGAGTGCCTAACGTTCAGAAGATGAATAAGTAAACAAAAGGTGACAGGAATAAAAATCACTCTGGGAACACAAGGTCCACACCCAGCAATGTATGTCAATCAAGATTCAACGTCTCAGTAAAAGGGAATACCTTTACTTCCGAGTGTCTGCCATTGGAGTGTGAATTCTGCAACTTCTGTTGACCTTCAGTAGAACAACTTTCACAGAAGAATTGATCAAGTCTCTTAGCTTCCTCAGCGGTCATGTTTATACAAGTAGGATGAAACCTGAATCACAAGTAGCATGCTGAAGACTCTATTGGTTCAATCTAGAAATCATAATATTGTCTCTGTAAATTGGGTATGTCTTATGCATGATATCATATGGTAACAACAATGACCCCATAAATTAGACGTAAATTTGTATAACTTTGATGTAAAACATTTGAGTATGGAGCCTTGAGACCTTTTCACCATTGTCAGCTCTTTTATCCATGCTCAAACAAATGCCTTAAAACAACATTAAGCATCAATCGAACCACCCCCCAAATTAAATTTTATAAAATAAATAATTAACAAACTCTAATTTCTTAACCCTGCAACATATTTTGGCATTTAGAATAGCAGTTTCTTCACAGAAAACAAGGTAAGAACTTGGTGTCCTCTGTAGTCCTATTTAAACAGAGAAGAGCACAAAACCTGAATCGCGAACACAGTCATGTGTAAACATGAATTTTTCTTCATGAAACATATAAGAGTATAAAAGAGAAAAGAAGAGGAAGGAGGAGCTACAGCTACAAAACCAGTCAACCATATGGAGGAGTGTGTGCGTGCATCTGTGGAGTCTTTCTAAATACCCAGTTCAGGCTTTCCAAACCCTAATCCAGTAATGTGTTTTCTAGAGAGTAATATCTATTAACATTTGCACATGACTAACTCAGCTAAAGATATCCTCGTCCTAAAGAGCTAAGTTGAATAAACCAAGTTTATCATCCCACTCTACTCTAAGGTCATGTTTCCAATATTCTTTCTCCTAAACTTGCTCCCAAGTTGCTACCAGCACAACAGATGCTACAGTTTGTTAAAGAAAAAGTTCAAATGTTTATATATAGCTTCAAAAAGACGAGTAAAGCTTTCCCACTTTCCAAACAATCATTAATCTCCATAGTTACTGCACTTGGACATTCCATATATGACCTGCCACATTGATATGGGCAGGCTTCAGTATATTATCATCTACAAATTATTTACACAGCAACTAATTGAATTAGCTTGTCAAGCAATGCTATGTTTTATTTTTTTATAAATAAGACTAGTAAAATAAAAATGCTCATGAATAAAGGACAAGTAGCATGTGTGTTTTTTTCCTGCAATTGTTATAAGGGCAGTCCATTCCAATCAAATGAAAATCAAATCTTAAGTAATTACAGAGAAAGAAGAATGAATATGCGATGAGGCTGATTTGTTACGAATCTTTAAAAAATGAAAAAACTGAAGGTTGAGGATCATTTATACTTTTATTTAAACGCAAGCTAATGATCAAAATGAGAGAATCTAGAGACTAGAGGTCCTTACAAGTGTATAGTTGAAACACAACTTGCAACAAACCCCCTTCATTCCAAGATATAACAAGACAAAAGACTATGATCACTCATCAAAAGTTCGAATCAACTCCTGGACTTCCTTGACTTATTGGGACAAATCCAAATAAGATTGAATCAGGAAAAAGCAAAAATCTGATTGTGGTGTGGCAAGTTCCCATCGACCTCCTAAAATCAGTTACATGCTACTAATGCATACGGAATCATGCAACACAAACTTTAAAAATGGGAAATAGGGAAAGCAAAATTCCAGTTTGTAACCATCCAAATCTTCAACTATTAACTTTGGAATGTCAAGACTGAATAGTATTAAAATTCATAAGCCATAATGGATAAAGAACATGCTAGACCGGTTAAAATTAATTAAATAATATCATCAAAGCAACCGACTTACCAATCACTGCATCCTTCACACTGAACCATTAAATCATCAGGGTTGTAAGGCATTTCGCATTTGCAATACCTGCCAACAAAAGTTAGAACTTGTCATAAGTAGAACAATATTAACCAAAAAACAAGCTTCAATTGAGGAAATCAAACTTAGATATAATTCTTTGTTTTCAAAAACAAAATAATACAGAAATCACAACAGTCGGTTCAGCTGGAATTTTTTTTTTTTTTTAATAAAAAGAAAGTGTTTAGAAACAATCCTATGAACAAGTTTAAATAAGCAACAAAAGTAAAAAGTTTTCACTATTTTCTTAGAAATTCTATCCAATTTAAACCCCAAAACTCCAAACTCCATACCAGTTTTTACAAACTGTTATCAAACAGTACAATTCTAGCAATCATCAAAAACTAAGCGCAAAAATTATTGGCAATATATAAACTGATAAAATTATTCTCCCAGAACCAAATATAACAAAAATAAAAGAAAAATATTTTAATTAATAGAGTCGAGCGATGTAAAACCAAATTTCATCAACTAATGACCAAAATGATGTCAATTCAGTTATAAAATTTTCAAGATATTAGAAAAATACGAAAATCACAATTCTTTAACTAACACAACTGAATGAAAAAAAAAATTGGTCACATACACTGCGACGCGATCAGGATTGAAAGCTCCTGTTAAGGAATTATACTCAAAACGACAGAAGAAATCCTCGTTTCCGACAGCGTCGAGTTTGGTGTAGCTCTTGAAACTGTGGACCGTACACTTGCCTTCGATTGTGTCGGCACTCTGAATATCAAAGTGATCGGAGAGGAAAACCTCCTTGGAGCCATGGAACTGTCGTCGGCCGCCGATCGACTCCTCCGGGCGGTAGTACCAACGCACCTGTACCTTGACGTTGGCTCCACGCGCGTCGGATTCGATCTGCTCGATCTTTGCCACGTAGGAAGGCTTCGATGGTTCCGACGGCCGCATTAAAACGCAGTCCCCGGCTGGAAAACAACAGGTGTCAGAGAATCAAGCAATTTACATAATTTTCGTTATTCCTTCATGAAATTAAGAGACAGATTCGAGTTTGATCTTGTGTTTACTTACGTTTAATTGTTTTGTTGATGTGTTTGACTGTATAAGACTCGAGAGTTCGCTTTGCAGCTTTGGCTTTGGCCATTGAAGAGAAAAAGCAGCAGTGAAGGAGAATACAAAGGACATGAGCAAGGACAAGAGAGAGAATGTGAAAAAATAAATAAATAAAATAAAATAAAATAAAAGTTAGGCCGTGTTTGGCTATCTGTTTGCAAAAAACGAGTTTAAACTTGGGCACAACGTCCTGGATCCAAACGTGTCCTTAAGCGTTTGATTTTTTTATGATCTGGTGGTTCGATATCTACAGTTTAAAATTGTGCAGTTGCTTCATCAGCGTCCGTTGAGTTTAAATGAGAAATGGCAAGCGTAGGATTGAAATTATATGGAAAAGGAGGGGGTTTTTGGCAGCAAAAGGAAGGGTGGACGAGAATCCACGTCAGTGTCTACGTAGGTCTGATAAAGTTGGGCTCGAGCTGCCAGAGAGGGAGCGCACCGGTACTGTTCCCGTTGTAACCAGAAAGTTCGAGTTTCAGATTCTGTATGACCAGATCCACGTCTCTTACGAAACTCCTGTCCTCTAGTGTTGCCACGTAAGCCTAAAAAAGCAAAGAAGCATATCACATGTTGATACATGTAATTTATAATCGAATATCAATAACAATTTAATTTCATTTGCTGAATATTTTATAATCAAATCTTATATAACATTTAATTCTAACAACAATTTAGAGTAAAATTTCACAAGAAATATATTAACTATTATAAAAATAATTTAAATTAAATTGATGTAAAAATGCATATAAAAAATTTTAATTTTGATAAAATTATTCCTATCAAAATTGATTTAAGGGACCGCATTAAATGGTAATAAAAAAATAAACAAATTAAAATATATATAAATATTGATATATGATTTTCGTCTTTGTAAGATTAACACTAAGATTTTATTAATTTGATGAACGATGTAGAGCTACTTCTTACATCACTAGCAACACGTGTCTAAATTTAGTTATTTAGTTTTAATTCTCCTAAATAAATATATTTTAAATTGTAAAGTTTAAATAGTAAAATTTTTAATAACTGTAATCTACAGTAAATAATATTATTTATTTGATTATTAGATTGGATTGTTGCCTTCAACATCATAGTCAATCACTATTTAATGTGTAAATATTTTATTTTGCGACAAATTTATTTTAACTTTCTTAACGAATACAAGGTCCAAAAGATGGCGAATTATCATAACTTACATCACTGGCAAGCGAGTTTAAGTCAGGTTATATAAGTTTGAAAATTTTTAACTTATTAAACATGTTTTGGGTTATAAAATTCAAAAATTAAAATTGTAACAATCTATATATATATATATATATATATATATATATATATAATTGACAATATTTGCTTGATTATTAACCTCATTTAAATTATTTATGGAGCAAATCAAACACAAATTTATTTGTTTTTTTAAGTACTGTACCATTAAAAAATGCATGTTTTTTTTTTTGAAATTTACTTAATTTTAGATGAATTTTTATTTTTTAATAAAACATAGAAATCTCAATTAAAATTAAACATTCATCATAAATTTATTAAATAAAATGACTTTATTAGCTACCTCTCCTCTTATCTTAGTATGCGTAATGAAGTAAAATGCAACCATGAAAAAGTAAAAAAAAAAATTATCTATTAAAAATATAAAAATAAATATTTATTATCATTTTATTAAAATAATATAATTTTGATTATTAAGCCATAGATTAACAGAAAAAATAATCTATATATTATATAAATGTTTTTTTAACTTTCTTTTGTATTATTTACTAAATTGTTGATTACCGAAAAAATAAGTAATTTATTTTAATGGTATAAATGAATTTTTTTTACCATATTATTGAAATAATACAAATTTTGTTACTAAATCAAAATTATATATTATTCATTAATAGTAGAAATAAATATTTTTTATTACTTTACCAAAACAATATAATTTTTATTTTTATCCCT
>CP135563.1:2570367-2611429 GCA_032401905.1 Swietenia macrophylla | reverse complement strand
AAAAAAATTATCTATTAAAAATATAAAAATAAATATTTATTATCATTTTATTAAAATAATATAATTTTGATTATTAAGCCATAGATTAACAGAAAAAATAATCTATATATTATATAAATGTTTTTTTAACTTTCTTTTGTATTATTTACTAAATTGTTGATTACCGAAAAAATAAGTAATTTATTTTAATGGTATAAATGAATTTTTTTTACCATATTATTGAAATAATACAAATTTTGTTACTAAATCAAAATTATATATTATTCATTAATAGTATAAATAAATATTTTTATTACTTTACCAAAACAATATAATTTTTATTTTTACCCATTTATTTACTATGTTGTAGGGATAATAATTCAAATTATCATATAAGATTTGTATCGTGTTAAAAGAGATTAATTTGAATTCTACTTATTTAATAATTATATTAAAAAATAAAAATTTTAGTCAAGCATAATTATTAAATAATTAAATGATTATAATTATATTACTTATTTATTTAATAATATTTATAAAAAATTTTAATTTATTGTATTATTTATTTAATATTATTATTATTTTATATTAATTAAAATTCGTAAATTTTTTATTTTTGTGCGGTGGACAAAACTTATCAAAAATCGTCGCTCACGCTTTATCGATACGACATGTGTCAAATCCTTCCTCCAAGAGTGAAAACAGTACGGTGCCGTGTTGGCTGGAGTATTTGCCACCTCCAGTAATGGATAAACTGGTAAAACTTTCTTTCACTTAGTCGCGTCTAAAAAACAGGGCGAGAAAATTTAGAGCGTCCCGTGACAGATCATGTGTTGTTGTTACGTCAGTCAGCGGATCCAGCGGGGCCAGATCTTGACTTTAGCCAGATTACTTGTCAGGGTGCAGCACTGACTGCTGGATCTATATACTGTTCGTGCTTTCTAATTCCCACTTTGTGGACTTCTGACCTACTCATTCACTGGTTGATGTGATTTTTTGATTCTTTTGTTTTACCTTTTAATTTGATTTTTTTATTCAAAATTTTTATTTTATACGTTAAATTTATGTTTTTATTTTATATTTTAAATTTTATGTTAATTTCATGCTTCAAATTTTAGAAAAATGGTGCTAGCAGCCATGAAGGTTTGTGACATTAAGAATTTGGCGCATGAAGAAGAGTACCCGTCAATGGTCTTTAAAAGGGCAGTGCCTACTTTTCCGAAACTTTCCTTCTTCATTATCGTAAGAACTTTTATTACATCACCATAATGCATATTGGGTTTGCTTAATTTAAGCACTTTTTTCCAAGAAGTTACCTGTGGGCTATTTTGTTGTCACCAACCGTTTAACCAGAGAAATCTTTGATGCATCCCCATCAATTTCTTCGAAAACCACCAGTAGATTGTGTTTAGGCTTCAACCAAGATCTGGGAACATGGTACCTGAAAATACAGCAAATGAGAAAGTATAAGCAAGCAACTTGTAAGAATTCATTCGAATTTTGGTTCAAGAATTTGCACCATTTTTGAGTGGTGTTACCACAACCAAATCTGCAATTCTTAGGCCTGAAAGTGCCAGAACACTTGCATCTGCTGCATCTACCAGTATAGCAGTAGCAATCCATTATCTTCCAATACAATGTCCATTGATCCAAACTCGACCTTTGTTCATGCTGCTCATCTCCATAGCTAAGGGCTCATCTCCTTCTGGTGCATCAAAATAGGCCTGCAAGTCGCTTCAAAATCCCGAGTTAATCACATGACCCAAAAATTTAATATTATTATTTGAAGTCAAATATGACAAGGCTCTCACAAAAAATTAGAAATTTTACTTGAAATTTGATTCAGAAAGAATGAGATGAGTAACTAGAATGTTTAATATTGAAATATAATGTAACATGTTATATATGAATGTTAACATAAAATGAGAAATTTGTTGTCTTCTGCATGTAAGATGGCATATACATTGGTGTCCTACCTTATACCATGCCAATGGTTGATGTTCCTTGGTTGCTAAGAAAAATGGTGTCCAATCAACCAGTGGTATGGAATTCCAAGAACCTAAACTCATTGCTTCTCCTTTGAGTCCAATCTGTACACAAGAAGAACGCTGAAAACTCAAATTGAATAAATGAATGGGAGATTCATTTACAGACCTTGTATGATCATTTCTGCCATGATAAGTCCCTACTTCTTCTATACCATGTATAACAACTGGTCCAAGAACTCCTGTGTTGTATGACTCAAAATGTGGACTGTTGTTGTTCAACCACAACAAGAGAAAAATCAAGGCTGAATTTGGCTAAAGGATGAATCATAGCCAAGTAATGAAGTAAATTTTGCTCCGCAGGTGCAAACTCAAGTAAATGTTTAGAAAATAACAAGTTCCTGATTGAATTTCTAGTCTACACGTAAAATCTTTCTTGTCATATGATCATACACCGCTAGCACAAACAAGGCCAAACTTCCATTCAGATTATAAGTATTTATATGAAATGACAATCAGAGAAACTAACCGGCAATCCAACTGTTACACTAAGCAGTGAAATTGTATTGATTCCAGCATGAAGGTCAATATTTCCTCTGAAAGTAAATCTTTTATATTTTCATGTTCCAGAGACCAAGTCTAATCATTAGAGCATGACATTTTATCAAACACCTGAGCATAAGTAAGAAGGCACTGCATAATGTAGTCGTATTTGCTGAAGAATAAGCAATCAAACAGCTAACCTGAAAGCTGTCCATTGACAAACACATGCAGGGGGCCAGCTGATTGCACGCTGAGCGTGGGAAGCTCACTGCCATGGAGAAATGATTTTGATGAACTTATATTTACATTGGAAGAATGATCATTTATTTGGAAAGTTTGATTGATAAACATATTTGTCAATAATTTTGTAATTGAAATATTTATGCTGTTCTATTTTACCTGGTTGAATACCACAGATAATCGCTTGCATCTCTGGTGATATTCAACTGCTCCAAGAGACCAGTGACTCTGTTGGATCATCTTCAGGTGAAAATATGTCTTCATTAAATGTCTCCCATGAGAGCAGACTAACATCTGTGATCAGCATTTGCGTATGAGATCCTTGACTTACAACCCGCCACAAAAAAATGGTAAAGTAATTTCTGTAGTGCAAAAGTATGCAATACTTGAGCACATCGAAGGACTGAGATAAATTTTTTTGCCGACCAACATGAGCATGCATTATCAACAAGTTTGAAATGTGCATACATTCACAGTGTTGAAGACAACGTTTTTGCAATCAGGAAGGATGCTGATAGACCAAGGAGGTAGGTTGTAGTGCATTTGTTACAAGTAACAATGGCAGCTGACCCTGATTCGTCGTTTGATAAAAATGCTGCACAGTTCCCTCGTTCAAAAGAGAATACGTGTGCCTACAATAGTTTAAAACATGTTCAGGGTACATAGTTTAAATGTATAGCTCAATAAGCAGAAGCAGAACAATGAATGTCAAGAGTAAATTTCTAAGCAACTTCAAGACAAAATTATGTTAACACTGAAATTTCTTATAAGATAGTCTCTAGAAGCGAGCTAATTTCTTTGTTTTGGATGAATATACTCAGCTAAATTCAAAGCAAAGTCCTTATTCGGAATTGCTCTTTGCACACTATTTATAGAGAAAATGACAAACCTCTTCATAATTCCCCAAGGATATAACAGTAGGAGCAGCAGTAAGCAAAGCTCTTTCACACAACTTAAATAGCTTTATGGAGTTCCTTTGAACGGCCGTACTTTGGTTCTATGATCAACCCTATCACATTGTCGTCAAAGTGTTTTTATAACTAGCGAGTCCAAGAAATTTACTTTTTTATAAATTAGGAATGCAGGGTAGATTAAAAAATTGGTTTGAAATTCTTACCATATTCATCAATGGGAGCATCATAGTCATAGCTGGTAGTAATGAAAGGGCCTCCGGCAGTTCTCCCAAAGTTTGTTCCTCCATGATAGTGCAAAGTACAATGTGCACATATTGTCTTCATGTTTACATTATATGAAACAAAAATCCTCGTGGCAAGTTGATAGAAAGTTAATGATTGCAAGGAATAATGTTTTGGCTGATAGCAAAAGCAGGGATACACAAAATGAAAAAAGAAAAGGAAAGTTTTGTTTTCTAAATGCCAATAATACTTGCTTAGCCTTTGTTAGATGCAAAGTTTATACATCTTCCTTATGCTTTCTGGGGAATCAAGAAAAGCATAAAGGGGGTTTTCTCTTCCTGCTTTGGCAATCTAAGAACTTGTGCGCGGCAAATGCAAAGGTAATGAATTTTTCTGTTGTTGAGATTTACCATGCAGTAATTAACAAGCGAGCCACCAGTTTGAATGAATAGAGCAACTGCAAAAGCTAAATCTTCAACTGGCCGATAATAATTTTGGCCACCAAAGTCTGAGAACCTCCAAAATCATGCAAAGGGCCAGTAAATTTACTTATCACAGAACAATTTAGAGTGAAAGAAGTGAAATTAATTTACCAGCCAGTCCAAGCCTTAGTCCATAGTTCGGGTTTAGAAAGTTTGTTTGTGGAGAAAGAGTGAGAGTAAAAACCATTGCTCGTGTTTGTCTGTCACAATGATTTACAGGAAGATGGATTAAAGCTAAAATTAGACTCAAAAACAAAAACAAGTATCAAATAGCTTTGCCCTATTTTTATATATTAGTAACTGACAGGATGCTGGGATAAATTTTAATGGGAAATAATTTGCTTGCCACAGGTTCTGGGGCATCTTCTTCCTCTTACATAACCCATGGGACTCCAGTTTTCAATCCAACGGCCATTTCTGCTACCCATTTCATGTAACCAGCACTTCCAAATTTTTTCTTTCAGGTTCATACTCATTCTCAATCTGCACACAAGTTATACAGCAATTAATACATGTAGAAAGTAAGTCAAATAACAGTAGTATATTGGCGTATTGCTTTCTTGAGAGCCTTAAATTTTGGCAAAATACTTGAAGAAATTTAGATTCATGGTGTTGAAATGAAAAGCTTAATATGCCAAATTTGCATTGTGAACAAATATAAAAAAGGAAAAAACCAGAAACCATACCTGAGATAGGCTGATTGGACCACCTTGTGACTCTAATAATTTTTCATTCTTCATCCTTCGGACAATCTTTTGGGTGAAATTCTGCATTGCAAGCTGCAAAACAAAGCTTGTGAGCTAAAATTTGTGACTGTCAATAGTATTCTGAATGGATATACATTCAATTTTTTTCGTTAGTTATTTATTTATTTTACACAAAAACCTTGGAAGGTTTATTATCTGCTCGAAAGCTGATGCCCGGGGCAAACTTCAACCAGACAGGAGACCCCCTGAAAGAAATGGAACAAGAACAATAAAGCTAAATTTGAAGAACACGAATCCATCAAATATGAACCTTCAGAAATTATGAAAAAAAATGGTTGCCACCCGAAATTCCACTCTGCACATATATGAGGTCCAATTCGAAGATGCACATAAAAACGAGCTTTCTGTGCTAACTTGATGAACCGAACGAAATCATATCTCCCCTCAAAGTTATACTAAAATCCACAAAACAAAAGAAGAAACTATATGAGAAGATAATAGCAAAACAATAACACATTGAGCAGAAAATGCGAGAGTAAGCAACAGAAAGCGGAGGAAAAACAGAGTGAAAGTGAAGAAACAGAGCAGAAAACACAAAACATTGCTAGAAGAAGGTTCATGGACATTCCAAAACACATAGGTGTCGATAACATCCAAGCCACCAATTTTGGCTTTCCGTACAAGGTCTTCCCACATCTGCACATAGTTTATGTTTGCTTCATTAGAACCAGAAAGTGTTAGCCAAGTTTGACAAGACAATAAAATTTTCTAGGAAAACCGTGAGAAATGGTAAAATTCTGGAGTGCTTCTAGGATAATGTATGGAGCCAGAGAAGAGAATTCTTACCTGCCCTTTAATGATAAGAGCCTTCTTGTCATAAGTAACATTGCAAAATGTCTAACTGAAGATGTAGACACCATAGCAAGTAGAGGTAAAAAAAAAAACTTGGAAGCTGAGTTGGCTGCCATTTCTGTGAGATTCTGAAGGTGAGCGGAGTGAGAAGAAGAATAGTTTGCGGTGTGATTCTTATACTGCAGCAGAACAGTAGCCAATTGTCTTGAACTGTTTTACTACCATTTATTTCTGTGTGGTAAGAAACTTTGTGTTGATTCCAAATGCATGGCAACACTAAAGCAAAGGACAAAAACATTTATGTAGTAGAATTGGTAATGTATTAACTTAAATTTTTATAAATTTCCCTCCAAAATAAATAAAAAAAATATGTATCAATTGAAATAATTGAAACCAAAAATGTCCGATGTATAAAAAATAAGTTGTGTTTTAGATTTAATAATTTATGTTTTAAATTTATATTTTTTATTATTATTTTTGCGTTACAGATAATAAGTATTTTAGTACATGTAATGTTACTCGCAAATTTTTAAAAATAAATTGAATTAATATAAATAATGAAACTAAAGAAATAAATTATAAGAGACGTGTGTAGTATGAAAAATAATATTTCATAAGAAAATTGAATTAGACCACTAGATTTATTAGTGACAAAAATACATAGTGTGGCAGTCAAATTCAAAAGGGTAGCAAATGGGATACAATCAACTGAAAATGCAAGGTGACTGAGGCATAGGATGCTTCATTTGCTGTTGAATTCTGGGTAGAATTTCACCAAGCTTTTTGTCCTTTTTAGGTCCCTCCATTGTTGTAGTATTACTAGGAAATATAAATAATTCATTATTATTATTATTTTGTTTTGCATAATTGAACATGTGAGTGGATAAAAGGTGTTACCCATAAAACCATGGTTTTTGCTTCCAAGTGAATTGTTTTTATTTGAGGATAATTTCTTTCTTTTTTTTAATAATTCAAGAGTAAACATTGCCTTACTATTAATTTAAATTAATAATAAAGATCCTACAATTTAATATAATTGAATATCCAATGTATTATTTTTGAAAATATGAAAAACTATATGTACAAAATTATTTACTTTCTTTTTTTTAATATGATCGTTTATATTATTATCACATGTTATAATTAAAAAGTAAATAAAATATATGACACATAATAACAATATAAATTTATTACGCATTCATACAAAAGAGTATGCTCAAAATTTTAAATTTTTAATATTATTTATTTTAGTATTATGTACATTTGGACAAAATAAATGTTCTTATAATACATCGGTTGCCGATTATTGGTAATAACTAGTGATCTTTGTCTTCACATATCTTCATATTGTAAATTATAGGGATCATAATTTATGATGTTTAGTTACCTTCGGATTATACTAATTTTAACAAATGCCAATTCTTTAAAGAAAGCTTAAGGCCTGCCAAAGTCCGTAAGAGTATTTTGAATAATCTGTCAAATAATTACTTTAATTTTTATTATTAATAATAATATTTGAGCTATAATTTTGCCAAATTCTGTATCATATGACAATTTATGTTAAATGTTTCTTTGAAAATTAAGCATTATTATTACCTTCACAAAACAAGATTTAGTGACAATGTGAGTGAAGCATTTGCCTCCAAAAGACTAACTTATTAAACGGTGCTCTTACTTGCCCTTATAAACTCAAGACCAATCTATATTTTATTAGATGTGGAACGTGACACAATTTTGGCATACACTCAAGATTTTGATTTTGTCCTACAAATTTCTAAACCAGCAGAAGAAAATAACTTACAACATATACTTGGATTTGGTTTTTTTGCAAAATTTTTAATTTAATTTACTCAGAATTTATAGCAAAGAATCTATCTAAAATGCCATAATACCTGTAACAAGAAATTATGACTGGAACCATCTTCTAAGCTGTTTAGCACCTTGCTTATCAGCATCAGTTTTGATAGAACTCTGCTGGGAGAACTTGGTCCTGTATTGTTAGATCAACATGTCAAGTTTATCCGCTACATCTCCCCACGACATTTCTTTGCTCTTTTTTGGCCTTATTCTTTTCATTGATTTCTCTCCCTTCTGTTCAGTTTGGTCTTCCAGCTTCCTCTTTTGTGGTAGGAAATCTACTTGCCTGGAAAAATTTGATTTGCGTGCATCATTAGCTGTCAGTTCACCTTTGGTTGAAGTTTCAACATCAGGTTTCATGCCATCTCGGTGATCCTTCCTGTTCTTGTTTGAGCCTTTTGTCTTCCCTTCCATGTTATCTCTCAAAGAGACTTCTGCTTTTTCCCCAGCTGAATTGCGCTTCAGCTTCTTGTTAGCTCTATATCTTTCGGTGGTTTTTCTATCTGGAAACTCAGTATCCTCTCTGTCACCCTCACCAATCCCTGAATCATTCACTGCTCTATTGTTGCCACTAGGTTTCCGTTTCTGGACTTCTCGTGTTTATTTGGATTGGTATCCAGTGTGTTTGACTTGTCATTTTGCTGCTGCTGAGCTCGTAACTTAGCTTTCCTCTTCTTCAATGTTTGAACATTATCAACAGCAAACTCCACAATTGGACGGTGTTCAGGGCAAAAGTTTCTGCAAAGAGCCAGGAGATGATTTTGAAATTAGAATGTAACAGAAATACCCCATTTCAGTCAATATATTCCAGTATTGAGCAACAGCACCCTCAAAATGATGATGTTAGAACGGCCACCAATTATCCTCCCAGTAGAAGAAACTGGGTAATAAAATAATAATGAAATACATTAACTGGGTTATTATTAAGAACCCCTAGGGCCACAAGTGCATGTTCATGCCCTGTGAACTGCACAAAAGCAACTCCACGTGAGTAATGCTTTGTATCAACCTTTCTCTTATTGAAACTTTGCATGGATTTTATCTGCATGAGCAATATCAAAGTCAAAAAATTGATCTTATGAAATATGGGGTATAATATACAGCCCAGTATAGTGAGAATATGTCAAAGGTAGCAAAACTGTCGAACAACAGGTTTTCGCTTCGTAGCTCGTGAGATAACTGCATCAATACAAAGGGATTTTAGGTCTTTCTCAGTCATTGACTTAGGCAAATTGTACATGACAAGTCTCATCCTCGAAACATGGAAATTTGGTGACTGAAGCTTAGTCATCTTTTTCTCATGCAACCTGCAATGTGTCAAAAGAGCATTACAAATTGTTGCATGGAAACATAAAATTTTAGAATAGAAGCACAATTATCAGCAGGAGTAATGAAATATTTGATTTATTTCTTTTTACAGCATCAAGAATGGGAATTAAAGTATTTGGCAACAAGCCAACGCCAATTTTCAGAAATAAAAACACAACTCCAAAGAAAGAGAACAGAGAAAATCTTTTTACTAAAAAAATTTAACTGAAAACTTGCATAAATCACAAAAAAGGTAATTGGAGAAAAGACTTACATTTGGTGTTTTGACATATCATCAGCTGAAACACCCTTCAGCAGCAGGAGTGCCCTCAAGGATTAAACCTTCCTACTAGGAATTTAGAAAAGTGGTAAGAAACAGTCAATACATGTTGGTGACAAGTCAACCATCAAAAAACTTACAGTGCATGAAAGCATGGGCTGGAGAATTTGGGGAAACAAGTAATGTGAAAAAAAAAGGTCTAATGCTTCCAAGTCATAGCAACTATATTTTCACATCATCACTCCCCCTTCCTTTTTTCTTTGGGAGAAGAACACCTATATTTTAACACCTAAGCCCTAAGGTTCCAAGGAATTTAACCGTTCATCAGTAATATCATCATAATCATACCCCTATTGTAAGGCCTTCTATAAGCTGATTTACTTAAACCCTTAGCTCTTGCCACCCCTAATCAAATATAACACATTCCAAGGGACCAAAAAATATAATGATACTATAACATGTTCAATCGAGTCTGAACAGGACCAGATCCAAACAAGTAACCAAACAGGCAGATTGTTAAATTATAATGCCAATAGCAATTAATCATGTTGAAATCATAAATTTCAAACTTAGCAACTCAGAGGTTGACATTGGAACATTAACGCTTTGACAACACTTTGCAACAGCTAGCACTCATCTAAACCATCAAACAATTCAACTTCACCCTTCTTTCTTTCTTTCTCCGTTAAGGGTGGTGGCAGGCTTTTGACTTCTCATCAAAGATAATCCTAAGACAGAATCCCAAAATACTCTAGGAGAAACAAACACAATCTTTTAGGGGTAAAACACTATTTTTGGGCCCTTGCCTTTAAGCTTAAGTATTCATGTTATAGGTGGTAACTAAACATGACACTAAAATTCGGTTGATGAGGTCACCCTTGCTTATAAGCTTAAACACTTGGATCAAGAAACAAGTCAATATAATTAATTAATTTTCAATGAGGGCGCTGAATTCTCTCCTCTTGAATAATACACAAGCCAATAATCATGATATAGTTTTACTTTTTATAGATATTTAAGAATCCCCTCCATACTCAACTTCCACTGTCTAGGTTTCCCAACCTCTTATCCAAAATCCAGTTAGAAACCCAACAAAGACCATCTGAGCTACAGAACATTGTTTTCACCAATAAGCTTATCATCAGTATTCTGTCGATTAAACAATAACTCATACTTTTCTGTCTGATACACTGCAATTCATCCAAGTTTTGATAGTAATTCTTCAATCTCAGGAGGAACAAAGATAATTAAGGATTGTAAGTGCCATTCCAAGAAAGCTGAATTTAATTAATGTCCACGATTACCATCTTCAGATGCAGCAGCTGCTGCTGCACTGGTACTGTAAATTTTCTTCGGGAACAGCCCAGTCAACAGTTACCGGTCTTTTAGCAAATTTTTGCCCATTGAACTTTTGAATGGCCTGAAAAAGAAACAGAAATTAGATTAAAAGATTGTTGGACATTCAATAGCATTAATATTTCAATACCCTAGACGTAAAGCATTGAACAGAACCATACACTTTGTGCATCCCGTTTACATGTGAATTTGACAAATGCAAAACCATTGAATAAGCTGCAAAAAGGAAAACTTTGTGTTAATGCGGAAAGCTACAATATTTTATTAAGAGATGATAAAATTAGAAAAAATCAGAATACCCCATAGTGGGATTATGTGGAATAAATACATCCCAGACAAACCCCACTGAAGAAAACATATCTTTTATCTCATTCACTTTAGCCTGCATTGATTTCAGCAAATTATTTCAGAAGTCAAGAGCCCTTTATAAAAAAATTTACTGAAAACTAAAATACTCTTAGCACAGAACAACCTTGAAAGGGGTATTTCTGACAATAAGTTTCCACTTCTGAGTCTTGGATCCCTAATTCACAAACAAATCTAAAACATAATTAGAATTCCCTCTCTCAAAAATAAAAAAATGATACAAATCAACTAAGCTTAAGCCAAACTATAACTAACACAATTGTATTCATCAGGCATCAAAATAAAGTATGTACCAGTTGGAAAATGAGATCAACATCACAATGGCAGCAACATATTTTATGTTTTCTTTACCTCTCCACCAAGATGACGAGGCCAAACTGTTGCTCCCCTTATTTGTTTTTGGTGTAACATAGCAACAGAAGCAGAAGCTGACTTAACACTCGTAAAAAGGAAAGCCAAAGCATCCATTTTGCATCCCTCTTGAGCAAGGCCAGGAAAAATATCACAAGGGGCCCATTTATCATAATAAACTGAGTAAAGGAATCTAAAAGAGCACTACACTGCTCTAGTTTGTTTTAGTAACCTTAAAACTGGAAACCAACAGTACAGTTTTCACCAAAAGATCTACAGCATCTATTAAGTATTTCCCAATTCGGACAATTAAAATCCAAATAAGAATGAATTCTACAACTTAATAGATCCTGGCCAAATGAACAAGCTTAGTATGACAGTATCAGATGTGGCAACCAAAAGATGCCAGAGGCAAACTCCAGGATGCTACACCCACGTACCAGAGACAAGCATGCAGAAAACCATAGATGGTAGATCAGATATCGCACTTCAGCTGGTAGTAAATCCAACAAATAATTCATTCTACGTTCTATGACAACATATTGTACATAAACCATTTGCAGGTATTTCCCAAACCATTAAGACAGCTTTATGTGTTATGCAATAAAAGGAAATTGGTGAATGAAACAAGTAAAGCCATGTACACTGCAGAAAAGCTGAGATTGTTGCCTCTAAACTTTCTGCAGAGATTGTTGCCTCTAAAGGTAGTAGAGACTGAGAATATCAACAAATATCCAGAAGCAGTCCATCAAGACAAACAGAATCCTGATTTGGCGGCAAATTCGACATCAAAATCTTAAACATAAAATAGGAAAAGATTTGCTCCGCGTCGTCCATTGATCTTGAGTCCCAATTTGTCTGACTTCTAAGTAAACATAACCATTTTATTTTCATCATGCAGTTACTAAATTGGAATGATTTTTGCATCATCATATACAAGCAAAATGCATCTCAAGTATATCAGGTAATATATCAAAAACTTTACCTTGTTGTTCAAGCTCTTCTTTTGGAAGAGGAAAGGTCACAGAACACACAGAACCAACACTTCTAGCAAGGTGGTGAACATCTTCTACCATATCAGCATTAAGAAGACCACCAAATATTACAGTTCTAGAAACCCTTCATAACATAAACATAAAGGGAGAAAAAGCCATGAGACGGTTGTTTAAATAAATTATAACATAAAGCACTGATATAATTATAACATAAAGCAGAAGTCTTACTGTAATTCAGCAAATAACGTATGATATAGTCATTTTCGGAGGAAAATAAAATTACCAACTTTGAAATTGAAGTTCACGAGCAAACAATTCACTTAAGTTTCCTAAATATCTCCCAGTATTTTTTTTTCTTAAGTCCGTTATAAATCCTTTTTCACCATTTTGTTGAGGACCCAAAATATTGACTACAGCCTTAATGCTTATTCATTGTATATTTCTCTCACTAAAAATTGCCACTACCATTATATCTGAAATTATCACACGTAACTGCAAAGCAACTTTCACCTGGCAGTAGCTATCTATCCATCTATTAGTAAGCATCCCACTCCTAATGAAATCAAGGCAAGTCTTTTAAAACTATCATATGAATGCAAGATTATTATTCTTTACCAATGAAGCTTCTGAGGATATGAAACCGTTAACCTATTTACCATTCAAAATCTTTTGCAAATCTTCATTCTTGGAATGGTTTGCTCAAAACATTCAACAGTGCAAGAGGTAACACATTTCAACTACTAGTTCCAATTTTTCTAAGTGTCCAGTAAATGTTTCAGCGATCAACAACAAAGGTAAAATGCCACAGATATTCTCTAAGACTCAGCAGTATCGCTATTTTATGGCTGTATAAAACAAATCCATGGTTCCATTCATATCAAATTCTTAACCAATTTCAAAAAAGGAAAAAGAAAATATAACAAGTAATAGCAGAAACCCTGCTTCTCAGAAAATTTATACAACGGAAAAACAGTCAACTTAATTATTTGCATGCTATGTTATGCCAAATGACAGAGATCCTATAAAGAAAACAATTGATGAAATAACATCAAGTTTATGAACAAAACTTCAACTCCACAGCTGCTTAACTTTAAACCAAAAGATGGATGAAAAAATTGAATACCTCTGCTTCTCTGAACAGTTCTCTTTGTCCACAAGGTCAATGCCAAGTGTTGCTGATTTTCTCGGCTTCACGGATTTCCCTGAAAGTTTGCCTATTAAATATAAAGAGAAAAGAGTAAAAGAAATATGAACAGTGACATACTTTGATAAAATAGAAAACGACTTAAAACCTGATTCCAGCAACTTTGATGACTGCTTCTCTGCCCCAGAGATTAAACCATCCTTGTCATTGTTTGTCTTCATTATATCATCATACTAAACTGCTAATTGATTGGAGAAAATGTGGAATAAAATTTTAGCAAAAATTTAATTGCATTCATCAACATATGAAACAACAAGACACAAGATACTAAAAAGCTCATAACCAATGTGAACTACAGCAACCTTGAGTTGCTTTTGAACAGTGCTATTCTAAGGGAGCACGATGCATGGCATGTTTAACTCCAATTTTCCGACCTCCAACAGATGAACCACTTTTTATTTCAATAGCACGATTAGCATCTTCCATAACAGCACTGCATTGATGCAAATAAAATACATGAGAAAGGCTTTAAAGAAGATTATTTTAAATATTTTCCCCTAACAACATACCAGGTAAGCACAAAAACAGTTGGTTAACAATAGTAATATGACTCGATGTTCCTTCAGAATAAAATTAGTCTGACACATCTCCCTGTCAACTTCAAAGGAAAAATGACTGGATGTTCCTTCAAACTATCAGTACTCAGCATCTGCTCTACAAAAGAGGCAAACCTCCAAATGGTCAAATTCATTTACCCAACAGCAGAAATATCTTTCCAGGGACCGTATTTCGTAAACAACTCCTAGTGATTGCAAATAACAAAGACGAATGCTGATGTAGGAATCCCAAATGCAACAATGGAAAGCAAACAAAACGTTCGTATAACTAACAAAAAGAAATGGAATAAAGATGCAAGTATGTACACTTTGCATTTGGATATAAACAATTAAAGCAAACATGAAACTTTAAATCTTCTCAATGGAGAATCTATACAGAAAAAAAAAAATTTATAATAATTTTATTCCTTCAAGTACCATGACTATGAAAATAAAGCTTGCAAAATAAGAACATAATATTTTCTGCAATCAAATAATGAAATGAGTAATTTCAAAATGCTCAATGCCATGCTTTATAGACAAATAATGATGAACTCGTCAACACAAAGAAAAAAGTATCAAAGAGAAAAATGAAATTGATATCTTAATTGAAGAAAAGACATGCCACTAACTTACAATTGAACATAGCTGAAGCCACGATGTTCGTTTGACCCTGTGAGAACAGAAAGAAGATAGGTTTATTAATTTAGACAGCCATGGACTAAAAATGTATGCCACACTTTAGAAATTATCGCTTGGTTCCCCCAAACTAATCAACTTGGTAACCAAGCGTATGATAACTTAAAAAGAATCCCATTTCTGATATAAAAACAGAACTTTCCAAGGAATTCGAATAGCAATAACAATGATAATAAAACAATTTGGGAATCATAAAACAAAAATACTAACTTATCTAGCTCTTTTCCCTCAATTGAAACATTACAAAGCTACCATTATTCGCAAGAAAAAGTACTCAAGTCAAGTAATCTGCACACAAATTTTCAGATGCTAAGTAAAAAAAACCACCTCATTAGAAAAAGTGGTAGATGCTACATAACAGATTTCACCCTAAGTTTTACAGAATTGAAGCTCTTGTGAGCTGACAGACTTTCAAGTTTTCAAATTACAATAAGCGAACTAAGGAAACAATGAAAAAGAACACGTGCAAGATGCAAGGAGTTGTTTAGCACACCTTTCTTCGTAGCCATAAAGCATATCCTAATTGGCCCGACATCACTGAATGTTTCCGCGAGCTAAGCATTCGAAAACCAGATAAAAGTTTAAAACAAAGGGAGCAAAGTAGAGTGAAAAAAAAACGTATTTAAGCGTAAACTTCAATGCCCTGTTTGGTTCAAAAAATGAATTCAACGAATACATATGTAAATTATAATGTATGATTTACAAATTTTTATTTTTCTTTTCTGAGATTTTCTCGGTAACCAGACAGATTGATAATTAGAAAAGAAAGTACATGACCGTTAGTGAATGAGAAAGGCAAGTTGTTGACAAACACAGTCGAAGGACTGTGCTCGCTCTTCCCGCCTCCTTCTCTGGTTTTCTTCTTTACCATCACTGTGTTTGGCAAGACAGAAAGTGAAACTACCCGAACCTAAAACCTCCAAAACCTCAAGACAATTTATCCGAGGTTTAAACGGGTCGGGTCATAGGAATGACAACTAATTTTCTGGATTCTAGGCTGGACCTAAGACCGGCCCATATACCAAATTAGGAGGCCCACTCGAAGTGAATTTTATCTTTTTTTAGAACGAAGTTTTAGAAAATGGTACCGTATGCCCAAAAAAGGGAGAAAATGTGCTATTTGTGCAAAAAAAAGTTAGCTGGGTTCTTCGTTACAAAATCATGAGCTAGATATTCTTTGGTTCCACAAAAAGTAGTTAGCAAATATTGTTTTTTTATTTTAAAATAAATAAATAAATCTATTGCAAGCACTTACAAATAATCAATAAACAACAATTTAATCGACTAAATTATTGGATTTTTTTTAACTTATATATATCGCCTTTTTTATATTGAAGAAACGATCTTTCGAACTTTATTTCAAATTATAATATTTTTATTATATTTTAATAATATTTAAAATACTAAATTTTTAATAAAATTTATTTAATTTTAATTAATATTATCTCACAACGTATGCAACCTTATAATTATAGCATTTTAATACGGATCAATTCTTTATAAACAAAGATGATTTTAAGGATAGTCACATGAACAATTGGTTAAGGAATGTAAATTTTGACCTAAAATTAAAATTTTCAAATTTAAAATTATATATACATTATTGTTTTTTTTTATGTAACATTAAATTTGATATGAATCACACTTTAATAATTCATTTATAGGTTCACAAAATTTAGAGTTACCCCACAAAATATAAAATATTATGATACATTATATTATCTATTTTATATTAAATTTTATTTTTATAATTTCTAGAAATAAAAAATAAGCCTAATAATTCATAAATTATAATCAAATTTACCTTAACTATTTAATTCGTTAGCAAAGATGGCATAAGCAATCGTGAGATTTCATTGTTACAAAAATTAATTTAAAATTTATTCCATATATGTTATATTTTTTAATTTAAAATTTAAAATATTAAATAATCAACATAAAGTTTTAAAATATAAATATAAAACAAAAAATAATTAGTATAAAATTTAAAATATATGCAAAAAAATTTAAAATATAAGCTAAAATAATTAATTAAAATTTTAAATAATTAATATAACAAATAAAAAATTATATATATATATATATATATTTTAATTAATGTATTGTAGTTAGACACCTAATTTGTAATAATTTTAAAGTTTGTATCAATATTTGATCGTATATTAGCAAATCTCAACTAACAAATCAAATCAAGGTGAGGACAGGAGGCAAAGACAAAAATGCCTGGCTAGACTTTGCGTCCCGTGCGGGTCCCACTGCCATTATCGAAACGGGCCCCATCCTTGTCACGGCTGATCTCGTCCAGTGATGGAAATTTGAAGTATTTGATGATCAACATTTATCAACAAAGAAATCCGGACCCACGTCCACTGTGTCATCAAAACTTCATCGATCATTTTAATCACAACCGCCAAGTGTCAACTGATAACAGAATTTTAAATTATCTTCCAAACTTGTTAATTCCATTTAATCAAAATTAATATAATTATTAGTATTATTTATATTTATGCATTACCGACTCGTTTAAATAAAATTATATATTACAGCTGGCAATTTCCGTTCAAAATTAGTTGATTTAATTAAGTTTAATTAATTAGTTTGATTATTGAAGGTGTTTTATTTATTTGGATTACACAAGTCCAACGTGCTCGCCCAGTGGACCCCATTGATTTGTTAATTAAAGTTTAGTATAAAAAGGATGAACCAATGTACACGCAACACGTCTTAATTTTTTTTCTAAATTGATTTAGGCGCCCCGTTATTTTAAGGTGGGCACGCCATCTTATAACAAGAGTATGGGAATAGTACTTGATTCTTTCTCCATTGAAAAATTATTTACAATAAGCCTATTTTTTAAAAAAAATGCCTTGACGAATTAAATATAAAAATAATTTTTTGATAGATTAATTATTTTTTAAAAATAAAAAAATTTAAATAAAAAATATTTTATTATTTTTATAAATTATTAAATACAATTAAATGTATGTAATTATATATTAACATATAATTTTTTACGCACACGTAAATATTTTATTTTATTTTGGTCCTCAAACTACTTTCTTTTAAATTGAATAATTGCATTAAACTTTAGTGTAAGGACATAACACAAAGTCGTTAACTATATTTAACAAACAAATAAATAAACCTTAATTTTAAAATTTAAATTAATACCATTTAATTTTAAAAATATGTTAATTAAATTTATTATTAATATTTGTATTTAATAATTAATAATTATTATTTAATAAATATTTTATTTTATACCAATACAAAATTAATAATTAATTTTAAACTATCATATTCTTTGAAATCCCTCCTACTAAATTTCTTTGACATTGATCATAAAGTTTGATTTTAAAAGGTTAGAGAGTTGACACCTACTCTATGCCTTTTAACGTTGTAAATAACAGTAGGTATTAGATTATCCTTGAATTAGGGTCCAAGAATTAATATAAGATAAAATTAATAAAAATTAAAATTTAATTGATTTTAGTATAATTATAAACATAAAAATAATCTTAAATAAAATTATTTTATGTATTTTTATGAATATATTTATTTTAAAACTAATTAATTATAACTTTTTTTCATTAAAAGTGCTTTAAATTATAAATTGGATTCTCCCGACACACTCATTTATTCATTAATTAAGAGCCAATTAATATAGTAATATTATAAAGAAAATAAAATAATAAAGGTGGAAGCTAATCCCTTAGGCTTTGTGTCAGAAAATCAGAAGCCACGTACGACATCGGGAGTGAATCATGGGGTTTCACGCCTGTCAGCCAATCACATCTCTTCTTTTTATTTAATTAATATTTACCATAGATTTCATTTTCACTGTTCACGAACTCCAATAACACGTGTCCTTGTCTGCAAAGCCCCCTACTGCGTCAAGTCGTCTGATCCCAGGCAGCCTTTTTCACCCTCGGTTTTCCATTTAATTATGACAATGCCCAATTCCTTTAATTTCATCTTCCCTTTTTTACCCTTGAATTTTCATTAAATTGCGAAAACGTCCACTTCCTTCAACTTTCAGCCAATGGAAGTTTGGTAATGCCTCATAGCATTTGATTTATCTTCATTTAAAGTTAATAATTATTGCACTTTGCTTTATCGTGCAAGCTAAACAATCAAATTTGGAAAACGTGGCCTTTTCCATTTTCTATAAATATATTAATATTCATATTTTTTGTCATTATTATAATTAGAATAATTAATATAAAAAGTTATATTATATTAAAATAAAAATAATAAATAACGTAAGACTAATAATATAGAATACGACATGATTATTCAATATAAATTTAAAATAAATAAATAAATTTAAATTTTTAAAATTTAACACAAATAATAAATATATTTTATTTATGTCATCCATTTAATAATTATATATTTATATTTGAATTATTAAATTTATTTATTTAAAATATAAATAATAAATGAATAAAAAGATCACAAATATTTGTGTTATAAAGGAATAAAAATATTATCTTAATTTCATTATAATCTATTTATTAATTATATCTAAATAAATTGTCTTAATTCATTTACGATTTGTTTACAATTCTTTAACGATTTATTTATTTATTTATTATATATAAACGAATTGTGTTTAAATTATTTGTTTAATAAATTAATTATATTTATGTTTATTTTTTGACACAATAAATAAATAAATTATGTTCAAATTTCTTTAATTTAACATGACGCGAATATAATATAACACGATAATTTGATTTATCACCCTTAAAATAATGTAATATGTATAATTTAATTAAATAATAATAATTAAAAAATATAAAATAATTTATAGTGTTGTGGCCATAAATTTCGTCACGAAAAATAAAAGATTAGCACAAGTAGTTAATCACAAAAGCAACAATCCAACAACCCCATTAATTTTGAATTATTAATGTCTTGCCAATATACTCAACTTGGTACTACTTAAAAAAAAAATTATATAAATAAAATATATAACATCTTGTGTCATGCTTTGCCTATTTAATTGATTAAGTTTAGAGTATACTTATAATCAAATAAAATAATAACCATGGTAGGTTAGTAAGATAATATATATATACATTTTTTAAGTTGATCAATTCAATTTCAATCCACTGATTTTGACCGACTTTGATATTTCAATTGCAAATTGAAAATTTGACTTAACTTACAATTTTAATCATATTGATATATTGCACCAACCATGCTTGGGATTAAATCATATTTGAACTAAATATTTAATTTATTGATCAATTTAATTTAAATTCGTTTATTTTTATCGACTTCGATGATTTAAAAATTTTAATGTAAATTAAAAATTTCACTTAATTTACAATTTGAATTCATATTTTATATATTTTACCAATAATATTTGAAAAAAAATTTATATTTACATTTAACGTCTAATTTTTTAAATTATTCGTTGATTATTTTAAGTTTTTAATTTTTTATTTTATATCATAAATTATTTTTATAAATTATTTTAAATTTTATATTTATTTATTTTAATTTTTATATTATTATTTTAAATTAATTATTAAAAAATATATGGTACATCGTACATGTCTATGTTAACCGATCCTCTCATGTGATAGATTATTAGGGTAGGGATTCTAATCTTTATTATTGTACTAGCTAAGCTTGTCTTAATTCAAATATATATATAGATATATAGATATATTTTTTATAATTAATGACCTCCAAGTGGGCCCACAAACCCTTAATCACACTATCTAATAACAATTTGATGGAAACAAGCAAATTTACGTCATGCTATAGGTCATCCTACACGCCACCACTTGCAACTTTTAGGTGTAATAACATCCGGGTCCAGATTATTTTTGTATTTTATAAATATACATATAATTTACCCATTGTTACAAATAGGTCCAAGTTCGGCAAATCTTCACCGATGTTGAAATAAAACTATAATTTTGTTTGTCAAACTTCAATATTATAAAAGTGATATCATGCAGTACTATTATAAATACAAATTTTTATATAAATTAATATGATAGTATTTTTTTAATATAAATAAAAATTAGTGAGAATAATTTTATAAGCCAGTCAATTAATGTAAAAAAATTTGAATTCCTAATATTATTGTTTTATTATGTTAATAGCTAGTTGGTGACTTAATTATTATAAATAAATAAATCATATTTTTATTATGGACTTAAATGTTATTATTTTCTTTTAAGTTTTAATTTTTATAAAAAATTGCATTGATAAGGGGTCCACAAAACCAATATTTGCAAATGGTATTGCCAAAAAAAAACCAAAGGACCCATCATCAAGAATCATGATCACCATCCAACTCTGCATCACATGATACATAATTTTGGATTTCAATTGCCAAATTATTGATATGTTTCTGCCAACTTTAATATTATCAATAAGAAAATGACATTTTGATATGGCATGATGATCAAAACGAAGATGGTGATTCTTCATGTTGGTCAAGAAATTGGAAAGTTGTGAGAATTATTTTGGAGCTTTGTCCATTAAAATCAAAGCATATGGTACTACCCTTTTCACTCATAGCTTATCATATTTGGATCATCTTCTTCTTGGATAAGACAAATACATTGTGGCAAGTGTTTCTTACCCTCTTTATCTCCCTTTATTTGTTCAATGAATCTACCTTTTACTATTACTCTTGGACATATTTTAAACGTACAAAATTATTATGCACACACAATCAAAATTTTGTCAAGGGGTTAATAATATAATATTATTCAAAAATATTTATGCCCGAATTTTGATTATTTATACACGTAAAAATAAAAGTAATATATTCACAATTTGTATAAAATTATATATATTTTTTATAATAAATTCACCGTATTAATATTTAAAAAAATTTGTATCGGATTTTGATTTATATTTATTCTATGTTAAAATAATTTAAAAAAATGGTATTCTAAACATTAGGCATGGGCATCAAATGAAGTTTATTAAGAGTTAATCATTTAGAAAAAGAAAAATGTAGGCGATGAAAAAGACTTATGATCTTCACGTGTTTAAAGGGTGATGCCATTGTCATGATTGTTTTGATTGTAATGTTGTATTAATTAAGCAATTATTAATCTTAATCCCCCCATAGCTTTGTTTCTTACAACAACTTTTGTTCTTCCATAGCTTTCATCAAATCAAATTTTCTTCACAAACTGTTTAGGGTTGATAATGGTACTATAATTTATAGTTCCTCCTAACTTTGTATAACACTTAGTTACTAGGTTCAATTTTTTTTGATAATAATTTTAAAAATAACAATAACGTTTTACTCACGGGACAACAATTGTAATAATCAAACCTTGTGCGTTACATTGAAAATTGACTAAAAGTTAAGACAAAATAAGAAATTTAATCCCTTCTAATTTTACAAAATGTTGTTAAAAATATTACTTAATTTAATCAATAAATTTTTTTGAATCTTAATTTGAAATTTTAATCTCGCTTATTTTTTTATTATTAAAAATTTATATTAATATAAAATAAAATAAATTTTAAATAAGCAAGATTGAAATTTAAAATTTTTTATGATATTTAAAAAAAATTAATAATTAAATAATTATTTATATATATATTTTAAAATTTTATATTTGTAGTATTGACCTAAAAGGCTGTACAATTTTGTAAAGGTTGTGCTTTTCATTGGAATCTTACCCCCCACTCCTTTTGCCACTTGTCCATGGGAACAATGAACCAAAAGTTTATATTTTATTTGTTTTATTTTTTAATATAATTACTTTTTATGAAAATTATTTTAAAAAATAATAATCAAAATTTAACCTTTTTTGTATTTTTTATTAATTTAAAATAATATATATTTTCCATAAAATAAGCTTTTTGTTTTCTTTTGTTTCAATATACATTTATATTCTCTATGATTGCAAACTACAAGGGGAGAATTATACAATAACAAAGAATATAGGGGTATAATGATAAATACAGAGAAAAATAGGGAGTTATATGTGCAAAATTTAACACTGGTTATAACAAAAGACAAATACAGTGATATGGGCACCTAATGGTGCGCCTTTCTTATTTAAAAACAAATAAAATTAATAATTAATTAAATAAATAAGGAAATAATCGGGCAAACAACAAATAATAAAATAAATAAAATAGAATAGAACAACTTGACAAGAAAAAAGAAAAGAAAAAAGAATATACTTCTATGGTGGATATTGCAGCAAAAAACCAGACCTTCCATGCTTGAGGTTAAGGATGAGAGAGACAGCCATAGATAGATAGAGAAAGGAAGAGAGTAAAGAAGAAGAAGAAGAGGAGGTTTAAGAGAGGGTTTTAGGTCTACCAACTGGTTGTTAGAGATTGAACTCCTTAACTAAACATATCTTCAACAGCCAAAAAAACAAACAAACAACAGCTGCAGCAAACAAAGAATTTACAACAACAAGGAGAGGCAGAAGCAGAAGCAGAAGCAAAAGCACAGGCAGGTCAATCACCAACTACTACAACTGGGTTTGAAGCAAGAACCAAAGAGAAAGCAAAGTCTAAGAAAGGAAACCCATATATATATACATAGAGAGCGAGAGGGACTAAAAGATATACAAAGAGAAAGTTATCTTATTTTCTTTACGGGAGACTTTTAGAGAGAGTGAGGACGGAGAAGGAGAAGATACTTCATGTATGTATGTTGTAGGTACTTAGGTAGGTATGTATGAGTATTGAGTGTGAATCTCTCACGTGGGGATTGATGGAAAGAGACTAAATGATTGGGAAAAAAGAGCAAAAAGTGAAAATTTTCATAGCTCTTTGATTATTGCTGTTACTGCCTAGAAAAAGAGATTTTGGTTTTCTCTTTCTCTTTTATCTGTGCTTTTTTCTGGCTTTGTTTATTGTTATTGCTGGTATTATGGGCAGTATTTTCAATGAAAAGTGAAGTGTTGTGTTGTTGTTGTACTGGGTTCTTGGGATCACAAAGTTTCATTTTCTGAGAATTGTGTTATCAGCGGATCTGGTGGCGTCCTCAAGCTTTTCTGTTCCCCACAACACCCACAACTATTGCTTGTTTCAGGTATTTTTTTATTCTTGTTTTCTTGACTTTTTCATCGTTATCTCAGCTGCTGCTACAAAAGTCAATTTAATTCCTTATATTTCTTTTCATCTCTCTCTGCCTGTGCTGTATGCTGCTGCTGCTGCTGAGGGTGGTGATCAAAGAAAGTAAACCATACAATTGTTTTGAAATCGTTTTGGATTTACAGATTATGGATTTGTCATGTTCACTGTAAACCTGTATGTTTTCTTTTTCCTTGATGAATATTTTATCTTTTTGCTGATCTTTTACGTAAGAGATGGTTTTCTTTGAAAATTTCAATCCTTTTTCTGGGTTCTCTTCTGTCTTTTTATTTTCAGTTTTCTTTTTGTTTAAATTTGGTCCACTTAATGAACAAAAACATATTTGTGCTCGCTCAGATAAGTGAAGGGGTTATTTTTGTTATTAATTTGTTGGAGGTTTCTTGCTTGATGCTTGCATGCAATGTTTTCATCTCCCAAAACTTAATAAGTTCGTAATGATCTATGGAAATTTCATGATCAAGCTTACAGGAACTGAATTTTAGATATTTGGTTTCTCAGCGGCTTATAAATTCAAAATCATATGCTTTAGCTTATGAGTTTGCCAATTGTTGACTGTTGCAAATATGAACATATGAACTCCTAGGCCACCGGTATAAGTTTCTGTTCATGACAATTAGTATCTATGGCTGTATTATATATGCTTATGCTATTTTATTTTAGTGAATTGCTCTTTCTGAACGTACTTTGCAAAAATTGTGAATTTACAAAGAAGTTGGAGTCCCTGCCACATTTTGAGATAGTTGTTTTTGTTCTTTTAAGCTTATGTGCATGGCAGAGAAGTGATGATCCAAAATAAGATCTCAAAAGTTACAAATTTGGTTTTAGAACATCCTCAAAATAGCCGATAGCTGACAATTGATTTCACTGTCCATTTTCAGCTCTGAGAATGATTGTATAGTAAAATGTACTCGCATAATATAGCAGTAAACTCTTGAGGTAATACAAATATGGCCACTTATTTCACCAGTTCAAGTAATCAAAGAGAAGGTGCACCAATGATGTATTTAAGGGACTCGCTGCCTGCTTCCTATCCAGAGGCACCAGTTCTCCCGGGCAATGTTATGATGTACATGAATTCTGGGTCATACTCAGATACTTTGGCTGGAAGTTCTCAGCAGCAAAATAACTGCATTGATATCCAGTCTGTGGAAACTTCAGATTCCACCCAACAGCAGCAAGAAATCTTCTCAAATCTTGGCGGAACTCGAATTGGGGAGCATGAGTTCAATGCATGGAGGGATAATAGAAACGAGATGTTATTTATGCACCCAATGGGTGGTTCCACTGGCATGCTTCACGGTGGACAGAACTTGCAGGGTCAGGGGTTATCCCTCAGCCTTGGGACACAAATTCCATCTGGAATTCAGATGCCCACCATCTCTTATCGGAGCCCCAATTCAGGCTTTGCTTCATTCTTGAGTTCTACTTCATTAATTACGGGTGAAAATAGTGGGAATGGATCTTTGAGAGACGAACAATCAAGAAATGCTGAATATCTACTGCATGGTATTTCTGGGGGTAATCGAGACGTTAAAGGGGATTTATCTCCATATGGGATGTCAAGCATTGCAAGAACCATTCCAAGTTCCAAATACCTCAAGGCAGCCCAACAATTGCTTGACGAAGTTATTAATGTTCGAAAAGCTCTGAAGCAGCCTGACGGTGAGAAAAACCAAAGCACACATGAGCAACAGATGAAAAGTTCCAAAGATTGTGATGGGGGATCAAATCATGCACGTTCAAATGAACAAGAATCTTCCAACAACAAAACGAGTGAGCTTTCACATGCAGAAAGACAAGAATTCCAGAACAAGTTGACAAAGCTTTTGTCTATGTTGGATGAGGTAACACTAATACATCACATTTTCCTAACTTCGTACTGAGGCGAATGTATTCTCTTCCAGTTTCTGGTACCTTGAGTGTATAATGGACAATTTTGGATGCAATTATACAACTGTCTCTGTAATTATAAACTTGTTAACCAAGTCATTTTGGGGAAAACAGAACTTTTCCTTTGAAATCTTAATTTATTTGAACACTTAAATTGAAGAGAGTTGATCACACCCTGTTTGAAGAAGAAACATATAGTACAAGTTGACTGTAAATGCTTTAGGTGATTACTAATAAAGGTGAGAAAGGAGAAACCATTACTGATTTGAGCCAAGACTATTCAGTTGTCCCTAAGATTGTTGATGATACAATATAGGATGATCTAACTCCATACTTATGGGGGGCTTAATTGGGAAAATTCTTGCATTAGAAGAAACCTAGTGTTGCTTAAATTTGCTGTCAATGCTCCCAGTAGGCATCTGAATGGTGGACATGAACTGGTAGTTTTGTCCAAATATTCTTATTTTGTGCCTCATATTTCTTAGTCTAACTCTAAAAGATTTTGCATGAAACTATGCATTAAGAAGGCATGCCTAGTCTACCTTTTATTATAGTGCAATTGCTATACAATACTGATTATTCTGTTGTCACAGGTCGATAGTAGGTACAAACAGTATTATCATCAAATGCGGATTGTCGTGTCATCATTTGATGTGATAGCTGGATGTGGGGCTGCTAAACCATACACAGCGTTAGCTCTACAGACCATCTCCCGCCACTTCAGGTCCTTGCGTGATGCTATCACTAGTCAAATTCGAGCAACCCGCAAAAGCCTTGGAGAGCAAGATATTTCTGAAAATGGAAAAGGTGTTGGAATAACTCGCCTTAGGTATGTGGATCAGCAGCTCAGGCAACAGCGGGCACTTCAGCAGCTCGGTATGATGCAACAACATGCCTGGAGGCCACAAAGGGGGCTGCCTGAAAGCTCTGTTTCAATTCTTCGTGCCTGGCTATTTGAGCATTTCCTTCATCCGTATATCCTTGATCTTAAACTGAACTTTTTTTTATTCATACTTTTTCCGAAAAGTATTTATATTTATCTGTAATTCTGATTGCTCATTTTTGTGCCTACTAGTTATCCAAAGGATTCTGATAAAATCATGCTGGCAAGACAGACAGGCTTGACTAGAAGTCAGGTAAAAACACTTTAATCATTATTGACAATTTGCCAGGCAGATTAGGTTCATTTGGTAGAGTTTTTAATTGTGTATTTTGATTATTTTCAGTTAGTGCAGAAGGTATAGCAAATAAATAGTGTCAAGAAAAATTATCCTAGACTTGGTTGGGAGAATATTGCGAAGAATGATGGGAAAAGAATTCACAGTATTTCTCCCAGTATATGTTATATTTGTTATGAATCCTAATTACAACTTTAAAATCTGTTTAATTATGTTAAAAATATATCCTGGATTTAAAGGAAGGAATTGAAAAATTGTTATCATAATTCCATCAAGTTCTTTTGTGTTCGTATCACCATTGATCATATGCCACGCCCATGCATATCAATGGACAATATCACAAAATTTTGCATCTATCTTTATTTATTTATTTTTAACTTGTGACCTGACTATTTCTGCTGCATTGATCAGGTTTCAAATTGGTTTATAAACGCAAGGGTCCGCCTCTGGAAGCCCATGGTTGAAGAGATGTACAAAGAAGAATTTGCTGACATAGAGATGGACTCTAATTCTTCATCTGAAAATGCAGCCAAAGCAACTAAAGGTGATACGAGGACCTCTGAGGATAGAGAGGAAGACTTTCAACAGAGTGGTGGTTCAACGGCAACTGAGAGATGCAGCACTGCACTATTGACAGATTCCAAACCCAATCATGTTCCTGATATTGAAATGGCAGGGGCTGGTTTCCAGCATGGGACACGTGGAGAAGCTGAAACTGAGTATGGGTTGCTGAAGCTAAGGGAGGATCAGAGGCCTGGTGTTGACGACTGTGGTCTCTTTCCGGATCCCATGGTTCCTTCTGAGGGGGGCAACCCTAGATTTATGGCAGCTGCTGCTGCTGCTGCTTACGACATGTCTGCGTTGGGGAGGATTGGGAGTGGAAGGGGGGTGTCACTCACGTTGGGGTTACAACATTGTGAGGGTGGTAGCCTACCCATGTCTGCTGCAACCCATCAGAGTTTTGTTGCCATGAGAGGAGATGATATATACGATGCTGCAGCATCTTCTGTAGGGACTGACACAGCAGATTACGAATGTATTAATAATGGGAATCGGCAACCCAGGTTCAGTTCTTCCCATTTATTACATGATTTCGTAGCTTGAAAGATGGTTGACTTACACATTTGTGCGGACTAATCTCAAATTATTCTAATGGGGGGGAGGAAAAGTCAGGCTGTTGACTGTTCGTTTAGCTGCATTGATTTGGTTGTAAATGGTAAGACAAGGATTGTTGTCTTCTGAACATGGAGACATAAAATACAGTTGTAATATATCAAGAAATTTGTTGGTTAGCATATTTGTAAAGGTAAGATACATAATTCTTGTTTGATATGTGGGGGGAAAGGTGTACAATTAGTGCTTACTCTTGTTCTGGAGTTAAAAAAGAGGAATGCCTGATTTGAAATAAATTTGGTGAGGATTGACCTATCTTATCAATTGATCATGACCTCTAAGGTTCTTTTAATTGTCCTGTGGTGGTTGTTCGTTGTTGCCCGGTCAATTTCACAATCAACAGCGGCAGGAGAGAGAGAAAGGAAAGAGTTTGTTAGCATCCTACCATGGTACTTAAAGCTTCGTTTTCAAGGATGAGGAAAGCTTTCTAGATACAGAGAATGCAGAATTGCATACTTTTTCATATCCCTGTTCTCAGTGAAGGTTGTAGACATCTCAAAGGGACATGCAATGAAGTGCTTTTCAACAGCCCATAAACAATGGGAAAAAATTAAATACCTGAGAAAGACCGCAATGAACAATAGGAGCATCCATCGAAGTATATATATTACTAGGAGCAGAACATAATCGGTTCCAACTATCGTCTCTGTCAAAGCACCATTAAGAGAACTTAACAGGATAAATATATCAGACATGTCTATGTATGCAATCTCAATGGTCAGTTTTCTCTTTTCCTACCATGCATATGAAATCTTGAGGAGGTTTCAAACCAAAATATACCTTAAAAAACTGAATTGGGTTTGTTGTTATGTAGCCATTTTATGAGTTCATATTCACCAGTAGTCTCTTCTTTGCACTTAATCTTCAGCATTTCGATTGCAAAAGGAAACAGGACTTGTTTTCCAAGCCTTTCTCCCTGTAGCATTTCTATAACAATCCACGTACCCTGAATCTAATTCTAGCTTGTCTCATTCAAGTGAAACTCACTCTTTTATTTATTAATATTTTATGTGAAAAAATATTTAATCTTCACCACCAGGCTGAAGAGTGATTGAATGATCTTATTTAATACAAATGGATAAATAATATTTTATTTGTAGAATAAACAAATATTTATTATTATTATTATCTCCTTTAATCAAATAGAAACGATTACCGCTTTACAGTTCCGAGCTTCAGAAAACAATGCAACCAAATGGCCCTTACTTTTTGGTCCTTCTCCTTCATCTTCAACCTCTGACGTGAACTCATAATATCGTTACTTTGCATCGAAATGAGCTTTCAACGGTCGTTTCTCGTCTTCATTCACTCACTCACTCAGGAAAACCCACAACTTCAAATTCCAAAAATGAACTCCCGTTTCCATCAACTGTACGCAAAGATTCAGTAACGACACTCAACGACCGAACCTCGGTTGACAAATTCCTCAAAGAAAAATGCAAATCAGGTAATATTATCGCTACCAATGAAGCTCTTTATTTCTTTGGTTGCATGATCAAAATGCAGCCATGGCCTCCTGTATTGTCCTTCAGTAATTTGTTTGCCGCGCTTGCTAAGAATAAACTTTATGATTTGGTTGTTTTTCTTTACAAGAGGCTGAATTCAAGTGGGGTGTTGCCAGATTTTTTTTAGTCACAATATTTTGATTAATTGCTTTTGTCATACGGGTAAGGTGTGTGATGGGCTTGTAGTTCTTGGGAAGATTCTGAGGAATTATTATACTCCAAAAGCTGTGACTTTTAATGCTTTGATTAAAGGTTTGTTTGTGGAGGGTAGAATTATGGAGGCCACCAAGTTGTTCAACAAACTAATTGCATTTGGTTGTGGGCCTAATGAGATTACTTATACTTGTATTATCGATGGTCTGTGTGAATCCGGGTTAGTGGATAGGGCAAAGAAATTGCTTCTGTAAATGAAGTCTAGGCAAATTAATCCCGATGTTGTCACTTATACCTCCCAGATTCGCGGTTTTGGCTGTGCTAATAATTGGAAGGAGGCTAAATGTCTGTTTATCAAGATGATGGACCAAGGTGTGCAGCCGAATTTTCTATCATTTAATGTGTTAATTAGTGAGCTTTGCAAGAGTGGGAAGATGTAGGAAGCAAATTTGTTGTTAAAATTGATGATTCAGAGAGGTTTAGTTCCCAACACAGCTATTTGTAACACTTTGATGGATGGTTTTTGCTTGATGGGTAGAATTGATCTTGCAAGGGAACTTTTTGTTTCTATGCAGAGTAAGGGTTGCATACATAATGTTGTTAGTTACAATACATTGATAAATGGGTACTGCAAGAATTGGAAAGCAGAGGAAGCTATAAGTCTTCATAGGGAAATGCTTCTGAAAGGAATTAGGCCAACAGCTATTACGTATAACGCCTTGATTGTTGGTCCTCTTCAAATAGGTATGGTTGAACATGCACAGAAACTGTTTCATGAGATACAACTTAATGTTGTTGTACTTAATTCATGTATATCTACCTCCTTTATCAATGGGCTTTGCAAGAATGGTTTTGTTCTGGAAGCGATGAAACTATTTAATTCCATAAGAGCCGGCAAGTGTGAATTTAGTATTCAAACCTGCAGCTGCCTCATTCATGGACTACGTAAAATAGGTAGACTCGAAGCTGCCTGGCAACTTTTTCATAGATTGCCACGTGAAGGCCTAATACCAGATCTTGTTACATATAACATAATGATGCATGGGCTTTGTAAAGAAGATCAGATCAAAAGGGCAAATGATTTACTACTAGATATGGAAAGAAAAGGGTTTGGTACCAAACATCATCATATTTAATACGCTTATGCGAGGTTTTATCCGAAATAATGAGATATCAAAAGGCATTGAACTTCTTCACAAGATGGCGAAGAGAAATTTGATGCCAGATGCATCTACATTTTCAATCATTATAGACTTACTTTTGAAAAATGAAGTTAGTCTGAACTTGCTTCCATCATTCCCAGTTCAAGGCCAAAAGTAAGTTGATATGGTTGATGTTAAGTAGCTAGCATGTGGGAGGCCTTGATGCACATTGATGACACTATTCACAGGTACTGTACATGGATTCTTTTTATTGACATGGTATACAGTATGCACCTCCGAGACGGTTGTTGTTCATTACATAAAGCTTTGGTATGGCAAAAATTGATTGTAAAGTAGTCTAATTATAACATTTGAGAGCTAAGCCAGTATAAGAAAATTCTGGGGCTCATATGTCAAATGCCAATTTTTTCTTAGTTTGAGGGATTGATTTGGTGAAGCGTTGTTGATTGCATGGAGCCTGGCTATTTGAGTTGCTGGTTATACATGTATATATATGTGTGTGTGTGTGTGAAGAATAGGATTTGAACCAATAATCAGATTTGGCAGCCAACTTGCTTCTAATTAACATGTGACACTGGATTTTTATTTTCTGGGTTGAAATCAAGGGTCCAAGTGCTTTTACCAAAGCACTTTTTATGCATGGACCATGGTCTAGAGATTTTTATCCGGATACAAGTATCACTAGCCAGAGCTTTCTTGTTGGCATTAACCTCTTACAGTACAAATAGGATTCATCTGCTCTTCATTGTCAGTTTTTCTAATCTTGAGTGATGTACGAAGGTCCATCGTAGTATTATTCTATTATATGTGTCTGTACGTGCATACATATATGAGCGATGAATTCAGGTAAAATTGAAATAGTATTCAATTTTATTTTACTTTATTTTTTTACCACTTGTAACAATTTTTAACTTGTTTTCACTCTAGCTCACGTCATGGTTGTGGTTTTGAAGTGGAGTTTGGTTAAACATTAATGTGATAATTATAAAATAATTTATTCATTTTCATTTTGGGTTCTGTTTGTAAACAAATTTTAATTTTTTTTAATTTATGAAATCAATAATAACGTAAAATTACTAATCAAAGAGAAAATACGTTAGTATTTACATGCAACCCTCAAAAAGCATCTGTTCTGTTAAAAACTTAATTAGTGCATAGAAGAAAATGTTAATATACATCCACTATATCATACATTTCTTGGCTGCAAAACTTAAAATATACAATAAATAATTAAAATTATTAATGTAAAATTTAAAATAATTAAAAAAATTAAAACAATAAAAAATTAACATAATTAACAAAAAATTTAAAATATATAAGAAAATATTTTAAAATATGAATAAAAAATTTAAATCATTAAAAATATTAAATGTAAGTTACACTCAATTCAATAGTAAACAATTCTAACCTAATTTAGAATCTGGTATACTTTTCTAAAAAGATATTTAAGGGTGGGCGCCTTGCCATATTTTTCACAACGAATGAGAAATTTTTAATCATAAAATCTAATGGACGGACTGGGAAAGTCATCTTTCTAAGTGTAAAGGCTGTATTTGTAATTTTGACAAACTTTAGAGGTGTCAATATCATTTTACCTAATATTATCCAATAGTAGAAATACACATCCGTACCTATATATATATAGAGAGAGAGAGAAAGAGAGAGACAGACAGAGAACCCTTCCACAAAATTACAGTTTGCTATCTGCCTAGGTTCATCCTTTTCCGTACACACACGTTTATGACATTTGAGAATTCTTACAAGACCCACTTAAAATTTGGCTGTTCAAAGAAAAGCAGTAGAAAATGGTGACACTCACTGCCTATGAAGATGTATATTTGATATGATATGGACCTACATACCTGCATGTCGTAGAGGTATGATGCTGTACAGTTTCCTGGTTAACTCAAAAGCAAGTAAACGAGTTAACCGCCATTCAAAATGATGAACCCAAAACACAACTCAAAACATTTTGTTGCCACTTTTGCCTACCCTGTTTTGCTATCAGAATCCTAAGTAAAGATGAATTACGAGCAGATTAAGATCATCAGTCGGTCGGACAGCAAGAAAAGTGATTGCTTTTGCCTACCTGTTTTAGACCGTTTGATCTACCTGAAAAATGTACAAAAACAGGAGTTAAGACAGAATAGAGAGTAATATTGACTTAGATAACCGATAAATTGAATTCTAACCTTTTGTAGAGGACTCGAACATCTTCTCTTAAGAGTGGGCTCTCTAGAAAGAGATCACCGCAATCGTTCAGATCAACAGTCTCCACTTCAAAATTCCGATAACCACAATACTCATTCCACTCAAACCACATACGTGAAATGAGTTCTTTCTTGAAGCAAGTGTCATGATCTTCCTCTTCAGGAGAATCAGCAGCAACCAACCTATAAGCATACACTTTCTTTGTTTGCCCTGGCCTGAATGCTCGGCCAATGGCTTGTCGGGTCACTGATGGATTAAAGGGAACGTCCAGAATAATAACGCGGGATGCTCCAACCAAAGAAATTCCTTCTCCACATGCCTTAATTGATCCAAGGAAAACTTTAGAATTAGGAGAATTATTGAACTGCTCCATGGACCACTCTCGTTCCTCGGCATTTGATTCACCTGAGATCACAAAGATTTCCCGCCCAAGACTCCAACCCTTCATTTTTACTGCCAGTCTTTCCACAAATTTTAAGGGCAGGAGGTACTGACTAAAAACCAGCAACCTTTCACCAGCAGCCTCGCATAAGCTTAGCATATTAACAAAGAATTTAGCCTTGACTCCGTCTCTTATATCCAGTTTTTCTAACAACTCATCCATCTTATCATCTGTTGGGACACTTCTCTCTGAGAGGGAATTCAATTTTGGATGCAGATAAGTAGCACTTCCAACTGCAGCAATCTTCATCTTCCTTGCCAACTTCCTCAACTTCTGAGCTTCACTCTTTTGTCTGGGACTGAGATCCAGTACTACAGTGAAATCAACGAGTCCAGGGAGCTCATCCAAGAAATCTCCTTTATAATAATGGAGGACTTTGCTAGTCATCTCCCGTAGATCTTGTATGACAGTCACTTTCCTTTTGAAATCTTCATCACTTTGCAAAGAGTGTTCTACCAATTCATAAAACGCTGCTTGTTTATGTACTTTAATCTGCTTCTTCAAGCCTGATATCTGTACTCTACTCATTACACGCTTAACAACAGCCCGGGAAGTGTCCAATTTGAGAAATTTAGGACGAACAAGATTCAAAATATTGAAAACCTCTTTTACACGATTTTGATAGAGGGTTCCTGAAAGTACAACCTTTCGAGGTGTCTGTACTTTGGCAAGGGACTGCAGCACATCAGTATTCTCATTCCTTGGAGTATGACCTTCATCCAAAATCAGGATTGAAGGTTGCTTGAGCAATATCTCTTGACAAGTGGCTGAAATCTGGCTGGTTTCAGACTCGCAAATAATAGAAGAGAATTGTTTGTACCCCAAGAAAAGTATACTCTTCAGCTCAACCCACTTTCTCAACACCTCCAATTGCTGAGCCCGAGTATCTGCTTTCACACTGTAAAAATCCAACAGTGGAATATCTTCTACTTGCCATATTTGAAACTCCTTCTTCCATGTAGCCAGGATTCCTTTAGGGAGCACAACCAGTGGTCTAGCCTGTGGATATTTAGCTAAGAAGCTTTGGATGAAACTAATTATCATAAATGTCTTTCCAGATCCAGGAGCATGGGCCAAGATGCAGCCACCAGGATTATCTGACACCAAATTTCTACGGAGAAAATTAAAGCCTTCAGCTTGATGAGGTTTCATGTGCTTCATGTGCCTTGGATGAGCAGCAATGTCAGCAACCATCAAATCATCTTCACTTAACTTAACACCAGTTATGTCACTTGACTCTTTGTCTTTGGCACCCCGAGAATCAGATATGTAAGTTCTATTGCTCCTTTTGACCTGTATTTAGTCAAAGGAGAAAACATTTCCAGCAGGGACATTAACCAATAAGGCATCAAAAACTTCTACAAATAGCAGGGCTCAAGCAAAGCTGTTAAATTGGTCTAACTAAAAAGAAAACACCATGCACAAATTTAACAGAAATTAAGTTTGCAGTTAACAAAATATAATGAGTACTGATAGATTGCATCATAATGGAATTTTCCAGCCACATACACAAAGCAGCACAAACAGAAGCAGTTTATTAAATTAGCAATTATAAATCTGTGATCTGTTAAATGAAGTATTGGTAATCCAATCAACTTCTGGATACTAATTTATATATATATATATATATATATGAAAGTGGGGAAAACAAAGTGCAGGACATCATGACTAGCAAGAAGAAATGTTATACAAATTTAGCCACTGCCATTCCTACTTGAAATTTCAAGTTACCCATCAAATACTGGCAGAAGCCCAGTGGTTTTGAAAGAAAAGATGACCAAGGGCATGTACTGGTATACAAAGCTGCAAAAGTGTATGCCTTTGCCAAGTGATGAGATACATGTAGAATTACCTATGGTGATTGCAGAGGTATTGCTGACTGCTATAAAGTAACACTACTCGTATATTTCTTTTATAAAAAAAGAGGGATTTAAAAGGAAGTAAACAGTATGCCTAAGTACATGACAGGTTCCCAAAAAATTTAAGAAAAAAACCAATGCAAAAGTAGATCCAAAAAACACCCGGACAGGCCCCAAAGCATCCCAAAGAAAAGGAATCAGCTGCATGCAAAGTTATATCACCTTCAAATGATCCACAAAATTAGCGAAACACTTTTAGTGAAAATATACTTATAACAGCCCTACTCCACTCCTTAAGCTGAGTATTTCCCATCAATGATCCACAACCAAGAAGTTAGCATTAAGCAACTAATTAAGCTTGGAAACTGTTTTCCTTTGTTTCTTCAATTCTTAAAAGAGAGGAGGTGCTCAGGTCAAGTGACTTGTTTTTGAAACATACCCAATGAAGAGCTCCCATTTCCAGACACAAAACATGTCCTACTGTAAGCATCATCTAATTTGTATATTAATATCAAACATCTATAGCCAGAATTGTTCACAAATATTTGCAACCCCTTTCTAGCATAAAGTTGAAAAGAACAGCTGTATGAGCAAAATTAATAAACAAGAACAAGCTCACCTTATTGAACTGGACATCAATTATAGTCTCAATTCCTCTCTCAATAACTCCACAAATGCGACAGACATAGCCAAGGTCATCCTTCAAGACAAATGAATGATCACAATCCTCCCCATCTTCTTCCATGCGTTCATCAGATGAATTATCTTCAACTACATCCTACCAGAAACAGGGCATATAATGGTAATAAATAATACAGGAAAAGAGATAGATGAATTGCCGGAGCGGCGGAGACATATGAACTGAAAAGAACTCATTGAATATAGGTGAAACAAAGAATAAAGTAATGCAAACAATAGCATGTAGTATATTTTGCATATCTCTTTCCACAATCATCCCTACATTCATGATGACCATCAAGCACAATCAGCTGGCCGAAACTGCTTTGTGATAGAAATATATTATAACCTAAGTTTAACTAGAGTTGTACCTTTAAGCCAGAGATAGTAAACAATAGATTCAGCAAAGATCGGAACTTCATAGCAACATAATCTACATCCATCAAGTTTGCCCTAACTTTCTATGCACAAGTATTGAAAAACCAGAACATGAACTATTCAAGCAATGATAAGAACCTTAGTCATATTTTACCCAACACTATTGAGTGTTAACAAGTTCTTGGTCATCTCTAATGCAAATTCTAAACCCACTTCCCTGGACAGTAGTGCAACTGTAACCATCACAGAAAGCCGAAAAGAGTGGATGCACTCCATGCTTAATGAAAGAAGAGGAACGAGCATACAGAAATTATCTAATTGCATAAAGATAGTAAAAACGGATAAAGAAATGAAAAGAAATTAATACACAGTACCTTTGAAATTTCTAATGCCATTGACATCTCTTGCCAAATATCCCCCAGACCGTCATCTTCAGTCTTGGTTTGGTTATCACCATCCTCTTCCACACCAACATAAATACCTTTATCTTTGTCAACTTTAATTTCACTAACTACGCCTACATTTTCTTCTGTTTGAATTGTGCGCTCCACGTGACCACGAACCTAAATATGGTAATCATAAAAATCACTTTCAGATGGGGTAAAATGACACCAGAAAAGTGAAATATGCTAATTTTGACAATTAGAAATCAAAGAAATAGTGTCTCGTGACGAACACCAACACACCCATCATTTAGCAGTCACTATTCCTATATACCCTTCTTTGAAAGTTTAAATTAATCAAAAGGTAACCTCTTGGAACTGAGGTTAGACAATAAATCATAATTGGTCAGATGATATGGTTTTTGTATCCGTCTGAATTCTACTTTACTTTGAACATCAAGATTACAATTGCAAGAAAAACTTACCTTTATCTCCCTTGCTAGAAATTGCTCAGCCGGTGGCTGCATCAAGACAACCTCTCGGAAAGGATAAGAAGGTCTTGTATCTTCCTCATCTTCATCATCTGAAAGAACTACAACAGGCAATGGTTTTGATGGAACAGGAACAGCATCAGAGTCATCCTCCAAATCAATTACATTATGACATGCCTGTAGGTTTGACAATTTTGAAGCTTTTTTACTCTGCTTGTTTTCAGCATCCACAAACATGTTTGAAAGTAAGGGATTGTGCGCAATATGAGGACCAAACAGCCGGACCTTCCGATCAATAAGCGCTTTAATATCTTCAGTTACACTTCCAAATCTACCAGAGTTCAAGTTGTCCAGCAAGTTAGAGATGGAAAATGGATCAGAGTAATCAACAACTTTCTGGCAGTCTTCTGATGTCTCCTCTTTCACAGCATCTTTCATGTTTGTAGAGGGAGTTGTACTACTATAATTGTCAGCACCAGTTGATATTTTCATTCTTTTATGCCGCTTGGAATGCAGTTCTATCAGTCAAATATAAAAATTACAAATTTATCGCATACAAAGCAACAATCACATTAACAATAAAAATAAATCTTCTTTCTCTTTGGCTCAGAAACAGAAAAAACTGCAGAGAGGAGGGCTAAATACACAAAAAATCAAGACAGCAAGTACCAAATGGCAAAAGGCTGCAAAAAACTCTAGAAAAAATAATTTTAAAAAAGAAGAATAATGACATGGTTACATGAAGTGTTCCCAAAATAAAAATAAAAACAAAAATTTGGCAGAATTATAGGTGCTTTCCTTCTGAAAAGTTAATGGAACAATTGAGTTGTTCACAACTCGATTGCATGGAAAAATCATCGTAACCAAAAACAATATAGATTTTTTTTAATCCCTTTGAAAGGAACAATAATACATAGTTGTTGGTCAATATTTAACTCTCTTTCTTACCAGTGATCCTACTTTTATATTCAATTCAACATTTAACCAACCAAAAAAATAAAAAAATCCAAGGTAACACAGAAGGTCTTAACCAAAAAAAAAAAAAAAATCCAAGGTAGCGCAGCAGTTCCTTTTTTTCCCCGAGGTGAAAAAGATGCAACCATTAAATAAAGATGCAACTAATCCAAGCACAAGTCCAATAACTACCATGTGAACCTCACTGAAGCATTAGATTACAACCAAACAGCGCGCGCATTAAACCAGAAACTCATGGCTGACAAAAGAAGAAGTTCAATAATCTAAAATTCACACCCTAAATACGCACACTAGCACACGCACATTGCACAAGTAGCACACGCACATTGCACAAGCACAACCATAGTGTAGATTAACGAGAGTTCACGTAACATAAAAAAGCGAGACAGAGTACCATCCGGAGAAGCATAATTTAGCGGCAAAATCATCATTGCAGGTTCCATTTCTGAACGAATTCAACAATGAACTGAACACATAGAACAATAAGAGTTAATTATTCCGTACTCGAACCCTAAGTAAACTCATCACATTCAAAAAAAATGAGAAATAATTTAGCGACAACACTTAAGCGACTCACATCCAGTAAAACGACGCTTTCTTCTCTGTAAAACGCAAACAGCTGAAGAGAGAGAGCGTCCGACTTGGAGCTGCCAGTGTATCGTTTGCAGGCCTTTGTTTTTTTATTCTTTTTCAGGGAAATGTTGAGCGACTGCGAGAGTGAGTAATGACTGTTAGTGGAGACACGCTGAGAAACTGTTGTGTGTATTGAATGCCGTGAGCTTATTGACGTGGCGAAAATTTATTGGCGGAGAACGTTGAGGTGGCAGTTGGCAATTGGAATGTTCCATAGCCGGCAATACCGAAGGGGGGAAAGACGAGAAATTGGAAGGAAAATGGAAAAAGATAATTAGGTAATTTTTAATAAAAAAGAAATATTATGTTTAGAGTGTAAATAAAGTAAGTTGAGGGATGCAAGTGAAATTGAATATCACAACATCCATTATATTACCGTATTGAACCTTTCGCTACAACAGCTCTGATGTGCAAATTAGCAGCCAATAGGATTTCGCCACCTTATGAAACACGTGGCAGGCGTATAATCATAATGCATGCAGAAAGGGACAAATTGATCAAACGGAATAGGGAAAGGGAAAGCGATGCTACAAAACAAGAGGAAATTTGGATGGTCAGAGGACTGGAAATCCAAACAACGAATTGACTAAAAAATATTTTTTAATTTTTATTTTATGAAATAAAAAAAAATATAATTATAATTAGAGTTAGAACTCATAGTTTAAATTATTACATCGCATTTTGTAATGCCCAACACCCAATTTTTTTTTTTGAAACCCAAATTTCTTAATTTTGGCTCATGTACTTTTATATATATATAGGTGTACGGGGATAAAGTGAGAAATTTATAGAAGAGTTTAGAACTTAGGATAAGAGAGAAGAAGAAAGGAAAATGAGAAGAGAAAGAGAGAGAGAAGAAGAAGAAGAAGAATGGGAGGAGGAAGATAAAAAAGTAAAGGTAATAATTTTATTTTTTATTTTGAGAAAAAATTATTTATTTTAGTATAAAAATTGTAAAAAAATAAAAAAATAGATAAATTCTGTTTTAATAGTTTAATAGTTAAACTTTTTATTATTTTAAATTTTTAAACTATAGATTAATAGATTTTAGATCAAATTCGGTAGTTTGATTGGTAGATTTTTTAAGAATTATTGAAAATTATATGAAAAATTATAAAATTTTGATTAGAGTAAAATTATAAAAATTATATCTTATTTTGTAAATAAAAAATTTTATGTGTAAATAATTAAAAATTTTAGAATTAAAATAAAATTTTTATAATTTTAAGATAAGTTGATAAATTCTAATAATTGTGGGTCTTAAGTATAAATATTTTAAAGATATTTTTATAATTATTTATATTATAAGAATTTGTTTATAATTTATTATTATTAATATTTTTATTTTAGAAATTTAAAATTTTAAAATTTTTAGACCGAGCATTAATTTAATTTTAAGTCATAAATTTATTTATATTTTATTATAAGTTATATAAGTTATTTGTCATTTTAATGATTATATATTAACTTGAAAAATTATATTAGATGGTGATAGTGAGAGAAAAAAAAAAGAAAAAGCAGAAAAGTTATAAAAAAAACAAACATATTTTGATCTAAGTAAGTATTTCACATATAATTGAGTATTTTAGTATTTTAAAAATTGAAAGGTAAGGTTTTATATTAAATTTTTATGAAAAAATTATATTTTAATAATATAATTATTCTTCTGTTTTATTTTGTATAATTTTTTTAAAAATTTAGCAATATTATTATTATTAAATTATAATTCCAATGTTTGTAATGTTGTGAAATAATATGAATAATTTATTTTTTTATTACTATATGTGATTAGATTATGGCATAGTATATAACCTTTTGTTTAGTATCGGTGACTATGAATTTAATTTTAGTCCCACGGCGAAAATTCGTAAACTTGAAATTATAGGCAACGATTCTTAAATATAAAATTTTTAAAGTATGCAAATTACAAATTTTTTGAACGACAGTCTTTGGCAATTGTGTCTCA
>CP135563.1:2514688-2536253 GCA_032401905.1 Swietenia macrophylla | reverse complement strand
CCCATTAATTTTTTTTAATTTGGGCATCTTAATTTTTATGTAAATAAATAAAGATTATTATTAATTATTAAATAAAAATATAATAATTTTAAATATTTTATTAATTTATCTCATATGAATTATCTAACTCTAATTAATATGAAAAATTAAGTGTCAATTTGGAATTGTTAATCGAAAAGTTAAAAAGTAATTTTGTATAGTTAAAAAATCATTTGTTTTTAGGTGCTTAGTAATTTTTACCAAAATCATTTTGGCAATATCAACTCATATTAAATAGTTCTAAAAAATGGAAGGAGTTGGGCTTCAAATTTTGATTTTGAAAAGTTTTATTCTTATTAATTTTAAAATAATTAGATAATTTCAATACTATTTAGAAAACAAAATCATTGAAACTTAAGCAAATCTATTTTTTTTTTATTTTTTCACATTTTTATTATTTATATCTTTTATTATTTAAAAATATTATTGAGAAAAAAATAATTTATATTATACGCGGGCATGTGTACGCGCGCGCGTATGTGTGTTAATTTTTCAAAATTCACAAATAAAACTACCAATGGGTCCAAGCCTATAAACCCAAGTAGCCATTAACAAAGGAAATTAAGGGTCCAAATACACAAACATCAAATTTATAAAATAATTAAAATTTAACTATTTCATAATAGAATATCATATTCTCTTATGAACAAGATTGACTTTAAAAGAAAAGAGATGACACTACTCGACGACTTTAAAGGGAGTTTCGGTAGGAAGAGGACTTAAAAAATAAAAATGATAACATACATTAAATTATAAATTATGAAGAGACTCCATTACCAAAAAGAAATAGAGTACTCTAAAAAAAAGAGATGTATCCTTAGTTGTGAAGTATGTTATTATTTCTCAACGAAATATTATACTTAAGCTTGTATAAATACTCATAAAAAAAAAAAGAAGAGATTTATTTAAATATAAAGTTTATGAACTCTTATTGAGACCTTACGTTTAAATAATACAAAAACCTTCATAAAAATAAGAAATCTCTTTAATTATAAGATTTATAAACTCTTGACAAAATTTTAACACTTAAATATACGAGGTTTCTTATAAAAAAGAGTTTTTTTTTTAATTACAAAATTTATAAACTTTAATTGAGATTTTATACTTAAATGTAGAATGACTTTTATCAAAAAAGAAAATAGTTTCCTCAGTTGAAACCTATTGTTACCTTTCAAGGAAAGAGCTTGGCCACAAAAATAGGAGGGAAGTAACTAAAATCCTACCAAAGGATAGACACTCAACTATTTGCAAAAGAAGAGGACGATGAAAAATTCAACATTTATGATATATTTACTAATTTGTAATCGGGATAAGAAGTGATAATCAAAATAAGTTGTTTACCTTAGTTGTAAAAATCGAAATCAGAATAAAAAATTATTTTAATTTACTAAAATGCTCTTAATTAAATTTTATTTTCATTATTATTGTTGTATTATAATAATTATGATTATTATTATTTAAAAAATTATTTTTACTAATAATTAATTATAATATTAATAATTTTGTTAATAATAATTGTAAAAAATATTAATAAAAATAATATTAATTATTATATTTTTTATAAATTTAGATAATTTTATTAAAAAAATTAGAAATAAATTGGGTAATTTATTTTCTTATATTTTAAAAAAATAGAAATAAAATGAATAACTTATCATTTGAGTAAGGGTAAAATTTAGGAATAAAATTCCCATTTTCAATTCCTCTATTAAGAATCAAAGTTTTATTCTTAGTGTGTAGAACCCATACATTTGATTTTCATTTCCATTATTATTTTAGCAAGTAAACATTAGATTCATTTTGATTTCGAATTTCGAATTCTAATTCTGAATTAATAAATACACATACACGAGGGAATTCATGTGCCATGATATTAACAAGTCATAAATGTCACTGAGCATTAATACTATGATATCTATAAAATAAAATAAAAATGATCCAACATTAGATAAATTTGGATAATTAACTTGATTGTTAAAAGGGTTAAGGATGAAAAACTTGCTAGCACCCTTAACCTTACTTTGTTTTACAGGAAAGAAAGAACATAAATAAATTAAAATGTAACAAGAAAGAAGAGAGCTTGGAAATTAGTTTTAATTAATTATAAGAGGTTGTGTGTGGGTGTTTGTGTGTGTGTGTGTGTGTGTGCATTGAAGATAAACAAATTTGGCCAAATACCTTTTCATTGAGAATTGTGTATAATTGATTTATTTGCATTATCAATCCATTCTAACATAAAAATTATTTTTAACTTTTGAAATTTACATGCAGAGGTAAAATTTATCACAAATATATAACTTATTATCTTTTCAAAGCAACATAATTTAATTATTTAAAAATCTACACCAATCCCAACCTTAAATGGCTGTCACAAAAGTGATTTTGGCCTTATGCCAAGTTCCTTAATTAATTAAAGTTTCTTAAAATGGTCATAAGGAAAAGAAGACCAACTCGAAGCAACGTAATTGAAGCAAAAGTTGGAGTTCCTTAATTAATTAAAGTTTTTTATTTTAAATGATCATTAGGAAAAGTAGACCAATTATTCTTCGAAGCAATGAAACTAAAGCAAAAGTTGAAGTAGACCGAATACAAATCAAGGTACTGCGAAAAGAAAAAAGCAACGAAACTTTTACACATATACAAGACCCATTGGCCGCAGGCATTGATTGCCTGCCCTTCCATTTCTCTTGTTTTTTACTTATATCGATGAACATCTTACATCCCATACACAAATCAAATATAACCTTTACCAAAGAGAAAATTTGAGCTTGCACCGTAATTTTTCAAATTACCCTTAAAATTTCATCCCCACTGTCTTAATTTTATTAAATTTTTTTAACTAATAAATCAATGTATTTTTAATAATTGATATTAAATTTAACATACAAAATTAATATATTGTAATTAATGTAAATTCAAAATATATTATCAATTATTCGATTGGAATTAATTCAATAATATACAAATATTACAAAAAATTACGTAAAAAATGAGTACTTTTGACCCTTTCCCTATATACGTGTATACCCAAAAATAAAGCAAGTGATTGGGGAGCAGCCATACATATAAATGGAAATTTAACTCTAAGGAGATATATAACTTGGTACATCTATATCTATTAGTTGATGCAGTGTAGTAGCATGTGTATACAATAATATTACATAATTATTTAGGGTTCAAAACTTAGTATTTTGGCATTCTTATACATATTTAATATACAAATATAAGTAAGCTAAGGACATATATAACATGCATGCAGATAGCTTGATTTTATTTAATTACAACTAGCTACTTGATTTGATAGGACTGCCATAGCCGAAGCTCGATGATGATCAGTTTGGTATGAGCTTGAAAGGAGGCTTGACAAGAGATGGTGATGGATCATATCTCCCGTAGTCTTTTGTGTTAGCCTTCAGAAGTCTTTCCTGGATTACACTGACTTCCTCCCGCTCCAATGGCTTCTCCTGTATTTATCCAAGTACTGAATTAAAAACCATAAACTGAACATGACATTCTAAGGAGAAGGCATGCTGCAGTGAATTAGAAGAAGAAGACGAAGACGACGACGATCAAATTAACCAACCAAAAATGTTTACGTTCAAGACTTTGGTCGAAGATTTCTTCAGAGTAAAGCTAACCCCATAGGTTAAATTTCAAATGTTGTTGTTATGATTTGTAGGCATAATCAATTATGACGAAGTAAAATGATGAGTTGTGTGTATACAAACCTCAAAAGTTGACGATTCCACTTCCTCGGCCAACTTATTCGCATACTTTGATCTTCGTCGACCTGCAAATATTGCAATTTAAGCACATGAAATGCTGAATATCTTTTGTTTTTCTTCCCTACTTCAACAAAATATGGAGCCTTAATTTATATGCAAACTAGGGTTTCTATAATTTCTTTAGTAGATCCTAAGAAAATGTGTGCATGATTTGCAGCAAAAGCTGCAGCAAGAGACACAAAAGAGAACCCATACCCACCTGCCAAAGAAGTTGACAAAAGTGAGGCTGAAATGAGGAGGAAGAGGAGACTAAACTTCTTCAGAAGCAGGAGACCCATGTTGTTAATAAGCACACCTTAACTTCTTTTGGTTTTCTAAGTGGCCATAAATATATCCTTTCTCATTCAAGAGGTACTGGAGTATGCAAATGATATGCCTTATAGCTAAATGCTAGCTATATTGCAAACAACATTATAACTTGCTCTCTCAGACTGGCAAATCCTTGAAGATCAACTGATAATTGATTGTTTATTGTATAAAGAATGCCACCTACAACAGCTTTTTAGGTTAAAATTTCAAATGAGCTAGAAAAGGTGGAGGAAGACCACTTTTCTTTTGTTGGGGCACTAAGTCTTAGAAGTTAGTGGATTAATATAGTTAATTAAATCTAACTGTATTAAGCTTGAGTACCCTTTGTGGAATCATCAAAATACCCCTCATTTTTGTATTAGAAAGGTTTTGCTAAGTTTTGCTAAGTCCCTCAGTTCATTTACATACTTGTCTCTAACATCATTTATGCGCTTGCACCCATTTAGCAAGAAAGCACAAGTGTGTGCATGTGCGTATGTGTGTGTACGTGTATGATATAGTCACTTATTTGAGCATATTTGACAATTCAATTATATATCTTTTGTCAGTTGATATAAGTTCACTCAAGTTAATCTAATAGTTGAATATGAATTTTATGGAACATTATAAATAAAAATATGTAACAAGTTTAATTCTTATTACGAAAATATATCTTGTGAGTTTTAATAATTTATGGCCTATTTTAGGAATTTCAAAGGTTAAAGAGAGGGATAATCTTAGGATTTGTTTGTTGTCTAGGTTGAGAGCAATCTGTTAATTGGAAAAATGTTTGCCGAATGGGGACTTGTTTGTCTTTAGCTGTGGCATAAAGAGAAATTAGGTAAGCCTAAATAGCTTTAATGGAAGACTAGTGCTTCCAATTATCCTTAAAGACAAAGACAACGCACCAAATACAACTATTGAAAGGACAGTGGTGGAGAATAAAGAGAAGAAGCACTAATTGTGAGATCATTTATTATATTATTCATTTGCATTCTTTACTTTTTTCTCTAACCAAAGTGGTGTTAAGACGAAAGCATGCACCCCCCCTAATCTGCCTTTTTTCTCTTAAGAATCAATAATTGGTCAACTTCATGATCAAAAGCACTTATTTCCTTATAAGTTTATATGTTTGTGGTGGACTTATCATCAAAAGCACTTCGTGGGGATTACATTATTTGTAATTGTAACACTGTGTTTACTGCCTAGTAATCAAGGCAAAGGCTATGTACTTGGGAATTGAAATAATTTTCTTGGAAAGAGACGGAATTCTAATCTAAATGTTTCTCCTATCTAATTACTTGTAGCAAGTTAATTTGCGGTTTCTCAATCGATGCTTAGATAAAAATTTGCTCTGTCTACTGGGTTAATTGTGCATTTTTGGGAGGTTTAATTACAATATATTAATAGTGCGTCTAATAATTCATAATCAGGATGGATTGAAATTAAAATAAATTATAATCGAAATAGATTAAAATTAAAATAAAAAATAAGAATTAAAATAAATTATTTATTTCAATTTTAAAAATAAAATAGAAATAGAAAATTTATTTTAAATTACTAAAATACCTTTAGTTTATTATTATTGTTATTATTATTATTATTTTATTAATAATAACTATACAAATATGAATAAAATAATACCAATTATTATATTTTATTTTTATATTTTTATAATAGTCAAAAATTAATTATATTATTTATTTTTATAATTAATTTTTGATTTTATATTTCTTAATTAAAATGAGGAACAAAATGAAATATTAATTGTTGGTTAAGGGTAAAATAATTAATTTCAAGAATAAAAATCCTATTATTAAATCTTCTTAAAAATCAAATTCTCATTCTTATTGCATAGAGTTCACTGATTTCATTCTCATTTTTATTTTTATTTTAGTAAGTAAATACAATATTCATTTCAACTCTAGATTCCAAATTTTGATTATTGGATTAGTAAACACGCTATAGATACAAAATATAATCCAATTTTTTTAATTCTTATATTAATTATTTTATATTTTACGTTTGTATTTTAAATATTACATTAATTATTTTAAAATTTTTATTTCATATTTAAATATTACGTTAAGGATGTATTTTTGTCAAATCCATTCTCTAAAATTTCTTATTTCAATTTCAATATAAAGATATCATGTAGATGTTAAGGATAATATCTTATTGGTAGTATATATTCAAATTACATTTTTATAAAAATTTTATTTCTTAATTATTAGGTCTATTTATTTTTTATTGTTACATCATTAACTCTCAATGAATGTATCGTATAAATATATTTAAAATTAAGATACTATTACTTTCAATTTATTTTTCAAAAAAAATTAATTCACAAAATCTTAGTAGTTATGTTTTTAAAACTTAATAAAAAAAACACACCAATATCCATTTAAACCCCAAACATCACATGTAACTTTTCACATTTTATTTGCAAAAAAATTAACAAACTTTAGATTTGGTCATTTTCTCTTCACAATTATATATATGGTCACCAAGTATAAGAGAGGAAGGTTCATTGTAATTGTGAGGGATCAGAGATAATCTTAATTATTTTTATTTTTAATTTTTAAATAAATATTGATACGTAATAATAATTAATAATAAATAATTTAAATTTTATTTAAGTTAAACTTATAAATTAATTTCATATTTTATAATATAAATTAAAAAAATCAAAATATAATTTGACACATAATTTTTTGTGAAAATATTGACATGTGGTCACTAATATATTGAAGAGATAATATTACAAACGAAAGAAAGACTGTTTCATTAAATCAATCATAATAATATAGTAAAATTATTTAATTAATAAAAAAAGAGAATTATTCTTATTGATAAATAATTTTAAAAAATTAAAGTAAATTTTATTATTTTATTATTTTATTATTTCACTTACGTAAAATTTTCCTTAACTTTTTTAAATTTTAATCAATAAAACTATTTTTCTTTATTAATTGTAACAGAATTTTATTATTAAAAAATTAAAATAAATTTTACTATTTAATTTTTAAAATTTTAACCAATAAATTTTTTTATTCATTAATTATGAAAGAATTTTACCTTAGACTCTTTTTTTCATTGGTTGTAATGCGATTTCTTTCATTTGTAATATTGTCTTCTCAATATATCAGTGACCATGCCAAGAAGATAAGAAAACAAGCAGAGAATTCTTCATCCTTTAATTAGAAATAAAGTTTACTCTATTTTAAAAGTTCAAACAGCATTGTCATAGTACTTATATGAACTTTCGATAAATTCTCGAATTATAAATAATATTAATATTTAAATCGAACAATCTACACCTATTCTATTATGTATTTTCACTTAAATTAAAATTATTTTTCTTATTATTCCCAAAATTTCAATTCTTCATTTTCAAGTAATGTCATTTTTAATTAGAGCCTTTATTAGTATTATTGTATATAGAATGGATTATTCCATCAAGTTGTATGCTGCCACCATCTTTCCTGCATGTCTTCCTCAAGCATATCAATTTGACAAAGACATAAAACATCAAACTGTTCATCATGGACTGGGCCCAATTAAAGGGTGTTTGGCAAGACAAGTCTCAATGAAACTGCCTTATTTTTTAATATTTGATAACTAATCCTTCTATCTAACGACAGTTGTGGCTTTAAAGTCACCGCATATCAATACCAAGCGGCTTTAAGCTAGGTAAGTCAATTCATCAACATACACAGGCTTAATGAGCATTTATTCAACTCAATAGAGCAATCTCTTGCACTAGAACTACAATTGCTACATCTTTTTTATTTAAACATAAAGAGAAATAAATGTTCAAAACTGGTATTTGCCTGCATTAAACAATATATATATCACATCACAGATTATCAAACTTGAATGCTCATGCACAACCAACAGAGAGCTTAGGATGAATCAAGCCAAGGGACTGACTATATTAGACAAGTCCAATTAATGGGGAACTCAGTTTGCAAATTCAACAGAGAGGTATGAAGCTGTAAGACAAAACCAACCAATTCCAATTCGCTACATCCATAAATGAAATGAAGTCGATGTTTATTAACTACCTAGACTGGCTATGATGATGATGATGATGGAGCATCAATCTTGTTTTTATCTTCGTGACGCAGGCTGTTTTCTCTGCTGTAAGCAGCCTTGGCACCCTGCGCGCGAAGAATTAATCTTAGTCAGATATCAACTTGTGGCATAAACAATCAAATGAAATTTGTTCTAGGACTAATATATAGTCCTGATACTGTACCAGATCTCACAAGAAGACACAAATACAAGTGAAGGAAAATAAAAACTCACCTGGAAAACAGTGCCAAGTTTTTTCAATGCCTTTGCACGTAGTTTCAACACATCCCTGGACACACTAGGGTCTTTCAGTACCTGAAACAAGCAAGGAGTTAAAAAGATCAGTTCTTCAATAAACATCCAGAGAAATTTTGTTATTATCCCTTTTGATTCATCTTGCTTGTCTACATGGGTTTAAATTAGACACATTTACCATAGTTCCATGAAAAAGGAAAGGCATAGAATAGCATAAAACATCTCACAAGACCATGCCAAATTATATATACAGAAAGGCAGGGTCATCAATGACAAGGAAAAACTCTTGTGCCAATGTTGAATACAGTTCAGGTGTTAATGTCTAGCTTCTATTTACACAAGGTCAAGAATACATGAATGAGTTGTTTCAAATCTAATATCAGGCAGTCAGTACGGTAAACCTAACAGATATCTCTACTCAAATTAACCAGCACCAACTCATGGCACCGTGGATCTAATAATACTTTTTAAGAAAGGAAATATTGTAACTCACAGCTTGGCAAACCCGAGATAGAGTTGACTCGATATCAACCACATTGATCTGCCAAAGTGATTGAAGCATGGCTTCTTTTTTATCTTCAATGGCTTTCACTAAGTTCTCTTCTCTGTTCTCCCCTTGGTTCAGCTTCTTCAGGTCTTCTTGTATTTGAATTAAAGAAACAGCGCCTATGATTTCAAGATGAAATAAGCTTGTTGCATTCAATTATTAGAAGCCTATTTTACCAAATAGAATTTCCCTATATGCAGAATCTACGGTACCTGATGCTGCCGTCACTTGTGATTTTATCTGGTGCCCTTTGTCCCGCACCCATTCTGCTAAAAATGGTACCTTCATATATCGTCTGTCCTTTCCAAGTTCTCTTGCAGCTTTCCTTGTGTAAATATAACCAATTGTGTGTAGCATAGCCTCACCAAAAGCTGGTGTTGTAAGCATCATAAGTTAATGCAGCTTGCAAACATAGTGAATACCAAACAAGTATATCTAGATTCTAAAATGCACTTTTTCTACTTTCTTTAACAAATAAATAGGTCAATTTTCTTTGAAAACCCATAAAATTTCTGTCAAAATGCTAATCGAATCATGCCATAGTAACTGAAATTTTGACCAATTTATGCAAAGTAAGCAGTGTAAGAGTCACTGCAGTTTAATCCTCTAACCACAGTTTCATTTAGGACGTCCTCAAAAGCCATGTTATATTTCAGAGCAGAGACGGTAAAGATTGATGTTTGAAAAACCAGTTCCACCAAGATATAGAAAATCATTCCGCGTCTAGGGACCCGGTAACACAGATGAAGACAGTGATCCTTTGAAGACAGAATTTGAGAAGTAGATTAAGTGGCTGCTTCCCAACAAACAGAAGAAAGGTCAAAGCTAATCAGTACCAATCAACTTACCGGTCAATCCAAGTGGCCTAATCATCCTCTTCACTTCGATTGATGTCTAGACAAATTTTTAAAACATAAATTCAATTACTTTATGAAGTTAATTTGAAGAATTTGGCTGTGCTTGTAGACATTCCCTTACAGTCTTGAACTCAAAAAATCAGAATACTGTTGTGAGAATGCAACCACTTCTCACGGGAGTACTCCAAGAGAGGAAAGGGAGAAAGAAAAGACGAGATATTAATTTAGTAGAAGTAGAACTTTAAATTTGCAGAGATTTCCATTGAAAATTCCCATAGTTCTTTTCATATAATGTCAGCGCCAAAAAGAAAGCCCATTTTTTTAACAAATTGAAAGCCAACTTTAATAATTAAACATAGGTAATATCTTTTGAGTCCGAAGTTTAAAGCTTTTCCCCATCAGGGCCTGTTAGCTTTTGCCCCAGTGCAGCACTACAAACAGTTTCAAATTTGATAACAATTTGTTTTAGGTCTTCACTCCAGGCAACTCTAGGAGGCCAATATAACATATTTTCTTATTGTGATAGGTTTTCCAGGTCAAACATTCTCAGTTTCTCTAAATTTTGACTAACACAATATACTACTTATGGGGGGGAAATAAGAAAAAGAATTACCAGCAGCTGAGAGGCGCTGAGCCTCTGAATTTGCCCACTTTACATATTCATCCATTCGGCCTTCAACAAATGGTTCAAGTCGATTTTTCAAAATTGTTATGAGCTTTTCTTCCCTCTCTTTCTGTAATACCTGCATGTCGAAATTAAAAAAAAAAGAGAGAGAGAGTGGAGTCCTTAATCAGGTGTATCAAAAAACTTACATTTTGACAACCATAGTGAAGACAACATACCCTCATCTTTTCTTGTACTTTCTGCTTTAGAGCTTCCATGTCTTGCGAGTCATCATCAACCTCAACGGATGCTAAGGAAGCCAATGCAAGTTGGCCAACATAATCTTCAAAAAACTCACTTCCAAATAGCATCCCAAATACAGTTGCAGGATCAACCATGGAATCCCTACAAATTAGAATATTAAACATCAGTTATCTCTTGTGTTTTCTGGTGGATTAAAGGCAAGGAGGGTACACTTAAGAGAACAATAAAATAAGAGGAATTACTGTAAGCAGCCACTCTCATGAATCAGTCTCATTGTCTACTGTGTTTTTAGGAAAACTAATTTTTTCTTTGGGTGCCAAATAAATTTATCATGCAATTTTACCACATAAATTTGCAGTAGCCTAGTTCATGGGTCATTATTTTGATGAATAAATTTCTTACAGCCTTGAAAAATTTCCATAAAGTAGTCAAGAAGAAAAAGGTTGTAGTCATTTTCTAGCAGAATTTGTTGCTCACAACATGATAAACAAAGTGAGACATCATCCCATGGTTTTTAAGCAACCAAGCAAAGGGAATTCTAATCATTTGTATGATGAAATAGGTAAAACTGTTGCTTATAGAACATAAACTTACTGAGGCACTCCAGCCTTTCCGTGCTTGTCATACGCTTCACGCTTCTCAGGATCGCTTAAAACCTGATAAGCCTCACCAAGTACCTTACATGTGTACAATAACAAGCCTTATGAGTAAAAGAAAGGCAACAAAAATTGAAAACAGGCAATATTATGTCTTCTATTGTACATTTCTTAAGGTCTATAAACTACTATTGTAGCTCAAAGAAAAGCATTAAGAACATTTACAACGAAGGATGGAAGCACAAATCAACCTAATAACATAAAAGTAGTAATGAAATATCAGAACAGCTATCCAGACTAGGACTTTTCTCTTTCTGATAATACAAACCAAAGATTCACAGGATAAATAAGTATATCTTTGGGGGTTACAATTTGGGAAGCAAAACATATGGTACTCAATTAAGAACACATCTACGTCAATCAAGTAATAGGATTCAAAACTTTTTTTTATATATATAGAGATAAGCTTACCTGAAAATTCTCGGCAGCTTTCGGATCTCCAGGATTTTTGTCTGGATGAACTATCCTTGCCTGAAAAAAGAACATTCAAATGTTGTTGAATGGTGCAGATCCAAAATTTTGAAGGAAGAGAAAAATAACAATAGAAATAAGCATAGAGAGCAAACTAGGTTGTCATCAATTTTTCCATGTTCATAACTCAATTTCAATTGGGAAATGAACTATGTATTCATACCCCCTGTATAAGTTATAGCAAAGCAGGAGGGATTGAACTATTTGAATCTAGGATGAAGGTCTTATCCTTATGCATACTCTCATTTTGCATCCAACCCAATCCCATATTACTTCCACCAGGGCGGGAGGATTCATAATAGTAGACACAAAGGCTCTTCTCTATTAATATCACTCTCATCTTGTATTATCCCCCAACACACCCAAATTTGGTACCAAGATTTTTCTTGGCTGGCATAGTTGCTGTACACGTTTCCTGGTCTATTTAACTAACCGAAGCTAGCCGAAATCCAAAAACTAATGGGAAAATGAACCACCCAAAAAAAAAAGCTTCCAAAACTAACGTGCTACCCAGCCGCAATTCTTGCGTTAAATTTGTTTAAACAAGAAAAAAGTTCAAATTACCCAGAAAGCAAAAAGGCACCACACATGGAATTGAGATATTACCTTGAGGTAATAAGCTTTCTTGATCTCAGCCGGAGAAGCATCAACATTGACACCCAGGATGTCATAATATGCAGTCTCTTTCACCATTGCTTTCGTTTTGCCACAGCTTTTAGAACCAGAAGCACGAACACAATGAATTAGCCACATGACAAACATTCAAACAAATTAACCAAAATCAATAATAACAACAATAACATCGTAAGCACATGCCAACAATAGCAAAATATAAAGGGAATCTCGTTAAAGGATGAATATTTTCTCGAGAAAATCTATGAACCCAAATGGGATCAGACATCCAGATCTTAGCTAAATCAAGAACACTAAACAAAAGTTAAATGATACAAAGAACAGGAACAGCTGGAGGTTGATCATAGTAAGCAGATCAAGGAAACAAAAATATGAATCTACAATCTTGAGCTTACGTGTGATTTTAAGCTAAGCTGCTTAGCCTACACTTGAATGAAGATTGAAAGAACTGAACGAGAAATGTCAGGGAAACTTACTGGTTTCAAAGAAGAGGGAGATCAAATCAACAAACCCAGAAAAAGAATTACCGACTAAATAATAAAATAATAACAACATCAACAAGAACGAAAGTTCGTTCAGTGTCAGATTATAAGAACACTGATGGTTCCTCGTACAGGTGTCCAGACATGTTAACTGTAACAGATCTGTTGTTAACATTGTTATCATCTACCATTTTACAAGTGTTCTGTTGCGATTTATGGGCATGGCCCATGCACGTACCTGCGCACACGCACACGTATACTTGGAATGACTTGCCCACCTCTCTTACACGCGGAGAAATTGGACCGGAAATTGTTCGCATGGCTTTGAATATCAAAGCCCAAACCCCGCGCTGCTCATAAATTTATTTTTTTATAATTTTTATATTATTTTGTAACTATTAAAATTAAAAATTATATAAAATTAAAAAATTCTCAATCCTTATATATATATATATATATAAGCCTCAAACACTACCTATTGGATTATTTGTTTCAAACTTGTACTAAATACACCACAATGCACTTCATTGTTTGTTCTATTGGTGGTCTTCTAATGGGCCCATGTTGGCCCATTTTATAACTGTTACAGGCATCTAGCCTCATACTTGGGCTCAAGAAGAACTCAATTTCATGCATATGCTTTGGGTTCTCAACTCCCATTTGCAGCTTTAAGAAAAGAAACTTGTATTGCTTAAGCCTTCTCACAGAAGCAAGTACACCAATTGCATCTCATTGCTAATATCACCAACTATTTTTAGTACCTTTTTATCATCCTAATAAAAGAAAATGTAAAAGTATTTGTGTATTTTTATGCATATACAATAAAAAGTTTTAAAAAAATATTTTTGTTCAAAATTAATATAATTTTTGAAACTTTATTTTTAGTTTCTTTTGTAACGATTATTCGGTTAGAAAACTTACTATTGCTCGATTTGGCATACCTTTTCAAGTGGAGTCTTGAAAAAAAAAATTATTAGTTGTTCCGATGTTATAATTTTTTTAATAAAATTTGATTAATTTATTTTACAATAAATAAAGATGTTTTAAATAATTTAATTTTTTATAATAGAATTCAAAAATATTTATTCTAAAAAATTCAATATTTGGTCTTCGTCCAATAGAAATAAAATAATATTTTATCAATCTTTTAACAACTTTTCTCCCGAAAAAATAAAAATTAAATTTTTGACCGATAAAAAAAAGTTGTATCAAACGGATACTAAATTTTGTTTGTACTAACATCTATAAATTTAATATAAATATAATTATCACTCTTACTAATAGTAAATTCGGTGGATTTAAATTACCTTTAACATTCTAAATAATAATAATTAATATTTAATTAAATGTGATTAACAGCCCAACCCACAATCTGATTCTGAAGCCATGTGTAAGCTAACTTTATTTAACAGAGTAAAATAATCATTCTTGAACTCAACCAAAATCAATATTTAATAAAAAATTTAAATTACATGTTAATGGCACTCAGTGATCACTAATCACGCTCAATAAATAAATTATTTAATTTAATTAATTTAATTACAAGACGTCGATACTACTTCACCACTTTTGTATTAAAAAACGATTATGATACATACATATATTCTTATATTTAAATTTTTTTAATTTTATAATTTATAACTGTCTTTATAAATTTTACAACAAAAAAAATAAAAATATGTAATAACAAATAATATTTAAAATATAAACAAAAAATTTAAAATATGTAATGAATAATACTTAAAATATAAATAAAAAATTTAAAATATTAACATAAAAATTAAAATAAGTAAATATAAAAAAATATATATGTGCATGTATACGGTAGACAAACCTATTAATTAATTAAATTTCAACTCCTCTCCTTTCATTCAACTGCTGCTTTCAATTAATATAAAAAATCATTTATTGATTTAAAAATATTCCTTTAAATAACAATTTTAAATTAATTAAATCAATAAAAAATAAATAATAATAATCTTCCCACTTTTGGTCTGAATTCATGCGAGCCATTCAATAGCTGTATGGCTGGCCACATGCTCTCACCATAGAATTAATTAAATGTGTCGTCAGACATTGATTTAATTAACTAATTAATTAATTAAGCAACATGCAATCAAATCCAAAAGGAAATGGGCAAATTACACTGAAAAGAGATCTCAACATCAATTATTATTATTATTATTATTATTAAAATAATAATAATAAATTATTAATTAAGATTAGACATTAAACCGCCATGCCTAATTAAGATTAATTTTTCTCACCGACTTTTTTAACTTTAATAATATTTTGGTACTTGTTCATATTCTTTAGTGAAGCAAGCATGCATGTAGTGAATAAGGGTCACATCCAACATGATATCATGTGCACACAATACTTGTTAGTTGTTAATAATTGATTAATTTACAAAAGTTATTTTGTTTAATTGCAAAGATAGATTACTTGCTCCATCAATTGTCACTTTTTAGCTCGACTAGTGAAAGTGGGTATGAAAAATTATTCATATTGATTTTTTTTTTTGGTAACGCGTATACAATTAAAAAGTATCGATGTAATATATGTGTTATTCTCATACAAAAATATATTATTAAAAAATTAAATAAATATTTGTTATAGTGTATTATCATCAAAGCCTACTTAATTTTCGGCGTAACAATTTGTCATTATCACACAAAAATGTATTATCAAAAAAATTAAATGAAAATAGATTACAATATATTGTCATCGATATTAATTAAGTTTTTTGTATAATGTGTATGATTATGATTTGTAACACTTTTATATAATATACTCGCGCTCTTTTCATTTAGGATAAATAAATAAAAAGTCGCTTTCTAATATTATCATAAAAATTTGGATCGATTACACAAGTAAAATTAATTATAATTTTATAATGATATAATTTAAATGTAATTACCAAAAAAAAGGTAAAAATTTAACCGAAAGTTTAAATAATTTCTATAAACTTGCACTAATTAATTCATAAAGTCGGGGAAAAGGGTGTTTTTGTAATTTCAAATGGCATGCTACATTCACAACCTGGTTTACACGATTACATTGCATGATTTTCTTTAAAAAAAAAAAAAAAAACTTTGAAGTTACTTAATTGCTCACGGAACCATGATTAGACTACAATAGATTATGACCCATAAACTTTACAACCTAATTTTGTCCCTTGCAATGTTTTTCTCCTCTGCTTAGATTGTGTCATTTGGACAACAATTGTTGGTTGGACTTTTGAACAATAATTTTTAATTATTTTAATTTTTTGATAATTAAATAATATTTAATTTTTTAATAATAATTTTTAATTATTTGAACAGATTGCTGGCTTTCGTCGTAGTTCGTCATACGACATATTTAATTTTTTTTAACATTCATATTAATTATTTTAAGTTTTTATATTATATGTTTTGAATTTTATAATAATTATTTTAATTTTATATTTTATATTTTATATTTTATATTTTATATTAAAAAATGTAAAATTTTTGTAGAGTTATTTGTTTGTTTTTAATTTCTTGAGATTGAATTGCAAAAGTTAATGGAATCTATAAGAAAATTATAGCCTACATTTCTCAATAAAATGAAAAGTTAGGGAGCCCATTTGCTATATGTTGAGTTCTCTTGGACTTTTTAGTTATTGTACCTTGCACATATTAGGAAATGTGGACTGGAAGCATCATTTAAGTTTTGAAATTTGTTCAATTAGGTCCTATTTTTTCTATTATAAGTCCATACATTATCTTTAGATTCGAAGCATTATTTAAGGAATGTGGATTGGAAGCATCGTCTTAAGTTTTGAAATTTGTTCAATTAGGTCCTTCTTTTTCTATTATAAATCCATACATTATCTTTAGATTCGGCACATTTATACCAACCTCTTGCTATTTCGGCACCTTTTGCTATCAAATTCATGTAGCCTAACTCTCTCACAAGCAGTTTTTGTAAGTCAAATTTTGATTATTTAAAACTCGAAGGCAAATAATAAAATAGAACCATGCTAATAGGATCTAGTTTCTAAGCATATTTATTTTGACCATAAATTTTCTTTTTTTTTATTGGTAATAGCACGTGTATTTTGAAAAGTTAAATATTTACGATCATAGTTAGCTTTTCTAGGTCCCATTATGGTACATGTATGTGCCGATACATCTCAAAATTTTATTATTATCGATTTAAAATATTATTTATAAAAACTTAAAATAAAAAAATTAAAATATTAAATATTTTATCTTATTTTTAATTTTTATAAAAAAATATTTTATATTAATAATAACAAAAATTTTAAAATATAACAATATACGCCCGTGTGCGTGGACAAGGCCAACTTTTATAGGTAAAATGTTATTGGAGGCATCATGTTTTTAAGAATACAAGTAATGAAAACAGTATTGCTTGCTCATGGATTTGTTCTTCTAACCCCACACCTTGGCGGTTCTTACACATCATGTGTGTGTTTTCTTCTTTAATTTTATTCCCATGCTTCTACTAGTGCTAACTAGCTTTAACTTTTCTTTAATCTTTCACTTAACTTTTCATTTTTTTATTAATTATTATCAATTAAATTCCAATATTTAATTTCTTAATAATATATTTAAACGTAAAAAAAAAAAAAAAAACTATTGAATCTCTAAAATTTGACCGGCTAAATATTTTCTAATTTTTTAAAATATATTAAAACTAATTAGCTGCGTCAAAGTTTTCGAACTCAACAACTATTTACTTTATTTTTTATACTATTAAAGGTGCATTTTATAAAAAGTATTAGTAAAAGTGTGTATTTTGATTTCAACACAGCATAGTCTAAACAATTGTATTATTAAATCAAAAGAATTGGGCAACATTTAAAAAAAAAAGCACAAAAGATTGTAGGTCAAAGAAAAGATAGAGAGAGTATTTATTGACTTTTAAAAAATAAAATATTTCATTCAATTTTAAGAATAATATTTTAATAACAAATAACTCCCAATAAATATTACAATTAATTTTTAAAATAAATTATAATACGAGAATTTAAATTACCACTCTAATAATTACGGATAATATTTTTATCAACAATATTATATTATACATGGTTTTAAAACTCTTTCAAATCATTTATGATGCCCATTGATATGGATGATGACATTTTACCATTGAGTTGAGTGTATGAATTGAATTCAATTTCAATGATCTTATCCAAGAATGCATCTAATTATTTATACAACCCCACAATTGAAGTCATCACCATCCAATGGCATAAGTTCCCCCATTCCAATTTGTCAACCTCAAGAGGTTGAAGAAGGCACATATGCATGTATATGGCTTGATAGGAAGAACTGCTGCATTGTCTCTCTTTGTTTGAAAATGAAATTAACCAAACAAAAGCATTCACACAGTTAAAGAGGAAAGATAATTGCCAAATACAGTGTTATTTGATGGAAACTAGACATCAATTACATGCATTTAGTAGGCAATCAAATGCAAAATAAGATCCCATTTACAAACCAAAACCAAAATCCCCAATAATTTTTTATTCCTTATAATTATAACAAGACCACAAGAACATCTCTCTTTGTTTAATGTAAATCTTTTCTACTAAACTTCCAACAATCCCAGATGAGGAGATCAGGAATAGAACTGGAGCATGTCTGCAGAAGCCATGATTGGTTGATTCAGATATGAAAAGTTCATTGGATTCACGAAATTATCAATTATAGGCTCGTTGATTATGTTTGCAGTGTGATGGATATTCTCTGCAGCTGCAAACACGGAATTGTTGTTTGTATTCACGAAACTGAGAATCTCATTCAAAGACTGCAATCTGCGGCTGAGTTCATCGAGTTGAGCTTTCAAGATTGAGTTTTCAGACTCGATGTCCAAGTAATATTGTGTGGTGATGCTGATGCTTGTGATGATCTGCTGATTATCTTTTCTCAGCTGAGCAACCTGCGCCATCAGATCATCCAAATGTTTCTGTTTTCTCATCCTTGATCTTCTTGCTGATTCTCTGTTTGATATCATTCTCTTCCTCTTCCTCTGATCCATCAGTACTCGTAAATCCTCCTCAGAACCCGAGTTCTGCAGAGCTGATGAGCCTGAAGATGTTCCACTCGAAGAAGCCATGAAGAAATTGCAGAATAATTTTAACAATCACAGTGCTTTTCAGACAAACTCCGAGAGATAGATTAGCAGGACCCAGACAGAAAATAAACACAAAAGATGCAGACAATAATAAGAAAAGTACTACTTGCGATTATTATAACCTAGTTAATCTAATTAAAACTAAAAATCATGAAACGTAATACAACCAGTAGAGGAAAACAACTGAGAAAGATTGAACAAGCTGGGTCCTAAGCCTGAATGTCGAATGTATCATACGCTCAGAAGAAAGAAGGTCACTGAGAATTGCAGACATGAATCTCAAACATCAATAACAATATATTGAGCATTAGTTCTTGTAAAAACCCACTAATTCTAATTAAAATGAAAAGAAATTTGGAATTGTGACTGACAAAATCTCAAGACCACCAACACAGCATAAAAAAAGGACAACTTTCAAAGAAAATGAGAGAAAAAGAGCAGATTTTTAAGGTAGGTTTTGAGTATTGAATCCAAAAATGAACCAAGCCCAGATGGATTGAAGAGCTGAGGGTGAGAAATGACAAACTAAATAGCTTAGAATGAAGAACAAGAAGAACAAAGTGGCTTCAGATTGAAGCAGAGCTCAGAGATACAAACTAGAAGCAAAGATGCTTTCAAGGATTGGTGAGGAAGGAAAGTAAGAGGAGAAGAGGTAAAAGAAAGTTGAGGAGGAGGAATTTATAGAAGAAAGAAGAACAAGAAGTTGATAAAAAAATAGAATTAAGAAATGGATGCAAATAAAGTGAAAGAAAATATAAAAAGCAGGAATCTCCCCTGAAAACAATGCTAATTGAGAAAGTTGATGGGACATGGGGAGGTGGGGGAGAGAGAAGCGCCCACAACTGTCCAGATCCAGCTGGGAACCATTGCCAACTTTCCACCATAGTTCATTGCTCAATTTATTTGTACTTCATAAAACATGTAGTAAGTATTTATTATTCATCTATTTTTCTATGATTGTTTTTAATTGTTTTACTATTGCTTATCAAATTAAAAATTAGTATTTTGATTTTGTTGTTCACAATTTTTTTTTTTAATTTAATCAATCTGGTCTCTTTTTTTTTATATTTTTATTTTTAATTAATTTTTTTCTCTTTCAAGAAAAAGAACTATCAATTAGAAGAAAAAATATTAAAAATAATTTGATTTGTCAACAAATTTTTTGTTCTTAAATTATTTTATAATTAATTTATTTTAGGTTAATAAGATCTTAAATATATTTTAAATTTTTTTATTTTAATTATATTTCTTAAACAAATCACACTATTTTAATTTTAATATTTAAATATATTTCTTTCCTTAAAAAAATTTATGTATATATATTTGGATGTATTTCAAAATTTTGTTATTATTAATTTCAAATATTTTTATAAAAATTTAAAATAAAAATATTAAATATTAAATATTAAATTTAATTTAAAATTTTTATTTTTATTTTTAATTATTATAATAATAATTTTAAAATGTAGCGCTAGGTGTACTATACACAGACGCAAGGAACATGGTATTTGTTCTTACTTTAAAAAGCAGGTGGACTGTACACAGACCCCGCTTTTGGGTGGGTAACTCTTACATACATCGAGAAACAAAATGAAATCACGCTTCCCCAGATGCAGCCAATTGTTCACTAAAAACCTGGGGCAATTATCTGGTGCGTTCAGTTGTACAGTATTTTTTTTTTCTTTTTTTGTTATGATATTTAACTAATATTTAAAATAAAAATTGTATGATAAAATAATGAAATAAAATATGTATGTGCGGGTACGCGCGCGCGCGCACAGAGTGGAGCTGAATGCAGGATAGCATGACCCACAAAACCTGTTGTACGAAGCAGAAGGACTGATATTTTGGTGTCAGTTGTCTTGTTGTTGCATGATTTGCAGTCTGCACTGACGGTACTGATACACTGAAGTACCACCTAGGGAAATGCAAATCTTGGGCTCGCATATTCTCCAAATTAACCCTCTGGTTTCAAGTAAACTCCCAGACTTTCTTGGGTTTTTCGTCTTTTTAATCCCTGGAAAGACAACCAGATTCCCCCCATTTTAAGGATTTTGCCCTCCGCTGAAATCACTAATTTATTTTTATTTTATTGTTTTTTATTATGATATTAATTAAAAAATTTATTATTATTATTATTATTAATACCATTAAAATTTTTATTAAAATATAAATATTATGCTATTATATTAATTATTAAAAAAATATATAATTATCCCATAAACATATAATTGCATTTTCTAGGGGACGTGAATTGTGAGAAGTGGACAGTCAAATGATGCCAAAATTATGGAATTTGCAAATTGCAACAGTAAAAAAAGCAAGAAATAGATAGAATATTCAAAAGTTTTGAGATATTTAAATTTGAAATGGGTCAAAATATTAGTATTAAATATCTAATTATAATAAAAAAAATTATATTTGAATATCAATATTTAAAATTGATTGAAAAATTGAATATTTAAAAATAATAAAAAA
>CP135563.1:2241245-2509954 GCA_032401905.1 Swietenia macrophylla | reverse complement strand
GCAAGAAATAGATAGAATATTCAAAAGTTTTGAGATATTTAAATTTGAAATGGATCAAAATATTAGTATTAAATATCTAATTATAATAAAAAAATTTATATTTGAATATCAATATTTAAAATTGATTGAAAAATTGAATATTTAAAAATAATAAAAAATAATAGTTTTTGATTAGATATTGGTTATTTGATAAAAAATATTATTTAAAATTTTTTTTATATAATTAATTTTTAAATTTATTATTTAAAAATAAAATTATTTTTAAATAAATTTCTTTGAATATTATTATTTGATAGTAAAATCATAGTAATCAATAATTTTTTATTATATAATTTGAAAATCAAAATCTATTTACTATCCAATGAATTTGAGATATTAAACAAATTTTTTTATCAAATCGTATCAAATGTTAAAAATATCTAAATTGTCATATGAGACAAAGAGAACGATTATAATATACATATATAGAACCATATATTTTTCAACACAAAACCTAAAATAACAATATAAAATTTAAAATAATTTAAAATAATTAATAAAAATTTTAAATAAATAATAAAAATACTTATACAAACGAATAACTAAAAAAAACGGACAGATAATTTAAAATATTTAAACAACTAGAAACAAGTATGCATAGTAAACAATTCCTTGGGAAAAAGGTGGTGGGTGACATGCAATTTGCAAGTGGTGTTGTGAAATGCACAATACAGCCAAACCGATTGCCGGCAGAAGTAATGCCCACCTCTATGATACCTTTTTTTTTAATTAATTTTGTATAATAATCTTGTATTTTTATTATTTAAATTATAATAAAAGAATTAATAAAATAGAAAAATACATACCTATGTTATAATGATGTGATAGATTTGGTAAAGTGTAGATGCATAGTGTTTGAATGATGAAATTAATGCTACTTGCGAACTTGCTTTTACCATTTATTTAAAAGCACTTTTTAAAAAAGTCCTTTATTATGCTGTGAGTTTGAAATTGCTTTTCATAAAAATATAAACAATGCATCGTACTTATATTGAATAAGACTTTTCAGGAGTCTAAAATTTCAAGTTCTAAAATTTAAATTTAAAACAAATATTTAATATTTATTATAATACAAATATTTAATTGACTTGATTTTTTTTGGATATTTTATTTTAAAAAGATTAGCAGCCGTAGACTAATTACAATAATAATAATAATAATAATAATAATAATAATAATAAAGTCAATAATGCTTTTAATAGCATATGAACAAAGGTTGCTACGTAACATCCTTTTCAACATAGAAATTGTGACTTCTATTTTTACATGTTTTGGTTTGATACATCGGATTGAAAAATGTTAGGCATCTCTCAAAATTGGATCTTGCCTTCGTTGTGAAGAAATTCATTAGTGGATGGTCGACAAAATTTTGATAACGAAAGTTGTGGCTTATTTGGGACTAAATATCTCAAGTAGGGTTGCGAGAAAATACGAATATTTCAAGTAAAAAATGTTATGAATTTAACATATAACGTGGTTATATTTACGTTAAATTTTTAATAATTTAAACTATTGAATTTAACAAGAATTTAATAATTCAAATATATTTATTAATAAACATAATAAAAAAATATAAATATAAGTAACGAGGCCTATAATTAATTATAATAATTTTTTATATTTAATTTATATTATTACATATGAAAAGTTAATAAAAAATTGTATTCTTGACTTGTAAAAGTAAGATGGACGTAGGCTTAGGGGAGGAGGAGCCCATTTAACACCGATCAAAGGACCCAAATCATTCAGGTAATGGGCCTTTAAAAGAGGCCCATGAGTGACCCAAGCCCAAACGAGAGGGCAAGGGGGTTGGAACTTGGATCTGGAGAAGGAAAGGGTTCTTGATACGTGGGAATACCGGGGTTCCTGACCACAACAGTCAGTTACAAATTGCTCCATATTACTGTGAATTAGGCGAATGTCAGGTTGTTCGGTGTCAGAATCTGATCGGGCAGGGAGTGCATCAGGCGGTGGAGGAGTGGGTTCATCTTCGACAACAATTGAAGAAGAAGGCGGAGAACAGTGAAGAATTGAAGGCTCATATGGGTATTTAATTGTAGTTACAGCACCAAGAGTTACCAGTAGTGCTAGGACGTGGAGAGACCGGAGTTTTTGCAACTCTTGGTTGCCATTCTCTCTCCCTCCCTCTCTCTGCTTCAAATATAAGGTCATGAAACTTCCGATTTTAAACAACAAGTGGAACACTTGACTTTCACTCCACCGTCGTAGAACTTTGACCGACGCCGCACGAGGCACTCGCCTCGCGCTAAGCCTCGCCCATTGGCGCCTGAGCGGTAAAATGTTTGAACTTCTTCGAAACCGGCTTTTTCATGGGCCAGGACTATGTTAAAAATAAGTCGGCCCGACCCTTTCGTCAGCCTAGTTATTTACTTATCATCCTACGAAAATTATACGAGCTGTGGCTCAAGGGATTCGAACACGAAAAGAAGCTGACAAATCAAAACCTTATTTTCTCGAGGTTTCTTCACCGCTGGACCAGGGTATTTGGGATTGGTTTTTATGTTCTAAAATCGGATATCAAGTAGGTGTTTACATGTAACCTCTTTCACTTCCCTGTTACGCTTCTCCCTTTCTGAAACCATAGAATCAGAAACCCACAAGACCTAAACCCAAGCTACGTTCGTTGCGTTGTAGAGGTACTTCGTCGTCTCTATTTAGTTCTTTTTGGTCTGCTGATTGTTTCGATTTGTATGTTTTCAGTTTATAGTAGAGGCTATATTTGTATCCAGGAAGTTAAATTTAGGTTGTGGAAGTTTTAAAATTTGTAAGTGAATGTGAATACGAGGGCATGTCATGTAATAGATAACTAAATTGCTGTTATGAGAGGGGAAAAAAGGCATTTAGCTATTCGTTTTCTTTACTTGGAAATAAGTTATGTGGGCAAAGAGAAATCTTCTCTTTCCGTTCTTTTTCATAAATGCAATTGGATTAGTTCACACTACTTGGAAATAAGTTATGTGGGCAAAGAGAAATCTTCTCTTTCTGTTCTTTTTCATAAATGCAATTGGATTAGTTCACACCATTCCATTGTTCAAGTGTTTGTTAATGTATAACTTTACACTGGTTGAAGTTCCAAATATGTATTATTTAATGTATTCAAGATAAATGATTCTTAGTTGGCACCATGTCATTGTCTATTTAAGTCTACGCTTTTATTTGACCCGAGAAGACAGACTAAGAGAACATAGAAATGAATGGAATTATGAAAGATGGGTATGTTTATCAATATCAAATTGAAATATAATGGAGTTTATGTAGGTTAGCCTTTTATGTTTCTCTAAATGTAAAGCAATAAATAATATTTGAATTTATGTTATTATAGCAGTCACTGCAAGATGTTATATGGATTTCTAAACTTTGTAGAAATACGATCATTATGTTTACACTGTCTTTAGTTTCCTATCTCTCTGGCGTTTTTTCTGCCCTCTCATAAGTTTCTCCATGTTGTAGATTGAACAGAGCTTTGAACTACTGTATATAGACAATTCTGCTGGTGTTAGATAAACTTCATGGATTTGGATGGTGACCTTTTTGCTGATGTATCTGAACCCATAGTAAACCATGGTAAGCAATACTTTGGAAATTAAACAATAGAAGGAAAATAAGCCTTTGCAGATGAAATCTGTGTATGTGAGAATGGGTATTGGTTTGGTACTGAATCCTTTGCAGCACGTGGCAGGTTTCTACCCAAAGCAAAACCAAGACCTAGAAAGGAAACTACTGCACCCGTTAATGCTGCGGATAAAGATAACATATTTTCAGACCCTGTTTGTTTTTCCTTACCAACCACAGAAGTTGTTGGGACAATAGCGCAATTGAGAGAAAATGAGGAATCTGAGCATGCTTTGTTTTCAGATGTTGTAGCCTCTGATGGCTGTGGAGACTTGCACTCTTCCTTTCAGAAAGCAATGGGGCAGGTAAAAAAAAAAAAAAAGAAGGATTTCTCTTGTCTGCTATTGCTGCTTTCTACTATTTTTTGACAATTTGTGCTATTTTTAGAGTGCAGAAGTATTTTCTGGTTTGGAATGTCTCAATGATTTTCCTAGCCAACCTACAAATGGGACAGGTGAGGTACAAAGGATTTTTTGACCTGTTGTAATATCTAATTAGAGTCCGTTGTCTCTTTAGTGATCACTTCCATGTATTTCAGAGACACCAGCTATTATTGATTCTGATTACAAGGAAGGAGGTAAAAGTGTTGCTGTTGAAGGTCAGAGCGGCAATAACACTGCAGCATTCAATGTATGTGATGCTGCACAAACTCAAACCTGTCTGGGTTTGTTCATGACCCAAGAGCCCGTGTCCTCCAAGGAGGCTGGTGTTTCTAATAATGCTGGAGGTATTCCTGTTGATGATGGAAGATTGGAAACAGAGGTGATAGCTAAACCTTTTTTAAAAAAATTACATTGCTTTTTGTTTGAAATTGCATTTCAATTTAATTGGTCCAAATATTGATTAGGTTCAGCAAGAAATGGCCTTTCCTGACTTGAATTGTGTAGATTTTATGTCCGAGGAAGCTGATGGGTCTGGTATAAAAAATCATTACTTGCATTATAGTACTTTTCTGACATTTTATTTCAAGGTTTTATTAAATCTTTTTCTATTTTAGGATGGTGTGCTGGAAAATACAAACCCAAGCCCAAAGTGCAAACTGAGAATGAGAAATATAGTGCTAGTTTGCCTCATTCTGATGCCGTTGAATCTGTTATGAATTTACCAAATGCTCAGTTTGTTTCTTCTGAAACTGAATGCATCACAGAGGGCTCCATTCCCGTCTTTCCGCCTGATGATGTTTTTGATTATTCATCAATAGACTTGGGTGATATTATTCCCTCAGATCCTACTACCTCTGAGTTCCCAATGAATGAAGAACTGACAAATCTTGCAGAAACTCACAGAGGTGCTGCCTCTTCTGGGGATCTACAATGGGAGGATGTTGCTGCAATGAATGAAAACCTTGTAATATTCTCATTGCTTCCTCTGAGTTTGTTTCTTTCATAGAGAAAAATGCTTTAAGGAATCATGTTAACCTAGTAAAATCCCCCTTTTCTGATGTTCTTTTTGGCTCTCTCAGGTTGCTATGGGTAGAAAAAGAAAAGAATCTACTGTGTCAAATCTTTCTCAGAGGTCGAATGAATCTTCTTTGGTTGGAGAGGAGATTGAAGGTGGCAAATCCTCAAGACAGTTGAGAAAGAGAGTAGCTGTTCCTGAGCTTGTTGTTGAACCTGATGATGAGGCTCATAAGAATGGCAGCTTCACTGCTGAACTGCCAAGTGACACTGTGAATGAAGATGAAAGTGATGTTGATGGATCTAGTGTGCAAAATACATCTCAGAAAAAAAGAGCATCAAGAAAGTCGAAGAAACCTGTTGCAGAAAATGAAAAACCAGTTCGAAAGCGTAAGAAAGCCAATGAAGCATCAGATAACTCTAACAAAGACCCTCCCAAGAAGTTCTCCCATTCAACTCGTCGAAAGAGAAGGACTGGTAACTGCCACTTCTGAATGTCATATAGTATGTGATATGATGATTCTTTGTTTAAGATCTGACATCCTATTTTCGGTATTGTAGTGAGTAAGGAGTTGCTTGAAACCCCAGAGGATGAAATTGACCCTCAAAAGGTGCCTATGAAGGATCTTATTCTGTGGGCAGAGTATAAGGAGCGGCTAGCGGTATAGATTCTAATGTTCTGTTTTGGTATTTTTATGGAAGAAAGATCCTATGACTTTGTATCCATAATATGACATTCCAAATTTTTTGTTATTTGTTATCATATGTGTGCCCAGTCCTATGTTTTTGTAAATTTCTAATTTCTTTGCTGACTTGATTCTGCCCTATTTTGCAGAGTAAAGAGGCAAAAACATCAGGAACACCTCTACCAAATCAGAGGTACGTGAATTTTCCAACAGAAACCATTTGTACTTAAATTTTTATGTTAATTAGCTATTGTTTCTGTTTTGTCTGCAGTTGTTATTCTGTCCAAATTACACGTTAATACTGAATAATTTGGTGCATCTAAATTACGTGTGAATACTGAATAGTTTGCACCATTCTAATTGCATAATGTATTAGGGCATCTTAAGTCTTATAGGACCTATCAACTTCTTCATTTCTGCATTTTCGGGTTTTCTGTCTACGTGCATTCGTGTGTATATCAATCTTTCTATGATCCTGGAGGACTTATTTTTGGTGGTAGTGATAGTGGGGCGAGAGAAGGTTTTCTGGGTCAGGGGCTATAGAGAAAGGAAATTATACTGGTCAAGGTCATTTACGAATCTATGGGACTGGACTTAGGTTATCTTAGTTGTTTCAGACTGAAATTCATGTTCCAGAGGCACTAATTTCTGTTTGATTACCAATTGTTATGTTAGGTGGAGAACCATTTCTTATCACATTTGTGAATTTACATTGAAATTTATAGTAAGGCCCCTTGTGTTTGGCATAAATACAAATATGTCTCCAAAGGGTGGATTTGGGATGGCTAGATCCCAATATTAATAAAAGTTACCCATTTTGTATTGAGGGAAAGGACTTTGCCATCACAAGTCCATCATGTGAGGACCTTGCTGTAAATTTCCCTTATATTTTAAAATCTGATAACATGCAAAAAATTTAGATGCTGGGTTTCACATCTCACTATTATATTTAATGTTAAGAGGCCCCAACTCATTAAAACAACTACAATTATGTGAAATGATTTGGCAAGAAAGATGGAGCTTGGACTGGTTTCTGCTGGGCTGCAATGATCATGAACTGGCTTTCATGAGATTGGAATCCCATCTTGCGATGAAAGGTTGAAAGTGTACCATATTATGGATAAGCTTGTTTTCAACTTAAAGTTACCTTTTAGGGGTAGAAATTAGGGACTAAATGAGTTGAGAATAATTTCACAATGAAATCACATCAACTGAAAGATTTTAAGGTTTGTTTGCTGCTACTAAAAGATGTTAAGTGTATTTGTTTTGTCAATCTAAATGGCTTTTGGGAAAAGCTCATTTACCTGGAAGTTCATCTTGCAAAATTAGCAGGGGTGCTTTTAAAAAGTTATTTACAGCAAAAATGGCAGGATAATAAGTGGTAAAGTAATGATCACTTTCTTGTTATCAATAGGTTGCATCTCTATCTTGTATATTTAATCAGATGTTAAGGTTTTTAAGCGATTTTGTACCGAGGGTTGAGATAAAAGTATTTCAACTATAGCAATTAGTTCTTGATCGGATTTTAAATTTGTTCCACCTATTTTATAGGGGATCAGAAATCAACATAAATCTTTGGAGAAAATCAGCCAAAGTTTTGATGCACCAAGGCTATGTTTGGGATTGAGGTGTTGTGGCTTTAAAGTTACAATGTTTGCAGGATGAAATCATTATAAGTGATATGTCAGTTGGAAAGTGAGTAGTTTCTGCTAAATGTTGGCGTTTATGGTTTACAAAACACATCAGTGTGTTTAGAAAGCACAACAGTTCAAAACTAAGCCCTAACTATGCAACTCAAATATGCATATCGAGAATATGCGTTCACTATATGAATTTTTTAAAAATTTTTTTGAGTCTCTTTTTCTTTGTGTACACATCTGGGAAGCCCAGTTCTTAAATCCTTGCTACATGCATGATGACACTTTTTAAGAATCCAAAACTTCAAAGCACATTTCTTTTGGCATAATAAAGTCGAATAGTGTTTCACTTTGCAATACTCTTTCCTGGAGTCCTATGCAGTCAGTTGATTTTTTTTTTAATTTTTTTCTGGTTAAAATGTTTTCTGTTCAGCGCTGAAAATTCTTTTCATGAGGAAGATTATGATAATGAAGAGGAGGCATTCGCTTCAGAACAAGGCAATGGCTCTATAGGCAATCAATCAACTCGCAGGGTTCCATCGAATGCCCTTTACTTTAATTACCAGAGTTTCATGAAGAAAACACCCACTGTAAGATGGTCAAAACAAGAAACAGAATTGTTCTATGAGGTACATGTAGCAATATTTTTTCCTCTGTTTAAAGCTGTTTTTTTTTCTATTTGTAGAATCTTCACGTGAAATCTGTTCCAATGTATGATTTTAGGCCATTCGGCAGTTTGGTACTGATCTATCAATGATACAACAACTTTTCCCTGGAAGAACTCGTCAGCAAGTCAAATTAAAATATAAGAAGGAAGAGCGTGAACATCCATTGAGGCTAACTGAGGCACTAACCAATCGTGCCAATGGTGAATACATTTTCGTCATTGTTACTATTCGAGCTTAAATCTATTTATTGTAAGTTGTGAGTACTCTTAAGCCATGAAGTGACAAACTGACAGTACAATATTATCTGGCAGATCATTCGCATTTTCAAAAGGTGATTGAGCAGCTGCAACAAGTTGATGCTCAAGCAGCACGGAACACAAATGGAGATGATTCAGTTGACTTGACAGGCGAGGACATGGAGGAGTTGATTCCTGAACCGAATGTATCTTCTTCTGCTCTCCCTCGTTTTACTAATAATATGTGTTATGTTGTTTGCTGCATTTTTTAACAAGAAAATTACATGTTTCTTTGTCTGGATCTCCATGCTTGTTATTTATGTCCATGTTGCTTATAAGAAGGCAATAACTTGATTGCACTTAAGAATTCTACAGATGGGAACTTTTAGATAATTTTGGACATACAAATTATGTATTACTTACACTGCAGGGATATCTAAAGGCATTGAAGTATTAAAATTAGCCAATTCAGACCTTTGATGATGTTTATTTATGGTTTTAATCATTTGATTTGTACAAACATTCTGGCATGGATTGAAATTTACTTGATTCTGTATGCTTCGTATCTTTTTATTTTTGCTCATTTCTATTTTTTCAATCCAGTTATGAATTTTCTTCTGATTTGCTTTGTACTTTTTTTTGTTTGTTCTTATAGTAATGCTGCACTGTCCAGAAATTTACACACGCATAACATCATTTTTATGAAGATCATGTTTTTGTTGTCTCTTTAATCTGACTTATTGGGCTCATGATTTGTGTTCTTATAATAAAAGTGCCCTATTTAACTGTTTTAGCAAAATATATTTTGCATGCTTGCAGGATGAAGCAGGCAAAGCCAAGCAGGATCAAGATGGGGAAGCGGAGGTTGCTGAAGTCCATAGTGATCTGAAAGCTGATGAAAGTGACAATGATGATGATGATATATGGAGTTCATATAAATGTGAATTTTAGTAATATAAAACTTAAGAAATTACTGTTGTTTTCTTTATTTATTTCTTATATATTAATCCCATTTTGCTTTCTGGTAATCGATTCTATCACATACGACCATAAATTTTATCTTATTCTTGTTTGAACAAAACAAAATTCATGTTTGTTCTTAACCTCAATAAACTTGTTAGCTAGCACCTAGAGTGAACCAAAAATACTAGTAGTTGTTAAAGCTGTTTTAATTGTATCTGACAGATTTAACTGAATCTTTTGCAACATTTAGAAACTTACTTATTGAGCCATCTTCCGCTTGAAAGCCAGCGGAAGCATCTGGGCACAAAATTTTGCATGTTAGGTAGGCATTAAACAACTGTAAACTTTGACATCGGTTTTAGGTAAAAAGAAGCAATGCTATTGCTAATGCTGTCGATGGGTCCTTCTAAGAATTTTGGATTATGAACTTGGTTTTATAAAATTGGTCAGTCGTGTAGTTGAGTTGTTTTCAATTAGGACAGCTAACCAAAACTCGCCAGATTGTTGCCTTATCTAATCATGATTTGAACATGCAATTACCAGTAATAATAGCAGTAGTCTTTGAGTATTTTTGACAAATGGCGTGTTCAGTGTTTGTGGGGTTGCCGACATTTCTTCTTAAGCCGTGGGGAGCACTGTCTGCTGATTGATATTTTGGGTGTTCTTCTGCTGCAATTGATTTGTCTTCTTAATCATGAAATTGTTTTCATGCTGTTGTATCTTCCTTGAATCCAGGCATTAGAATATACAAATTTGATTATAAAAGCAAACTATAATTATTAGTTGTCATTGTCAATTATCATCGATAGTTATGATAGTAGTAATATATATATATATAGCCCACTGTTGTACATCTAATTCAGTATTTTTTTTTCGGCCGAAATATATTCTATGTTTATTACATCTCTTAATGCATAACTTAGAAATGTGAAACATAGACACGTAACAAATAAAATATAAAAAATAGATCGTAAGATTTAAAATAATTAATATTTGAGTTAAAAAAATAAGATGTATTTTATTTTAATGTAATATAATTAAATTATTTTTTTACTTGGTTGTTGATAGTTGACTTGTCACAACTAGGAAACTTCTTACTATTAGAAATGATTTTATTTATGGCTTGTATAAATTGACATTATCAAAGGTGGGTATAGCAGACAAGTCAAAAGAAAACAGGAATATACCAATTCCAATGCGTAATCCAATGTAATTCTCAGTAAGTTTCACAAAATCAGCTTGTAATGTTTATCATGATGGAGAAATTTCTCCCCTTTTTCTTTTAAAAATTAAATTTTTATCTTTATTTTATAAATTAAAAATTGAGATTATTTTATTTATTTTGTCTCATCAAATATCTCCCACCTTATAAAAACAACCCAACTACTTGTATCCATAAATGTGAATGGATCTTACAAAAAGGAAAAAAGAAAAGAAAAAGCATGGGTGGCATTTTTGTTAAATTCTGTCAAAGAGCATAAACGGTGGATGAAAAGTAAGGGGGGTTACTGTACATTAATCAATAATTTCCATCCAAGTAATAATATTAAAAACATCAAGGAGGTATGTGATAATTTCCCAGAAGAAAAAAATCTCATTTGTTTATTAATTTTTTGGGGCAAAAGTGAGAATGACCAAAAATCATTGAACAATTTGCAAACCTTGGCATATTTACAACTACCCGCCGGCCGATTCTTCATTCAATACAAAAACACACCCACTTCTAAAAGCCTCCACGTGGCGTTTCCAGTAATCCAATTCCGCGGGCCCCACCTGTCAACACCCTTTATAAAATCTCCCTTCATTCCCTCTCTCTTCTTTCTTCTCTCTGGTCGCCGTCTTTTCACTGGGCGAATTTTAATTAACTAATTTATTTTCCACCGAAAATCGTATTTTTCATATTTTTTTTGTTTATTTGTTAATATTTTCCGTTACTGCCAGACGCATTTAGCACCGTCCGATCTCTCTCGTGACGCGTGTCGATGTTGAAATATCACCAGAAATATAGGTACATTATTTGTTTATTTTATTTTATTTTGTTTTGTGTTGTTTTTAATTTTCTATTTTCTAAAATTTGGTTGAATTCGGGTTTCGCTGCTTCTGCTTGGACCAGGATAAGGGTTTTGGTGTAGTGTGTGCTTGTGCATTGACGCGTTTGATCGATCGATTGGTTGACCGGATCGATTCATTACTGAAGCGAAGAGTGTCGGTGCCTCGTTTTCCTACACGCGCCGCCGAGAGATGTCGGGTCCACTGGATCGGTTCGCTAGGCCTTGTGAGTATCAGCTCTTCACTTCCGATCGCGCCTTTTTTTTTTGTTCTATTTTCTGTTTTCATTAAATTTAATATATATTATATACATATTTTCTAATTTTGTGTTGTTAGGGTTTGACTGTACTTGTTCTCTTTTTGTTTTCCAGTTTTTATATTTGTTGTTAATTTTTGTTAGAGACAACTGACTTGATTGAACCAAGATGGTAAGTAGCATTAGCTTTAGTCATCAGATGAGATCAGTGAACTCTTCGTCTTCTTCTTTTTTTTTTTGTTCTTTCATTTCAATTGGATATTGAATGTAGAACATGTATTGTCAAAATAAATTTTAAATTCTTTTTAACTTGAGCAATTTATGAGGTGTTTTTGTGTTTGTAGCATTCGGCTTGAAGTTATTTGATATACAATAAATTTTAGAAACTTGCTTTAATATATGAAGTTTTTCTATATGTTGGACTCACTTTGGGTTTGTTTTTAAATTGGTTGTGATTAGATTGTATTCTGTGCACCCACTGTTACATTGGTACAATAATTCTCATCAACTGTAACAAGTTGAAAATGGACAAGTTAATCCTGTTTCTCTTTGCACCTCATCAAATGAGAAATTACTCCGTATTTTGTGGCCCATTATTAGTATTTCAAGTACGGATAACAAAGACAACTTCCTCTTTTTTGACGCACACAGGGAGTCACTTGGTGCAATGTAGCAATGCATCACTCCTTTATTTATCCACGTTTAAGGCTAACTTTTTTTGGCTTATTATATTTAATTTTTATTATGGTGCAGGTTTTGAGGGGTTCTCAGGTAGTGATGAGAGGAGAGAAAGGAAGTCAGATTTTGAGAACTCTGAGGATGAAAGGCGAACAAGGATTGGGTCTTTGAAGAAGAAAGCATTAAATGCATCCTCTAGATTCAAGCATACTCTAAAGAAAAAGAGCAGTAGAAGGAAAAGTGATGGCCGGGTCAGCTCTGTTTCAATTGAGGATGTCCGGGATGTTGGGGAGCTACAGGCTGTTGATGCATTCCGACAATCATTAATCATGGATGAGTTGCTGCCTGAAAGACATGATGATTATCACATGATGTTAAGGTGCTAAGATTCTCAATTTTTTCTATGATCCTATGCGTGTAATCTTTTTTTACTTTCATTTTCCATCTCTTATGTCTTTCTTCTTTTATCCTAAATAAAGTATTATATTATCATAATGTGCCTTATGTATACTAAATTATTTCTTTCCAGGAATCTATTGTAGTACATATAGTGTTTTGTATAATTCATACTGTTTTTCTTTTCCAGGGATCTTAAGTATGGATTTAAAAATTCTAAGTACTTAGTTCTATGTTCTTAGCATTTGTGATTTTCCTCTGTTATATCTTTCCTGCTTATTTGTTGTAATTGCTTAACTGTTTAACATTGATTGAGTTTGTTGGCTTTGCTTTCAGTGGTTGCCTTAATATTATTAGTGTGATTATATGTTGATAATGCAGAGGATCACTTTTCGCCTATGTTTGAATGTGGTAGTAGTGACATAAGGCCTTACTTTTATATCAGGTTCTTAAAAGCAAGGAAGTTTGACATTGACAAAGCAAAGCACATGTGGGCTGATATGCTTCAATGGAGGAAGGATTTTGGTGCTGACACTATTATGGAGGTAACAACGGTTGAGAATTTTGCCTAAAATTTCATTGTCAAAGGACCTTTATTAATAGTGTTTCCTCGTGTTATCAGGATTTTGAATTTAAGGAGATGGATGAAGTTTTAAAACATTACCCTCATGGTTATCATGGTGTGGATAAGGAGGGAAGACCTGTTTACATTGAAAGATTGGGAAAAGTTGATCCGAACAAACTTATGCAAGTTACTACAATGGATCGATATATAAGGTATCATGTTCAAGGGTTTGAAAGAGCCTTTACGATAAAGTTCCCAGCTTGTACGATTGCTGCAAAGAGGCACATTGATTCAAGTACTACAATTTTAGATGTTCAAGGCGTGGTATGTTTTTGGTGGTCTCATAATGCTAGTGTCATGTGTATATTTAGGTAAAATCAAAATGTCTAATCATCATCCTTGATCTTTTCTGGTTTTTCAATTGTTTAGGGCCTTAAGAATCTTTCCAAGTCTGCGCGGGAACTCATACTGCGGCTTCAGAAGATTGATGGTGATAATTATCCTGAAGTATGCAATCCTAATTTGATCCAAGTCATCGTTACTTGTGTACAAAATTTGACATTATATATTGACTGAGATTTATTTGTTATGTCAATGTTGAATGTTTGCACTTTTTAAATGATGCAGACTCTCTGTCAAATGTTTATCATCAATGCTGGTCCTGGATTTAGGCTGCTGTGGAGCACTGTAAAAACTTTTCTAGATCCCAAAACAACTTCCAAGATTCATGTATGCTATATTACTTTAACTATATATTTATGATATAGTTCTAAACTTTGTCTGGCTACCGAGATTTTACATCATCCTGTATATTTATCTGGACATTTGTTGCTGGCTATGGTTAATGTAGGTTCTCGGAAACAAGTACCAGAGCAAATTGCTTGAGATAATTGATGCCAGGTACCATAATATGTGTTATTGTCTCTTTCTTAACTATTCTGATCATTCTTTTAATTTACTTTGCGTAATTCATTTTTGTTATTGGGTTAACTGGTCTTATATCTTATGATTATTGTTGCATGTGCAGCGAGTTGCCAGAGTTTCTTGGAGGTAGCTGTACTTGTGCAGATCAGGGAGGTTGCCTCCGTTCTGATAAGGGACCATGGAAAAACCCAGGGATATTGAAGGTTGTGTACTGAGCTTATTACTTCTAATTTGATGGCAATGCAACTGCATGTTGTATGCTTTTTATTACTGTTAGTATTTGTTTGCTATTACAAAATGCTGGCTGCATGTTCACTTGTAACAGATGCTTGTTAATGGAGAAGCACGGCGTGCTAGGCAGATTGTGAAAGTTTTAAACAGCGAGGGGAAAGTCATCGCTTATGCTAAGCCGCCAATGGTCTGACTGTTTTTATTATAGGGTATTTTCAAATAGCTCCCCTGAGGTTTGATGAAATAATAGTTAGATGCAAGTTTTCATAAAACTAACAGAAAGTACTCCTCAACAGTAACTAAAATAGTGAAATGACTAAAATATCTTTATATATAAATTTAAATATTAGTAATATTTTTTTACATATTTTTCTGAAGTTTTGAAAACTAACAAAAAATATTTCTAAAAGTTATTTTGATATTTTGATATTTAATTGAATGTAATAAATATGTATATATTATGTGCTAATTTTAAAAAGATAATACTATAAATTGCTTGCTTGTGTAAAACTATAAATATTTAATTTAATAAACATATATAAAATTAAATGATATGAATAGATACAAATAAATCTTATAAATTATTTGCTTTTATATAAGTATTTTAACTATTATGAATATTTTCATGATTACATAAAAAATTTTATTTTAAAAAAATAAAAATTGAAAATTTTGCATTTATAAGTGCTTGGTCTATTTAATTATTTTTTTAAATAAAATTTTTAATTTAACTAATTTTAATTATTGTAAAATATTTTAGAATAGCTAATATAATTTTATACAAGTGGACAATTTATAATACATATTTATATATATTCGTATTATATAATTTTATATATGTTTATTAAATTTAATAATTTATAATTCTACATGAACAATCAGTTTATGGTATTGTTTTGTTAAAATTAGTTTATAATTTATGTATGTTTATTATATTAAATAAAATATTAAAATATAAAAATAATTTTTAGAAGTATTTTTTGTTAGTTTTCAAAATTTCAGGGAAAATATGTGAAAAACATTACTAATATTTAAAATTATATATAAAGATTTTTTAGTTATTTTACTATTTTAGTTACTGTTGAGGAATACTATCTGTTAGTTTTATGAAAAACTTGTATCTAAGTGTTATTTTGTCAAAACTCAGGAGAGGTATTTGAAAATATTCCTTTTTATTATTATTAGTTCATGAAGACGTAGTTATACTTTAATCATTTCCGTTTCTAGTTAAATTTTCATTCCTTTCCTTTGGTACCATTTTGAAGCAGTTAAGAGGTAGTGATACATCCACTGCTGAGTCTGGGTCAGAAGCAGAAGATATTGTTTCCCCGAAGGCAATGAAGAGTTATTCCCATCTTCGATTGACCCCTGTTCGTGAAGAAGTAGGTTTTAGACTTATTTTTGTGATAGCAATTACGCTTTTAGTTTATGTTATTGAAACTCGAGGTGTTTCCTGCACGAGTAACTACCCCCAGAAGCAACAAATTTTTATTTGGAAAATTTTTTTGTTTTTAAGAGGTGGATATGTCTGGCCTGATATATTTTACTTTAGAGTAGCTGTTGCACTCTTTCTTGGCCAGTTCGTACACATTGTGATTGCAAATTGGCAATGCAATTGTTTATAGAATATCTATGTAGTAATAGAAAATAGTACATAAGATAGACTTAGGATGGTATGAGGAATTCATTAAGTTTTATCAAATTATCAAATGTTGTTTGCAGTGGAAGTTAATCATTTGATTTATTTTTTTTTTCCCATGAATTTTCAGGCTAAATTAGTTGGAAAACCAAGCTATGCTGCAAGCTTCTCTGGGTATGATGAATATGTTCCCATGGTTGATAAAGCCGTTGATGCTGGCTGGAAGAAGCAAGCATCTCTCCAGTTGCCTTCTGCTTTCAAAGGTTAATGGCTCTGCTATTGTATTTATTATTTATTTGCTACAATTATAGCTGTGTGTAGTCTTTTCTCATGTTTGTTATGCTTCTGCATGTAGACAGTTGTATTCAATTAAGAGACAAAACAGCTTGGGGCCACCTACTTGGGTATCCAAATCCCCCAAGTTTTTTGACAATCAAGGTTGTAAGTTTAGCAATAGTCCCAATTAGAGCTTGGTGCACATATAAAGGTCATGTGGTTTATGGGTATTAAAAAAAAAAAAATTTGGGTGGGTCAAGTGGTATGACCCTTGATTTTAAAAATTAAAATTGAGGGCCATCTACTGGAGATATATACATTATATCCTAGGGTTCCTGAAATTTAAAGGGTATACTCGTTCACAACCAGGGAATTCCTGGGTTAAGGAAGAAAGAAGAAGGAAAGCACTATATGAAGGTTTCAGTATTTACTGGGGAAACTTGTGCAATCTTTGAGATGTTTATAATCATTTAGTGATCTAACTAGTCAGTCAATTTGCATTTTCTTATCATTCTTAAATTAGAACTTGTGCAATCTTTGAGATGTTTATAATCATTTAGTGATTTAAGTAGTCAATCAATTTGCATTTTATTATCATTCTTAAATTAGTCTGATTCTTGATACAAATATACTCAACAAACTGAACTTCAATTTGCTAATGTAGGTACTCTACCCCAACCTTCCACATTGAATACTCCTGGAGGGTTATTTTCTCGGATTTGTGTAGCACTTATTGCTTTCTTCCTGACATTTTTAACTCTCTTCCGCTCGGTGGCATGCCGTGTTACCAAGAGGCTTCCTGACACATCTAGAAATCATGATCCAAATATTCCTGAGGTTGCTGTTGATGCGAATGAAAAGGAGGAATTTCGGCCCCCGTCACCGAGCCCAACTTTTACTGAGGCAGATCTCCTTTCCACTGTTCTGAAAAGATTGGGTGAGCTTGAGGAGAAAGTTGTAACACTCCAAGAAAAACCGTCCGAGATGCCTTGTGAGAAAGAGGAATTGCTGCGTGCTGCCGTTTATCGAGTAGATGCCCTGGAAGCAGAGCTGATTGCTACAAAGAAGGTATGATTGCTAAAATTTGTATCTTTGAAACAAATGCAGTAACGTTAATCTTCATGTCCTTGGCACCTTGATTTCTTAGCAATAACTTCATCTTGAAGCTTTTATGTAAATATTGACATCTGGATATTTGATACGTATGGCATTATGTCTTCTTCATCATAGACTTGGTCAGTTATCTCAATGAACAGAAAATCTGTTGGGAGTATGTACTACTCAAGGCGTTATTGGACTCTATCATTGTATCCAATGCCTCAACTCTTCTGGAACACTATCTTTGGCCTAGACCAAAAGAAAAGGAGAATAAATTTTTGAAGTGATAGGAAAAAGTATAAGTGGGTTGGTGCCAGCATTTCACCTTGGCATATGTCAAGGAGGATGGCAAAATTTTGTTGTCAGAATATTATTTCATGCTAGGTATATCACCATATAATTTTTGATTCCTTGATTGATAGACCTACAGTTTTCATTTTGTGGCGTTCTACTGCACTCTGTTCTTGCGTTAGTTGTTGTATGTGTTACTATTCATGCATTTCAGGTGTATCTTTTGTATTTGATTGTGTGACTTTTTGACCATGATTTTTCAGAAACGACCAAGTTGAGTTTGCGTTGTTGTTTCATGCAGGCACTTCATGAAGCTTTAATGAGGCAAGAAGAACTCCTTGCTTACATAGATCGTCAAGAAGAAGCCAAGTTCCGGGTATGTTTATTGTTAGATGGATTATCTTATATCTATATACAATATAAGAAATGAATTCTATTTTAATTAATTCATTTTTTCGGGCTGATATTCCATATGTGTGTATCAGAAAAAGAAGTTTTGCTGGTGAGAGGTTTTGCCGATGATGAAAGAGTACACGAGCTACTTGGCTGTTACTAAACCATCCTGAACCATTTCGACGTTCCTGGGCATACATGGCTTTGAACAGTTTAATTTCGTGTCAACTTAAAAGGCCATATGGACATATGGACCCTGGTGTAAGGATTTTTTTTTTTTTGGGTTTTATGAAATATTATGTTATTGAGTAATTGCATGTTGAATTTATGTGCGTGCTGTTTGTGGTGCGATACAAGCCTCTCTTTGCACGTAATATGTGAAGCGAGTGCACTTATAATTTCGATGGCTTAGCTTATCGTTTTTAAGCTTTTGTGTTTTATTTCATATTGTGAGCCATTGAGGTCCTTTTCTTCTCTGCTGCTCTTTGTGAACCGTCCGGGCTCCCTCTTGCGAGTAAGAAACTCAACCTTTGTGTTAATGTTTTGTTGGGATTGTTATGATTTTGCCCGTGTCTTGAATATTATTTTAATAACATTTTTTAGTAAGATTTACTTATTATTATTATTATTACTCAAAAGTTACTACAATTTAATATCAAATGTAGTTTGTTATTTGGAACAAATTACAAATGCAAGCCAATAATAGATAGATACCGTGGATGAAAATTGAGTTGGCAATTCATTTTTAAGAGTGAGTAGAACATATTTTGACAAGTTCATAATTAAGTTTATATTTATGAAGATTTCCTTACAAATTTTATGAATGACAGAAAGTATTGAAAGTCTTAACTGGCACAGGCAGGAAATTCACTGAGCTTTGTTTTAATTAAATCAAATCTAGTCTTTCCATTGTTAGCAATGGTTGCAATCGTACTTACTTCCACATCTCGATGTGGAAGTAACCAAGAAATCCTGAAGACCTCTCAAGAATAATATACACAATTGAGAAGAAGAAAAAGGAGAAGAAGAAAATGCAAATTGTATGTATAGTACAAAAGGGGCTTTGAAAACTGAAGATTACACAAAAACAAATAGGGATGGTGTGCGTGAGGCTGATTGTCTCCATCGCCTACATTATATCCTCAACACAAAACTAAGCTGTTTTCTTCATCAAATTCACCAGGAAAACTGCATTTCAGAATCCCAGAATTGATAATAAGAATGAGATGTGAACAGGACAACATTGCAGGAAGTATGCTAATATCTTACCAGTTTCTTCTTCTTCTTCTTCTTCTTCTCAATGTAGGCTAGGAGTTCTTGTTGTTGAGCAAGTGAATGCTCCAGTGCCTTAACAGCAGAAGAAGATCAACGCACAGTTATGCTAAAACGAAGTCAACAGCAGCAACTAATATTATTTTCGGAGAAGAAAATGAAATCGTGTTTGTATGCGTACCTTCTTGGTGGCTGCTAGTTGTTCCTCCAGGGCGTCCACCCGGCTTATAGCAGCGTTCAGCATTGCCTCTTTTTCCGGTGGCATTGTTGTTGGTTTCGCACTGAGAGTGTTCACCTTTTCTTCTAGTTCTGCCATGCGCTTCACCATTGACACGTGGTCGGTGCCGGACATGGGGGGTGCGTGCAACTTGTGGGGGGCATGGCCTTTAATCATTGTGTCGCCGTAGTAAATAGGACCGCCATACAGAGCAGCCTCGGTAAGTTTTCTTGGCATGTTTCTCGTCAAGCGAACCACGGTGACAATGCCCATGACAAAGGCCAATAACCCACCAAATATTCCTTCAGGATTCTTGCAGCCACCCCCTACTGGATAGCAGTCTGTGATACAAAAAAATAACATGTTGGGAGCATTGAAATTGTAAAAGAAAAAACAACACTTCAAACATCATCTAAACAAATTATGTACCTTTGGAATCGGCAAACTTATTGTTTTGCATTGATTTCAGCCAAGAAGCATCGATAGTCTTGTCAACCGGAATGGATTTTTCAACCTCATAGGGATCATTGTACTTTCGTTTCACAGGAGACTGCAATATATATAGCAGAATTTGAGAATTGAACACTGAAACTGTTAAAATGTGAAGAAAAACAATGCAGAATGTGGAAATTTGTTGACAAAACTCAAAATGTAGAACCCAAAATGAAATGGAAGTTCAGTAAACTTACTTCAAGGACCGGGGAGAGACTGCGATGCATATGCTCCTTTGAGGCAGCTGCTTCTGAGTTGAAGGAATCACATCTCTTCAACCATTGGCAATACCCGAAGGGAAGATTAGATTTCACGGTTGAGATGAAGACAGTTTCAGTGGCATTGTACAAATGATTTTGTTTATACTAAAACCAGTAAACTGAGTACCTTAGAGCATGAATTCTCGTCCTCAGAGATCGTCTTCTCCTCAATGCCTGACAAAATTTTCCTTGAGCATTTTGCCTCACCATTTAGAACCATCTGCCTCAATAGTAAAATAACAAAACTTTGTGATATTTAATTTATGTTAAATAATGCCACCAGATTAAGAAGTTATTGATTGTAGTTCATTACCTTCATTATATCCGGATCATTCCATGGACCCTTATCAGAACGCAAACACCCACCCTTGTCGGCACAAGTACAGGTACCACCCAGAAACTCTGGCAGCTCACTGGAACATATTTAGATAGAAGATTAAACTACATGCCACCATCACATTGTTCATGAAGCAATCTGGCGAAGTTATTCAGGAAGCAAAATTTAGAAACCAGATGCACTAAAGAATGGATAAACTTACTTAGCATCGATTATTTCAAGCAACTTGGACTGGTACTTGTTGCCTAGAACCTGACAAATAGAGCATCAAGTTGGTTAGTGACATCCAAAATCAGATCGGGGCTGGTTTAAGGAAAAGAGAACCAAAAGAATACATGGATTTTTGCGGTGGTCTTGGGGTCAAGGAACGATTTAACTGTGTTCCATAAGAGTCTGAATCCAGAACCAGCATTAATGATGAACATGCGGTTCAAGGTCTATAATAAGCAAAACATTGAATTAGCATTGTCCCAAGGAAACAAACGAAGAATTTCTCTGGTTACATTAACCTGAACGCCTAGAGATAAAATGAGTACCTCAGGATAGTTATCACCATCAATCTTCTGCAGGCGCTGAACGAGGTCTCTTGCAGCTTTGTTGAAGCTCTTAAGTCCCTGAGGCATCATTGATATTGGATTTTAGTGCAATCTCTTTTAGCTCAATATGACATTGTGGTTGATATTCCCACATATAACTTGGTATAAAACAATAGCAATCATCACATACCACTCCTTGCACATCCAGAATAGTTGTGCTCTGATCAATGTGCATTTTTGCTGCAATTGAACAGGCTGGGAACTTGGCAACAAATGCTCTCTCAAACTCTCTAACGTGGTATTTCACATAACGATCCATCGTGGTGACTTGCATCAGCTTGTTTGAGTCGACTTGACCCAGGCATTCAATGTAAACAGGTCGACCTTCCTTATCGACTCCATGATGTCCTTGAGGGTAGTATTTCAAGACTTCATCATATTCCTTGAATTCAAACTCCTTAACAATCAAAACCAAATGGTGAAATTTAAATAACATACATGATAATATGACTGTTTAGTGAATTAAATGAAAGCACTTCCATTTCATAAATACCTCCATGATTGTGTCAGCACCAAACTCCTTCCTCCACTGGAGCATATCAGTCCACATTTGCTTTGTTTTCTCAACATCAAATTTCCTGGCCTTCAAAAATCTGCGTAAAGTATGCAATAAGTTATGAATCCTCTCTGCTTTCTTTTATCGCTATGGAAAACATCATTTGACCAATTTAGTTGTATGACATGAGACAACTGTAGACGACAACTGTTATCTATATAAAATGAACAAAGAAATGAAATAGAACCTTAGCATCATATGGTGATCATCATGTTTAGAGGGTAGTAGTTCATCCAAGATAAGTGCTTGTCGAAATACATCCACTGCTTGCATTTCCTCAGCATTAATGCAATCCTCGATTGCAACAGACATCACTTTACTGTTTCTTCGACCTCTCTTTGTCAAAGAATGCCTAAACTTGGTTGAAGCATTAATTGCCTTCTTCTTCAGAGACCCAAGCCTCGTCTTTCTCTCATCCTCAGAGCATTCATGTTCTAGTTTTTCATGACCTGTAAATACAGACGATGGAAAAGAACTTACAAACTCAAAGAATTTTATGAGGAAACAAGCCAACAGGAGAAAATAAAAATAGCTTTTTGCCATTTTTATCAATGTCCTTAGTGAACAAACATATGTTGGTACTCGGTACTTGTCATATAATTTTAGACTATCCATCTGGTTAGAATTCATTTCATGATCAATCAAGATATTCAATCATGATAAAAATGTAAAATGCTTACCTGCTTTGAGTCGGTCTAGAGGTCCAGACATTGTATCAGCCATTATTGAATCTTTCAAGGTCCCTCAATATTGGATAGCAAAAAAGGCAGCAGGATCAAAATTTCTGGGAATATCGAACTAATGCCTCACCAAATAGGCCTATACCTTCAACCATACATCCAAGAGTCAGATGACAGAAACACACAAAGAAAGTACGAACTTGTGAGGCTTGGTAGTGAAAAGACCAGTTCAAATAAATTCACCCAAAAACAAAGCCCCTTAGCATGAAAAGCAAAAGGATTAAAGCAAAAAGGATTATGCATTATATAACAAAATCAAAATAACAACAAATCAATCAACAAACAAGTCTCAATCTCTGCATTCAAGCAATTAATGCAAAAACAAACAAGGGATAAGGATTAATCATCCCCCCTATTCCCAGCCTTGTCAACAGAAGATGAAGAACAAGAACTGTAATGGAGAAAGATTAGAGACTAACGTGGAAGACAAAGAGAAAAGTGTTAGGAAGAGAAGAGAAGAGATTGATTGGATTGATAGAATTACCTGTTAACAGAAAAGAAAATGTAAATAGCAAAAGAAAAGAGAATGCGGGGAGAGGTTTATATATCATCCCAACAAAATCTGCGACGGCTATAATTATAATCCACTGCCAGGAAATCACGATTTTGACAGATTTGGAGAATGATTTGCAAGTTTTTTTGTTTATTTTTGACGTGGTCTAAGTCTAAGAAAGGCTGCAGAGAGACCCTTTTTTTAAATTTCTGTTGGTTGTGGTTGAATTGGCAATATGCAAACCGCTCACTTCACCAACTGTTTTTCAAACTCTATTCCTCCTCTAACCTTGAATAAAATTTATATACCACCACTACGTCGTCGTATTACTATCTAATTTTGAAATTACTATATTTAGTAAATTCAAGTTGCTTTTAAATGGGTATACTTTCTTATGGCCATTTGTTTTCAATTCTAAATATTTTGTATTTTTCTCAATTAATATATAAATTTAGAATTTATTTTATATTCGGTATTTGTTCTTGTAACTTGTTTTTATATCAGGATCAAGATTATTTTTACATTTAATTTTTTACTTGAATAAATACATATTTATAATTCATTGCTAATGAAATAAAATATAACAAAACAACTATATCTTAACTATACTTTAACAGCATTCTACATGAGATAATATTTTATGTATATATACAGGGTTAAGATCAAGAATCTTAATTTTTTATATAATTTATTACACTATTTGTATTAACTATATATATTAAATTTAATTTTAATTATTGAAAGTATATCGATTTAAAAAAAATTTTGATTCTATCCTATCCACACGTACACATAACCACACACAAACATGATTTAGAGACGTGGTTAGAATAGATTAGGAAGAAACTATAAAAACATTTAAGATTACTTTGACAAAGAATCATGGAAAATGTGGATGGATGTTTGTTGGATAAGATAAGAACGAAAACCATGTCCTTAGTTGGTGGGTTGTTGGCATTAATATAGTAAGGGGATTGGACAAAGTCAGTTACTCTTACATATATGGTGGTACTCCACTAACTACACTTCTTCATGCTTTTGTTGCTCTCAACTTCTAAGAGATCATGTCAACTACAAACTTCACATTCATTCTATTATTATATATCATATGCAAAAAGAGGGTCTCATTGCATGTTAAATTTTGGTGGAAATGAAAGGTTGAATTGCTGATAATGGGAGGTATTACATCATATGTTATAATTTTCTTATTTATTTATTTTAGAAAATATTGCATCAATAATTTTGCTTTTGTCTTGGGTTTTACTTTGGCATCAATGATGTAGGATACAATATTGTAGTCTAAAGTTTGCTTCATAAATATTAATTTTTTATTTACATACATAGAGAAATTGTGTTGAGAATTTCATTAAAGGGTGTTTTTTGTATATTGAAAATTTGTATTAGACTAATGTACATAAATTTAAAGTATGTTTGATAACAAAACAATCGAAAAAAATGCAAGAAATTTTTTTAAAAAATGAGGAGTTGTTTTTGTTTGATTGAATAAAATAAGAGATTAAGAATTTTTAAGAAATTCATTATGACTTCATTTTTATTGATAATTCGAGACAATAAATTCATTTATGTTGATGATTTTATGGTACAATCAAATAATGAATTTATGTTGATGATTCAAGACAATCTCTTTAGTCTTTAAAAGACTTAGTTAATGTACTACACTTTTCTTAACCTAAAAGCATAATTTGAATGTCAATATAAAATAATATAATTTTGTTGTTTCTCTCAAATTTCACGTAAATATTTACAACTTAATACTATCATTTGGGCACTTGCTTATTGACTTAAAATTTTAAATTAAGCGGTAACTTAACATAATATTAAGGAGGATTGACCAAGTGATTATGTATTTATATTTTGCTTTTCCCTCTTTCTATATGTGTTTAGACTTCTTTCTTTCTTATGTCTTTATTTGGCTTGGTCTATGTGACAAATTCGTTTAGTATTAGTTTTGTGATAGGACATGATAAAATTTAATACCATTGTACGAGTTCTTACTAGTATTTTAATGGCAATCGAGGTTAATATTTTTAAATATATGAATTTTTATCTATTGAGATTATGGATTTAATTAAAATATATTTTATATATCTTATATTTATTTATAAAATTTAAAATTAATAATAAAAAAATTAAAATAATTAATTTAAAATTTAAAACAATTAATATAGGCAGAATTCGATTGGTCCACTTTTGGCCAACTTTCCTTTGGGCCTCTCTGTTTCTGAAGACCATTTACTGGCCCATGCAACCCAAGAAAAAGAGCACGTGACTAGAACGTTTGAAAAAAAAAACTACCTTCCTGTGATGCATATGAAGTCATTAGAACAGTCAAAGGATCTGGCTCTCTCATTTGTCGTCAATGGCCGCCGCTCAGCTTTTCTGTCACTCTCCCTCACTTTCCAAAACCCTAACCCAAAACCCCTTTCCCAAATTCCCCATTTTATCTATCAAACATGAACTAGACTTTCACAGAACTCTAAAATCCTTCACTCTCAAAGCAGTCCTCTCTGAAAACCCTACCAAAACCCAGAGCCCAACAACCTCGTTTGAACACTGTTTCTCCAAGAAATCTGATGGCTTTCTTTACTGTGAAAATGTTAAGGTTCAAGATGTTATTGAGACAGTTGAAAAAAGGCCCTTTTATTTGTACAGTAAACCTCAGATCACTAGAAATGTGGAGGCTTATAAACAAGCTCTTGTGGGACTAAATTCTATCATTGGTTATGCCATTAAGGCTAATAATAACTACAAGATTTTGGTGCATTTAAGAAAGTTGGGCTGTGGAGCTGTTCTTGTTAGTGGGAATGAACTGAGGCTTGCTCTACGATCTGGGTTTGACCCCACCAAGTAATGTTATGCTATATGCAACCTTTTATTCTATTATGTAGTACATTTTGGTGTATGTTAATCGACGTTAGTGATTTTTGGATTCTTATGTTAGTTTGACTCATGGTTAATGTTATGATCGATAGGTGTATCTTTAATGGGAATGGGAAGCTTTTGGAGGATTTAGTGTTGGCAGCACAAGAAGGTGTTTTTGTTAACGTCGATAGCGAGTTTGATTTGGAGAACATTATAGCAGCTTCAAGAATTGCCGGGAAGAAGGTTAATGTATTGCTTCGTATCAATCCGGACGTGGATCCTCAGGTTTGTGGTAGCCCTTGTGTGAATTACATGAACATCTTTAATATATTTTAAGTATTGCAAGTTGTAACTTCATAGAAAAGAGAGCATGTTCTTAAGTTTAATAGACTGTTAAAAGTCTTCTAGGTTGATCAATTTTCAGTCCGTGGTTAAGGTAGATATAAAGGATGGTTAGCATGCAATGCAACTCAGGAAGTTTTAGCTTTCAAAAAAATTTGAACTCGAGAATTTCTTTAGGCAATGTCTATATTGAGCTAATGTTATGTGAAATAAGGTCCCTGCTTCAATCAAACTAGATTCATATCAGATTTGTACTGTCTGCACTCGAGGATGAATGAATATGTGGCAAGGGTGCATGGCAATAAATTTGATTGACTGGATGATTGTCACACCGACTAAGATTTTTTTTTCTTCAATAATAATCAAATTTCAAAAGCCATCTTTGATTTTTTTTAATCATATTTTTTATTATCATTGATTGTCATTAGATTATTATGCCATATATACCAGTGCCTTCTTGCCAGCTGTCGTCACATTTCTTGCACCTTCATTGTATTACTTTCTCCATTTGACGGCATTGAAACTGTCTCCATTATCAAGCCTAGCTGCCTCAGTCCTCTCCTCCATGTCAAGCATTAAGATTAATCATGTGACAATCTCCATCTTCATTTGAATTTTGCTTACATGATACAGAGGTCTATGGTACTGTTATCAACATCTATTCATAACATTGAGGTTAGGCTGTTTGATTTGTTCACCTTTCTAATTTATGTAATGCAATGAAATTGGCAATGATTTCAGTGTGTATTCTTTGATAGGTACATCCTTATGTTGCTACTGGGAACAAGAACTCTAAATTCGGTATTAGGAATGAGAAGTTGCAATGGTTTTTGGATGCTGTGAAGTCACATCCCAATGAGTTGAAGCTTGTGGGGGCTCATTGCCATCTTGGTTCAACAATTACGAAGGTCTGTTGACAATACTCTGGTCAATTCCTGTTACTTATTACTATCCTTTTCCATTCTAGTAGTTTCTATCGGATCAATTCATAGATTATGTAAAACCTTATTGGTATTAGTTTTGTCCTTACATATTTGTGGAATGAAAGTAAAAATTTATTCCTTCTAATCACTGTTTATAACTCATTAAAATTTGAACATGAGAATGGATATCTGTGAATTGTGTAGTTAAATGTGAGATTTTTGTCTCTTTATCGAGTTACAGTCTAGGTCATTGTCTTGGACTTGGTAAACTGGATGCAGCAGACCCTCATGATTTAAAAATTTATTTGTTTGTCTTTGTTGTCTATAATTTTGGAGAACTATCTATTTCCAATATGTACAGTTAAAGAAGGGTTTCCTTCCATAAAAGAATAAGAATAAAGGAACATCAGATTTCCAATATCTATGAATATATCTCTTAGTGCTTAAATTTCAACTGTTGCGACACACCTGAACTAGGGCATCCTTACTTTTGGGTAGTTAATATGAAAGCTAAAATTGAATTTCTATTAATTATTATAGTGTATCCTTCATCAGATAGAGTTGTAAAATGGAACATTCTGCATTAGATATAAACCTAATGCTTTGCAAAGTTCAAAAAAGCTCTCTTTCTGTACAGGATGGGGGGAGGTGTTTGGTGTGGTTGATTGATTCTATTGATCTGTATGATTCATGGCAGGTATCTCCTTTTTTTTTGTAATATTTTCAGGTGGACATATTCAGGGATGCTGCAGTTCTTATGGTCAATTACATTGATGAAATCCGAGCACAAGGCTTTGAAGTTCATTACTTGAACATTGGAGGTGGTTTAGGAATAGACTATCATCACACTGGTGCTGTCCTTCCCAAACCCAGAGACCTCATTGACACCGTGAGAAACAAATTTCTAAATTTTGCATATTTTTTCATAACAGCTGATCACTCGTTTCATGCTTGAATTAATATTAGATGTGGAAACTGAGAGTTCTTGCTATGCATCAATTATGATGACTCTGACATATTAATTGAAAGGAAAAAGAAAGAGAAAGAAAGAAAAGAAAAGGAAGGTAAAGAAGATGGATTCTACACATGTTAAATGGACAGCATTTTAACAAGACTACTTTTATAGTCTACTGTCTTTTGTACTTCTCCTAACATTGCACATCGTCAGCATAATATATGAATCAGCAGGTCTTAAAGCAGGGATTATATTTACAGTTTATATATTTTCGTTGATTTGTAGAGTTTACAATCAATTGAACATTTTAAGGGCAAGAATTTCAGTTTTATAATTATCAGTGTCATCTCTATGCCATATTTGAAGCATAATCATGTTCTACTAATCCTAATTTTGGTTTTTATGAAGGTTCACTTTACGTTTTTTATTGTTTGTTGGTGTAGGTTAGGGAGCTGGTACTGTCCAGAAATCTGAATCTCATCATTGAACCAGGGAGGTCACTCATTGCAAATACCTGCTGCTTGGTTAATCATGTCACTGGGGTTAAAACTAATGGAACAAAAAATTTCATTGTAATTGATGGCAGCATGGCTGAACTTATCCGTCCTAGTCTTTATGATGCTTATCAAGTAAGTATCCAGCTAAACAAGTATGCAGAATACTATATGATATCGTCTGAAGAAAATGTTCATTTGTTTCCCTGGACCCTTATTGATTGGCATACACTGGGAAATCTGCATTGTGTCTCTACTCTAAACAGCTTGCCACTTTGAAGTTAAGCACTTTTCTTTTGAGGCACTTTGCTATCAGTGTATATAGCTGAAGGTGACATCAAGGTCCATAGACTGGATATGTAGGAGGCACATATTCCTGTTTGGTGGTCAATTTTGGAGTTAGTGAAGTGTGCTTCAGTTTTCATGTTCTTTTTAGTTACCAACAGTTTGCACCTCCAAATTGTAGGGAATTAATGCGTATTGCTAGACATTTGTGGCAGAAGAAAGGTCCAGTTTGTAGGGATGGGCTATCAATCACAGCTAATGTTCATGTCTTATTTTTTGGAGACATAAATTGTTAGTTAACCAAATCAACATCCATTTTTATTGCTTCTTTGTTATTCTTGTCTCCTTAGACCCATATTGCTTTTGTTGATTGAGATTGACATGTTCCCATTTGGTTGCAGCATATAGAGCTTGTTTCTCCTTCACCTCAAGATGCAGAAACTTCTAAATTTGATGTGGTGGGTCCTGTGTGCGAGTCTGCAGATTTCTTGGGGAAGGACAGAGAACTTCCAACCCCAGCTAAGGTAATGTGTTAGCTTCTTCGGGGGATAATTGGAGATGTAATTTTCCATAATTTGCTAATCAAGAGTTCTGCATGCAGGGAGCTGGCCTTGTTGTTCATGATGCAGGGGCTTACTGCATGAGCATGGCATCAACTTACAACCTGAAGATGCGCCCTCCGGAATACTGGGTATGGAGCACTGGCATCCATCTTTATTTATCATTTGTTTGTGCTGTATAAAGAATCCTTCTTCAACCCCACACGCACACCACCACACCCCCACACCTCCATTACCTATTATATCTTTCCCATGACAAATGTATGTTTCAACTTTTTTTTTTGTTCTTTTCCCATGGAAGTCCTTGCATGTTAAGTTCAGAATTCCTCATAAATTTCAAACACGTTATAATCAGATTAGAATACTATTCAAATAATTTTCTATGAAGAAAATAAGTTCTGAGAATTTGGATTAATATTTTCAGGTCGAAGAAGATGGTTCGTTGTCTAAAATCCGACATGGAGAGACATTTGAAGACCACATGCGATTCTTTGAGGGTATCTGATTGGAGATATTATCTGTTTAGACTCATGAAACTGATATGATTTGCATTCCTGATAAAATGGAATATATCAAAAACAAAATTTAATTAGCTGCTGAATTCTATATATATCAGCCTCTTCTTTGTCAACTGGTGGCTATTTTTGACTACAAGGGCAAAAGATGAATCCAGACAAATCAAATTCTGCACCTGTACATCATGTGTCCAGTGATTAGCCTGCTGAAGGTGCTAGAATGATTGTAATTTTTATTTTATTTTTTTTCTGAAGGGTGTTCAATGCATCAATGTCATCCATTAGCTACTTAATTTACCTTAGAAATTAATTAAGATTCGATGCCTGGGAATCAAAATGAAGTGTCTAAAACCAGCAAGATGAATTGATTGTTTTACTGAAGCTGGGGAATCTAACTATTGAAAGATGTCAAGTATTTCAAAGCAGAGAAAGCAACCTTCGTATTTTGCTGTAATAGTGACCTACCAAACGCATCATTGACTAGAAAAAACTTCATCTGAATCTGTTCACATAGTGAAGCTACAAAATTCCCACCTACGTGCACACAGATTGACTCAGAAACACACTGACAACACAAGCCAATAGAAAACCAGAAAGCCATGCTGGAACCCACCAAGACTTCACTCAAATCTAGCCCCCTGGAAAATTAAAACCGAATTTAAGACGCAGCCCATTGAAACCCGCAAATACTTATTTGTTTATTGACAAAAACAAAACGTGAACGATATGTCAAAGATGTGGTCATTGATAACAAGCCCAAGTTTTCGTTGGCTTTATGAGTAGTGGGCGAGTTCCTTGTTACGAACTGTACAATTATTTTATTTTAAAATAATATCTCCAATAAAATGTATAAAATTTAAAAATATTTTATTCTTATTTTTAACACTTTTTTTTTTATTCAATTCTGTAACGTTTTTTTTTCGTTACAGGAAAATTTATTGCATATCCGTCATATTTTATCTCAAAATTTATATACCATTCGATAATATGTTTAAAACGGGTAAATATTTAGTTAAAATATTAAAATTAAAATAATTTTAATTTTAACATTATTTATTATAAATTAAATCATTAACTTCTTTATAAAAGTATTAAGTAAAGTGTGCATGGCTAATTTTATAAAGCCCAACCTTATCTAAATCATTAACTTCTTTATAAAAATGTTTAGCAAAGTGTGCAGGGCTAATTTTATAAAGCCCAAGATTATCCCGTTCTTATTTCCGTCACATCCTGCTCTCTCATCCCACCGATGGAATAAACAATGTCATCGGATCAGACAGAGATCATGTTATAGTTCATTGGTCCATTTGGATTATAAGTGTGACGTTATATGTTATTCTGTAGGGTATAAGATAATGGAAAGCCGAATCATAAATGCCACTAGCAATTTGTGTATAGGTATAATCTAATGATAATGGACCTTAGATTTGTAACCCAGATTGCAAAGAGGATTAGAAGAGCATATGGGGTCATTTGATGGCAAAAGAAGATGATGCTGAATGAACCTGGTTTTATGCATTAACAAGCAAGAAGATGCTTAATGAACCTGGTTTTATGCATTAACAAGCAAACAGAAGGAGATAAAACCATAATTAATGCATCTGATCTCTGAATATATACTAAGATTTGGTATTGCTCCATCCACAATGAAAATCTGAAAAGCACTTTTTTAACCTCCCACAATAAAAGCAAAAGCACATTCTATTAAACCACCATAAGCACTTTTGACAAACTAAACAAAGAAAATGCCCCACGTGTCCTAGATTATCTGGTCTCGATCATGGCGAGTACCAAAATCTTTTTTATTGGAATTAGTTTGCTGTGCTTTATTGGTGCAGATATTGCAATTTAGTTAATGGCAAAAATGCTTCTCATCTGCTTTGAATATGATGGGTTATCGTTTTACATATAGATGTTACATAATTCTTACACTTAGTATATTTAAAATTGAGATTGAATTGCAATGTTTTAATTTTATAAAATTTTTTATATTAAATTTTTTTAATTATTAGATTAACTATTTTTTAATAATTAAAATTAAATTTAACAAATATCATAATTAATACACATATAAAATATAATTTTAATTATTTAATTAAGATTAATTTAATGATATATAAATTGTATAAAAAAAATTATCTTAATTTTTTAAAATCATATTATATATGGAATAAATCAACAAATAATTTTGTTAAATTTTGGGATAACAACAAACAGGTACCTAAATTTAGTGAAATGATAATTAAAGACATACTTGTATAATTTTAACAAATTAATTTCTAACATTAGTTTTTTTAAATTTAAATTTGTTTGCATATTGTCAACAGATATGGTAATTGTTAATATAGTATGAAATTTATGATTTTGAATTGACGTAAAATAATACGTTTATTAAATAAATAAAATAATACAATAATTAATAATTACGTATTATTTAAATTTATAATTCTCAACGCGTTAACTCGTTTAGAATATAGCTATTTAAATAATTATATTTTACTAATTTATTTATAATTTAATAAATTTTAAATTTTAAATGATTTTAATTATATTTATTGTGTTTTAAAAAAATATCTAATTATGTTTATAATATACACATAAGTGTTAAGTAGATGGTATAATTTTAATTATTTAACCGTTTAATAATAATGTAAAGTTAATATTTTAATTTTTAATGTAATTATTAAAATAATCGAATTTCAATCAATTTTTTTGACATAATACGAATAACTCGAATTTTCGATCTCAATTGTTAATAATGTATTTATTGTAAATATCAAAAATATGTATTAATTTATTATTTTCTCAAAATTTATGGACTAATTTGTTAATATACTACAAAAATTAAAAATATATAATTTTTATTAAATATCAACACATCAACATTGAATAGGATCAATTCTTCTCACTTATTATTTTTAAGTCACCCTCCTAAATATTTTAATATAATTAAATTAATATCTAATCTCACCTACCTGTCAGTTGCCTCGTCTTTGGGCAAAGAGGTCGGCCCCACGATAGAAAGCATATCAATCCTGGGTGTTTGGACGCAGAGTTATCGTTGACCATCGTACTCCTTGGCCAATCACCGCGTCACACGTTGTCGCCCCATCAACCAAAACATCGTCAATTTTTCCCGATATAGAAACTAACGTACGAAAAAATGAGAACCAAAATATCTCGCGATATATATTGGACAGTGACATGAACAGCTGTGATTGCATCGCTGAGGATTACCTTAATCGTGCACGTTGGATTAATTAAGACGTTCAAGCAAATTGCCTATCTTGATTAACCAACCAAAAACTAAAGGACAATGACCTTTGGCCCTGCATGGGCGCCAAGTGTCGTGATTTAATACGTTGGTTTCGGTTACCCTGCCATTGAGTCAAGACTCACAGTTTTGGGGACTCTGTGAATGCTTTTGCCTTTTACTCTTTTCGGTTAGCCGTTTCTCCATAAATTTGAACCTACGTTTTCAGCACTCAAAATATAGTGACGGTATTGCCCCTTAGTTGTGTCTAATATATCCTGGCAACCCTTGTAATTAATGGAACTTTATTGTTGGTATTAACCCATAAAAGTTAAAAATGATAATTTGTTATTTTAATAATTTTTTAAAATTATGCTTTGAAAATAAATGATAGATTTTTTTTTAAAATAAAAATTTGACTTATTTTCAAAAATAAGGTCGAATATGTTTTGTTACTTTCAATATATTCATTGCTATAAAAAATAATAAATAAATTTATCATATTTTTACTTTCAATCTTAATCCTTTAGATAAAGTGATAAATTAATAGGTTTGACTTAATAATTTAGTGTTCAAATATTTACAAATATTAAAAATAAAAAAATAATTATTATTTAAATTCACGTATTTAAAGATATCAAATGTTGACCCTAAAAATAGAGGCTCGTCACTAGTTTAAACAAGGTCAAGTGTGAGCTCATGATAGGCTGGTCGACCAATTTTTTTCAAATATATATTAATTTATTTTTAAAAATTTTAATTTAGACTCATAGGTTAGTCCAAACTCATCACATGCTATGTTGAGTTATAATGTTTTTACACTGGCTTAGTCCAACCTTACACCCAAGCTCTCAAAAGCCTCATTTTTACGAGCAAGTCCACTAAATAAAGTTTATAAAATAAAATAAATCTATTAAATTAAATAAAATCAAATTTCAACAAAAAAATATATATTTTTTAAAAATATCAAATGCAACATTACTCGAGAAAAAGATCTATCCACTTTTCAATCCAAGTTATTCGTGTACTAAATCTATAATAACTATCACTAACCGTGACATTACAAGTTTACGGCATATGTAGTGAGATAAGAACTGCATTAATGACTTATAAAATTATACCAATATCATTATTATCTTACATGAATAAAGAGATAACAACTTCAAACTATAATTTTTTTTTTGTACTAATTAACCTCAAAAGTTATTTAAAATCATTATAATACAACCATTTTTTTAACATATATTAAACTTAAATATAAATTAAAAATAATAAACACGTTATTTTTTTCTCATTTATTTTAAATCTATTATATAATCAAATTATTAACATATAATATATTTATTATTTAAGAAATAAAAAATGTCATTTTATTTTCTCGAGTATTGACAAATTGACAACATTTTCCTTAACATTTTAAAAATATATAATTAAATTTTTATATTAGTAATTTTTTTGTTAATTTTGATATACAGCAATCGATACTATTATAGAATTCCCATTAAGGGCACATACGTCTTTTCGTATTTACTGGTTATGGTACGGTGTATTTGTGGCTCGATATATCATCAACCTTTGTGGAATGTGGATGCGCGGGGGGTAGGTGCAGAATCAGGATGCATGGGTAAATATGGCCAACAAGGAGGGTCAAAAATGTAATATAAAGCGTATAAATAAATGAAATGCCCCACCTAACCGGACTCGCTGTGGCGGCACTCCGCGTCCATCGTGCTATTGGATTTGCTGTCGTTTCAAACTTTCTTCAGTGGGCATTGTTGCTTGCTCTTCTCCACCATCTTTTCTTTCTCTGAAACTAAGAAAATACGAAATAAAATAAAAAAATTCAGTGAAGAAATTCGGTTTTAGCTTCTTGCTTCAGTATTAACCATCTCTTAGTTATTCTATAATATTCTGATACTCTAATCTGCTCTAATTTTTGTTATCGAAACCCTAATTTCTTCGTCATTTTCAGTGATTTTGTTATTTTTTTTTTGGAGCGAGGGATCGGGATTTTGCGGCTCGGTTTCCGATCGGTAGGTGAATATGTTGCATTTTTCTTTTTTTTCGGAAATTTGAAAATTAATCGACGGAGATGTGGTTGAATATTTTGGTAATGCTATTTTGTTTCCGTTAGGAATTTTTTTTTTTGTCAATATAGAAGTTAATTTGTGTGTATTTATTTCGTTACAGGAAATGTGACCATGGATTTGTTACATATATTTGTGTTCTTCGAATTGTTGTTAAGTTTTGTTACTTTTAGTTGCAAGAGCAGCTGAAGATTTGGTCAATTTTGGGCGCGCTTAATGGATGAGCGTTATTAATTCAAGAACATCATAGAAATATCTGTTATTATCTGTTTGTTTGTTGGGAAACCAAGGAAAATGAATTATTCGGCTATTATTTGGCAAACTTAAAATTGCGCTAGATTGTTTCTTAATTTCTGCCTAAGTTTCCCGCTTTCTATTAATCTTTGAAAAGCTGCTATGTTATTGTAATAGCCAAATTGCCAATTAAGCTTTTTTATTTAGTGTTATTCGTACCAAATGGGATTTTCGATCAGTAGTTGTGTAGGTATCTTAAATGTTGATGGCTAGATGTCTAAGCATACATGTAAAAGTGTATATTTACTCAGTTGTTTTTACCTTATTTGCTCTTACAAATTTTTGTAATCCATATTGGGTGCTAGTTAATGTTTCTCTCACTTTTCAGGTTATACTGCACTTCCGGGGAAGTTGGCTGTGCGGTCTTCATCTTGAATTATCATCTTTTAGGTTCTTGTTGATCTCTGAACTCAATTATGGCAGCTGACATCAAGACAAGCCTTTCTAACGGCGATGCCAGGACACAGCCTAATCCCAAGAGGACTTACCAAGTTGTTGTGGCTGCAACTAGAGATATGGGTATTGGTAAGGACGGGAAATTACCCTGGAGAATGCCATCTGATCTCAAATTCTTCAAGGAAATCACAAAGACTACTTCAGATTCTGGGAAAAAGAATGCTGTCATAATGGGCAGAAAAACATGGGAAAGCATTCCTCTTGAGTTTCGTCCATTGCCTGGTCGGCTTAACGTGGTTCTGACTCGTTCTGGAAGTTTTGACATTGCTACTGCTGAGAATGTTGTCATATGTGGAAGCATTAGTTCTGCTTTAGAATTGTTAGCTGCATCTCCTTATTGTTTGTCGATCGAGAAAGTGTTTGTTATTGGAGGTGGCCAGATCTTAAGGTGTGTACTTGTTGTTCTTCACTCTATTTAGGACCATCATTTGTTTCTTTTGTTATGTTAATTGTGCTTTGATACAGGGAAGCTCTCAATGCACCTGGGTGTGATGCTATCCACATTACAGAAATTGAGACAAACATTGATTGTGACACATTTATCCCATCAATTGATTCATCTGTCTTTCAGCCATGGTACTCGTCCTTTCCTATTGTGGAAAACAACATTCGTCATTGCTTCACAACTTATGTTCGTGTGAGAAGTGCTGTGGATGAATCTCTTAGTCAAAACAATGATCTTGTCTTTGATAGTAAGACAGATTCTGACAAGTTTGAGGTAAAGACGTTCTCTTTCCTGCCCAAGATGGTTTTTGAGAGACACGAGGAGTACTTGTATCTAAGACTTGTTGAAGACATCATCTCAGATGGCAATCTGAAGGATGACAGAACAGGAACTGGTACTTTATCCAAATTTGGTTGCCAGGTAATGTCAAGCTCGGGTTATTTACTTCTGAAGTATGCTTTTGTTCAAAGGTCTCTTGTTCAGATACTGATCTGCAGAAGCTAATTCTTCTGTGTGAATTCATTGCCAACAGATGCGCTTCAATTTGCGTAGAACTTTTCCGCTTCTCACAACCAAGGCATGTCTATTTTATTTACTAATTTTCTCTTGCATTGTGTTGATAAATTGTTGTTTGGCCTACTGATTTTTGGTCTTAACAACTTGGATTGACTTGTGATGCTTTGCCTTAATTAGTTTATCAGTAAATCAATTTGTAATGAAAAGGAAATTTTTCATTTATTTGATATTTAGGTTGACATTCATTGTTATCATTTGGTTCATAGAAAGTATTTTGGCGAGGTGTTGTCGAAGAACTTCTTTGGTTCATCAGTGGTTCAACAAATGCCAAGGTAATGATATTTGTTTAATGATATATCTTTTATGTTTTTGTGCAGAGCGTAGTGGAGCCGATAAGTTTTTGTGTATCCATAAAATAAGCCCGTTATAAGGGTTTTGCTTTATTGCATAGAAACACATGATGTTGTTCCTTTAAATAGAATAATAGCTTAGCACACATTTCAAGCTCTGTAAATCAAGGACTGGTCAAGTGGTTAACACTTTGATGGTACTTGTTTGATTGTTTTATGTTTTTCTTTTAAATTGCTCAGTCTTTGACTCACTTCATCTGCTACATGTTGATGTGCAGTGTGCATATGAAGCATAAACGCTTTCGTTGCTTGTTTTGAAGAGGAACTTTGTGTAAATAAGTTTAGGATCTTTTCATTTATTCTGTGTCAGATGCGTCATAACATTTTTTTTTTTTTGGTGGTAGACAGGATTAATTGTAGGTGCTCCCGAGGATGAATATTACTACCACACAATTAATAATTACTTGTTCAATGTCAGAGATATCTTCTTATATTACTTAGAATAGCAATACGAATATACACTTGACTTTTTAATGTGGATTATGTTTGTGGATTTGTTTGTATTACCGGTGTTGAGTCTTTTCTCATGCTCTTGTTCCTCCAGTAATTGTAGAAAATGAGATGTCTGTTGGATATTTTGTTCCCTTTGATCTGTCTGATTTAATTATGAGAGCAGGAAGGAATGAACTACATTCTAAAGTTGATATCATTAACAGGTTCTTCAGGACAAGGGAATTCATATATGGGATGGGAATGCATCCAGAGAATATCTTGATAAGTAAGTGTCAGGACTTGTTTTTATTTTGAACAGTTAAAATTCATGTACTTCCATGCTCTTCCTACTTATATTTGTATCTGATCAGTGTTGGATTGAGAGACAGAGAGGAGGGTGACCTAGGACCTGTATATGGGTTTCAGTGGAGACATTTTGGTGCAAGGTTGGTGGCATCTGGTATTTCTACATTCAAATGATGGATAATAATACGGGCAAGAATTATAGCTTCAATCTCCCATATGGTCTTAAATATTACAGGTACACTGACATGCATGCCGACTACTCAGGCCAAGGTTTTGATCAGTTGCTAGACGTTATTGATAAAATAAAGAATAATCCAAATGATCGACGGATTATACTCTCAGCTTGGAATCCTGCTGATCTCGAATTGATGGCAATTCCACCTTGCCACATGTTTGCACAGGTAGTTTTGAAATTTGCACTTACTTTTGTTATTGTTCCTTTCATTGTTTGGTCTCACCTTTTGTTTTGGCAGTTCTATGTGGCCAACGGAGAGTTATCATGCCAAATGTATCAACGCTCTGCTGACATGGGCCTTGGTGTGCCATTTAACATTGTATCATATGCTCTCTTGACATGTATGATTGCTCATGTTTGTGGTATGTTTCCTCCCCAATAAACCAGTAGTAATTGTACACATGCATAATTGTTAGAAGCTTAATACTTGGGAAGGATATTGTTGGGTATCTCTCCAATTAAAGGGTGAAAGAGTTATTCTGACGAGAAATAATAGTGAGCTAGGTAGTGGGTTGTAAACTTCAGGGTTCTGGGGCCATCTTAGATGGGGAATTTACACACTTGTAAGAAACAAACAAACAAACTGTTGAATAGATAAGTACAAAATACATGAATAAAAAAAGACTGCCCAACACTTTCCCATATCTAGATCAGTTTAATGTTTTCTATTTGTCTCAGCACTAGAGTTTTGTCCATTGTGAATCTCTCCTGACTTTTTTTATTTTGCACAGATCTTGTTCCAGGTGATTTCATTCATGTGATTGGTGATACTCATGTTTATCGCGCTCATGTCAGGCCTCTGCAGGAGCAACTTCAGAAATTGCCAAAGCCTTTTCCAGTAACTATAATTATTAAATAGATATTATTATATAGAAACTATCTCCTTCAGTTATCACTCCCATTACATATTCTGATTCTAGATTGGGAAGGCGTACTTCATTAAGTTTCCCTTCTTAACTGCCTTATTTTCTTCTCATTTTAACTTATCATATCTTCTATGTTCTCTTACTGATGTTTTTAATGCAGATTTTGAAGATCAATCCAGTGAAGAAAAATATAAATTCTTTTGTTGCAGCTGATTTCACGCTTATAGGTTATGATCCTCACCGGAAGATAGAAATGAAAATGGCAGTATAAAGCTCTCATAGCTTCAGTAAACTCAAAGACTCTGGTCCCTCCTGGGCAATAATTGCCAAGTTTTGAGGCAAGTATATTACTCTTCGTATGATCAATGATGCATTTTGTTTCGATTTAGGCGATTTTATACAATGAAGTATAAGACACCACTTCAGTCCGTAATATGCACGCCATCACTTCTTCAAAATTGAGGCATAGGATTCTCTGCTTGTTTTATGTGGGCGTGTGTGTCATCATCATCATTATCCTTGTCATCATCAAAATATAGAATCTTAGTGTGTCCTTGTCCGAGGTTTGAATCAAATGGGACACACCTTTAGGGTTGGTGACTAAATAAATTTTTTTACTTCAGATGCTGGTGCAGTGTAGCTCTTGTAGGAAGGTTCACAGTTTTGAGAAAATCAGTAGCATCCTTTGTAGGCATCATTTTAGATTCTTCTATTCTAGGAGGACTTCAAAATCTGAATCATTGTTTTTCTATGTTGTTGCAGGCATCGCTACTGGAGGCATATAATATTTGATTCAGGCTCTAATACAAACAACCCAAAAAATAAAAGTTTTCTTGTTGGATACACCTCTAAGTAGTGCTTATTATGTGGCAAGTGAGAATCCTTTCGTTCCGCATAAGAGTTTGTGGTTCTAAGGTGATTTAGGATTCCTGTATTTTCTTGCTTTTGAACCATATTTTTCTGCTTTACATGGTGGACGCCATGCCTGTCACAGTATGTACTGCTGCTGAAACTCTAATATGCTCTCATTTTGAAAGAGGTTTCAAACTTGGAAAACTGAGCTCTTTTCCTCCGAGTGCTTATTTATGCATTGAATTACTTTTGACTCAAGATTCATAATAGGGTGCCATTTAGTCCTCATCAATCGAATGACAAACATCTTTAGGAAGCAAATAACACTGTTTCTTTGGTTGTGCAATTGAATTATGATTTTCGTATTGATAGCGATAGACAAAGGTCTCTCTATTGTCACACTCGCGTAAGTGGGTGTAACCGTTTTAAGTATATAGAAAACAAAAAAGAAATCATGATAGTCCTTTGCTGGTCTTTCACGATGCCCACAATTTACTCCAAAATTGACTCTTTACTTAAAAGTATAGAGTGACCAGAAACTCGGCCTGCAGGTATGCTTTCAAACTTAATTAAGTGGTCATTGTATTTAGGAGTAATAATATATTGTTGTTCATAATTTTATTCCCTTGGGTGGTCTTATATCTGCAAGTGAAGGTCCCAAGATCAATAGAATTTGAACGTATGTCTTCAGAACAAAATGATTAAATGAAACACAGATTGAATTGGCAATATTAGAAAAATCCTCCACATCGTTCATATTTCGTGCACAATGGCACTTCGTAGAACTGTGGAAAACAATGAAAGAATAAATAAATAAAAATCCTGAAGAGATTGGGATTTCTATATATAAGAAAAAAACTTGGAGACACTCAGTCACCGGGTCTCCTTGTTCCCTTGGTGGCAGGATTGCTGTTTGACAATTCCGTGCCGCCAGGGTTCAAACCCTGGTAGGTAGAGATTATAGAGAGAGGAAGAGAAGCAATGAAGAAGAAGAAAACTTAAAAAGAGGTATTCCAAAATACCTCCCTTTTTTTCCTTCTCAGGTACCAAGTCATTGATGATAACATATAGTAATTGGTAAGATTTCAAGCCAGGCCATGTCCACAACTATAAGTGCATTTTCAAGGAAAACAAACTACTCAGGTCTATATGTCTTGCATATGTGTTCTTATTTTCAATGCAAATTACTCTTTTGGAATACTTTCAGCTTCCACTGCACTCTCTTCTGCTTCTTTGGCTTTGCTTTCATCACTTTCTCTCTTCTTATTCTCAAGAAACTCAATTAGGCCTTTCAATGCAACTTCGGGAACTTCATTTCTCATCAGCAGCTCACCTACATCCGCAGGAGTCACCTTTGTTTTCTCTATCAACTCTTCAATCTCTGAGAAAAGTGGATGCTCGGTCACACCAAGGTAGTTTAATGCCAGCATTTTGAACCCACATGGAGTGCAATAGGACATATGGATGTGCACATCCATACGGCCAGACTGCAACAAAGCAGGGTCAAGCCTTTCTTTATGATTAGTTGTGAATATTATGATCCGCTCATCTGCACAACTTGACCACAATCCATCTACAAAGTTTAGCAGTCCTGATAAGGTCATCTGAAACTGAAACATTACACGATCAAGTTAAGAATGTACAGTTTTTATAGATAAGCAGCGTCTTAAGAGCCATATTTTTACGAGTTTAACCGTTAACTGATGAAGCAAGCATAATTTAACAAGTCGCGGGTGATTTATCGTGCTTGATCACGTTGCTTACTAATCTATACAATATGGCTCAGCCAATGTTATATGTTCTTAAATATTGAAAGGTGACTCAGCAAACAAGTATCAAAAATTCCAGTTCTGGTATGACAGAAAACTACTAGGTCAGTAAGTCCTATGTCTCAATGTTCTGTCGCGTATTATCAGGGTTTGGGAAGCCCTCCAATCAATATTTGACTTGCATCAAACTATGGATTGCCACCTTTTGTCCCTCCATTTCCTAATGTTTCCACAGTAGTAATTAGTGATCTAAAATGTGCTTTACATCTCTTCAGAATTTTCTCACCGCTGTTTCAAGCTAATCTCAGGCAGGGCATACCTTTGCTAATCCAAGAATTAGCATATTCTGTGCCAGCGCCCCATAACTGGGTCTACCCCGTTTGAAAACTACCCAAGATAAACTACAAACCTCTCGCAGAAATCAGGGAAGCATATACATAATACATGACAACAAATTACAAATATGTGATTTGCAGCTTGTATCCTGGTGTTAAGAACAAGAGTTGCTTAGCTATAACATGAGAGTCAATGTCACTTTGGACAATTAGGAATGTAATATTGAACATTACATTATTAAGTTTCTTAGCAGATTAACCAAGAGCATCATACTAAAAGGATTAAATATAGGACAATTACCCGAGGACCTTGATTAAATCCTGATCCTGACATCATAGGATTCACAGCCCTTGGCTCTGTTTGTGCAAGCCTATCCTGCAATTCCATGGAGCAATCAATATCCTCCACAACCAGAATGGACTTATTCTCTGTGGCAATCAACAAATTCCTTAACTCCATATTCCCCCTAATATTGGCCAACTCCAAATCATAGACATCAAAATTGAGATAATTAGCCATGGCAGCAATCAAGCTTGACTTCCCAGTTCCTGGAGGACCAAACAGCAAGTACCCACGTTTCCATGCCTTGCCTACTCTTCTATAAAACTCCTTCCTCTTCACAAACCTATCAAGATCATCCATTATCATCTTCTTCTCTTCAAATTTCATTGCCAGAGTATTGAAAGTGGCTGGATGATCAAGATTCACTGATTGCCATAAACCTCCTGCTGCTGTCAATGTAAAAAGCTTCAAAGTTTTCTTTTGCTGGCTTATTTCTGTAGATTTCTTCAACACATAGGGTATGTAAGTAGCCAAGACCATTTCTTTATGCTTCTTGTGAAAACTCAGCTCAAAGAACTTGACTTCGGATTTAACCACAGAGTTGTAATTGCGACGATTAGGGCGAGCCTGTCTTTGGACTTGTTTTGACGCAAACTTCCATTTTAACTGAACCCCATTGAAAACATCAACAATTTCTTCATTTAGTTCCATAGAAAATGAAATCTTGGTTTCCTTGTATGGCAAATTGATTTTTATTCTCTTCACGTGAGGGGGGATTCTGGGTTCAAGATAAAGCTTGGCAGCTTTAAAGAGTTTGTTTCGGTTGAGCCCATCAACATATTCTTCAACGATTAACGTTAACTCATTAGAAAAGCTTGCAATAAAATTTCTGATTTTCAGAAAAAAGCAAGCTCGAACCTCGGGAGGCAAGATATCCTGAGCGACAGATCGAACCACCATAGCTGTGGCTATTGCAGAAGCAGCAGCAGATACTATGGTCGTGGTAGATGGCATTTGGTCAGTGTTAAGAAACATTTTCTCTCTTCTTTCTTCGTGCTGGGGCCGTTTGGTTGGTGGAAAAAAAAAAAAGGGATTTTGAAGAGGATCAAAAGTTAAGGAAGGCTTTTGATTTAAGGGTTCTGGGTCTTTTGGAGTCCGATGCTGACACTGTAGAAGAAAATAGGTGATCGGTGGTGGTAGTGAAGGGGCAGCAAAGTGGAAAAACGCGAGAAAGTGAGAGTAAGTGAAGGAAAATGAGGTGGTGGATTGATCGTGGAGACGAAGATGTGTATGTTTGCAGAGGTTTTGAAGTGCTGACGTATTTTTTAATAGTTCATGGGAGAAATCGATTTCAGAATTTTGTTGCGTTATTTTCATATTTTATTTCTTTTAATAAATAAAAATAAAATAAAATTTGAAGGGCCTTTTCGACTTTTTGGGAGGCGAGTGAGTGGAAGAGGGCCTTTGATTGGTTGTTTCTATCGTGTGGTTGGCTAGGGTACCACAATTGCCCTTTTTTTTTTTTAATGTCATAACTTAAATTTTAAAAAATTAAAAATATAAATAAATAATATTTAAAATAATTTTAAAAAAATTAACAAAATAAAACAAACATACACTCATAAATTTTGTAATAAATTTCTTTTATAATTCATGAATTATATTTGTACCTAAACTTGAAAAAACTTCTAAATTTTAACATTAAGTTATAAATTTTTTTAAAAAATTTTTTTGGAACCTCCTATTGACTTTTTGTTTCTAAATTAGTTTAAGAGATAAAATTTTAGATTCGATAATTTTATTACTATTTTTTAAAATTTAAAGTTAAATTTTAATCTTGATCAACTCATTTATTTAAAATATATCCATCTTAAATAATATGATTACATTATTTATAACTTAACTTATTAAAAATAAAAGTAAAAAAAAAAAGTAACCCAAAAAGAAAAAGTTAAGGGTGCTAGCATAAATGAATAAAAAACTTGTTTATTAATAAAAAAGATTTATTTTATGACATCACCGGGTGTAAAAATTAATTTTTGACTAATAAATTTTTATTTTTCTCACTTTCTAGTCTTTATAAATCTTCAAATTTTATTAAAATAAATTTTTATATTAATTATTAATTATATATGTAAGAGAGTATTTTAAAAATTTATATAAAATTTTTCAAAATTCTCGATGTTCTTAAATAAAACTATTACAAAGATATTATTTTTTTTTTCGCTCTATTTAAAATCAAGTCTCATTGTGCTATTCACTGCTAGATTATTGTTACACTCTTAGTTCAAATTTTAGTTGAGAAGGGAAGAGAGAGAGAGAAAGAGAGAAACAGAGAAAAAGAAGGAAAGGTATTTAAAAAGAGATTGGTTAAGTTACATACAATTAATGTTGTAATTTAAAAAAATTTAGTTATAAAATTTAAAATTATTTTTTGTAAAATTTATAAAAAAAATATGAAAATATATAAATAAAAAATAAATAATATTTAAAATATTTAATAAAAAATTTAAAAACGTATGAAAAAATTTAAAATATAAAATAAATAATATTTAAAATAATTTAAAAAAAATTTAAAATAATTTTTTTAAAAAAATAAGGACTACAGTACCGATAAGTACCGTGAGGAATCCCTTCAAAAACACATCTTGAACCGCGTGGCAACTTTTGATTTGTTTGAATTTCGAGACAAAGCAGGAAGATTTGAAGACAGAGCATCCCCATTTTCAATTCAAGGACAACATACTATTCAGTTGTGTATATGCTGTGCATGTTTACCCTGTTTTCATTACAAACTAGCTGCTTCTGAGACCTCCATAGCATTTTTCCTAAATCTTTAGCAAGTCTTGACGTTTCCCTTCAAGTAATTTCTGAAACCTTTCCGCTTGATTCCACTGCACTCTCTTCTGCTTCTTAGCCTCTGCTTTCACCGTTTTCTCTCTTCTTAATCTCAATAAACTCAATCAGGCCTTTCATTGCAACTTCGGGCACTTCATTTCTCATCAGTTGCTCACCTACATCTGCAGGAGTCACCTTTGTTTTCTCTATCAACTCTTCAACCTCTGAGAAAAGGGGATGCTCTGTCACACCAAGGTAGTTTGATGCCAGCATTTTGAACCCACATGGAGTGCAGTAGGACATGTGGATGTGCACATCCATACGGCCAGAGTGCAACAAAGCAGGATCAAGCCTTTCTTTGTGATTGGTTGTAAACACTATGATCCGCTCATCTCCACAACTTGACCACAATCCATCTATGAAGTTTAGCAGTCCTCATAAGGTCATCTGAAACTGTGAAAGAAATACACGGCCAAGTTATGAATGTATAGGTTTTATTGATAAGCACGGCTTTAAGTGTCATTGCCCGGCCCAATGTGAAAAAAAGAAATTGAAGCCCAAGTTTTATTTTGTTTTTTCTTGACCCAACTCTAATAGAATATACATGTGTGTAAGAACGTAGAACTAAGAAGAATGCACTAGAAGGTCCCACAAGGAGAAAGAAAAGAAAAGAAAAGAAAAGAAGGAAAGAGGGAAAGAAAGAGAGAGGGAAAGATTGTTGCAGAGTTTATACTTGTAAGTTTAGTTAATATTACCAATATATAAGAAAAATTTTGTTAAAATATTCTAAATTATCTTATCCTAATTCAATTTATCTCATTAAATTTTAATTTACGAACTCTAATTTTGAGTGTGTGAGATTAAGAACAAGTTCCCAAGTTTAATTATTAACTCATGAAGCATAATCTAACAAGTTACAGTGGTGGCCTATCTTGCTTGAGCAATGTTGCCCACTAATCTATCTATACATAATATGGCTTCAGACAATGTCATCAATTCTGGTTTAACAGACTACCACTGGTCAAGTGAGTATTATGTCTCAATGTTCTGCCATGTATGATCGATGAGCTTTACATGCAGGGTTTGTGGACACTTCATATCACTATGTGACATGCATGGTTTGTCCCTCCATTCCCTAATTTCCACTGTAGTAATTGGTGATCTAAAATGTGGAGGTTCACAAGCTTTGGAGAAGCCATTGATGGGGAAAGATTTAGTGCTTTACATCTCTTAATAATGTTCTCACGGCTGATTTGGGCTAATAGCAGTCTATAGTGAATACCTTTGTGAATCCTACTAGGGTATTCTCAACAAAATTCAGGTAAGTGGATACATAAATACTTGATAACCAATTTGTGAATTGCAGTTGGTATATTGGTGTTAAGAGTAAAGTAGCACATATTTAACATGAAAATCAATGTCATTTTGGACAATTAGGAACACAAAATTGAACATTACAATATTAAATTTCTTGGCATATCAACCAAGACTCATTGGACTAAAGATCATCAAGATAAAGAAATAGATATAGAATTACAAGATTACCTCAGGTCCTTGATTACATCCTGATCTGAACACCATAGGATCCATAGCCATTGCCTCTGTTTGTGCGAGCCTATCCCTCAATTCAATGGAACAATCAATGTCCTCCACAACCAGAATGGACTTATTCTCGGTGGCAATCAGCAAATTCCTCAACTCCATATTCCCCCTAATATTAGCCAACTCCAAATCATAGACATCAAAGTGGAGATAGTTAGCCATGGCAGCAATCAAGCTCGACTTCCCAGTTCCCGGAGGACCAAACAGCAAATACCCACGTTTCCATGCCTTGCCTACTCTTCTGTAAAACTCTTACCTCTTCACAAACCTCTCAAGATCATCCATTATCATCTTCTTCTCATCCAGATCCATTGCCAGTGTATCAAAAGTGGCTGGATGATCAAGATTCACTGATTGCCATAAATCTTCACACATTCCAGGAATCCTTTCATGCAGCAAAGTAAAAAGTTTCAGAGTTTTCTTTTGCTGGCTTATTTCTTCAGATTTCTTCAACACATGAGGTATGTAAGCAGCCAAGACCATTTCCTTATGCTCTTGTGAAAACTCAGCGCAAAGAACTTGACTTCGGATTTAGCCGCAGAGCCGTAAATGTGGGGATTAGGGCGACCCTGTCTTGGGACTTGTTTTGAAGCAAACTTCCATTTTAACTGAACCCCATTAAAGACATCGACAATCTCTTCATCTTTTTCCACAGAAAATGAAATCTTGGTTTCCGTGTACGGCAAATTAATTTTGATTCTTTTCACATGGAAGGGGGGGATCATATTCTTCAATGACTTACGTCAACTCATTAGAAAATCTTACCATAAAATTTCTAATTTTCAGATAAAAGTAGTCTCCAACCTCACTAGGCAAGATATCCTGAGCGACCGATCGAACCACCATAGCAATGGCCACCGCCGAAGCAGCAGCAGACACAACGGCTGTGGACGTCATTTGAGTAGAATCAAGAAACGTTTCTTTTGCTTTCTCGGGGATTGGGTTGTTTGATTACCGAGAAAAAAATGGGGGGTTTTCTTTTTGATTGATGGGAGTTGCGTTGGTTTTATTAAATACAGTTAATACGGTTACTTTTTTCTGTTAATTCATCACCGAATTCATTATTTATGATCGTTTACTGTTATTCATCGTTGACCCGAATACTGAGATGTCAAGGTAATTCTGCAGAAAAGAAGATTGAAAAGAAGATATGCACTTCATTTCATTTTTTCCAATGATAAAAAAACAACAAAGCCCAGCGATCAAAACGACACGGAACCGATCAAAACGAAACTTCATAACCAAAACAAATTAACCATTAACACACTGCATATTTCCTAATTCTAATTCCTCCAGCTACCATCGGAGGCACCACCTCCCCGGGAGTACCTATCACCACCGTAACCACCGTCACGACCGTATCCACCATCCCGGCGACCACCTCCATAACCACCTCCACCATATCCGCGATTGTAACCACCACCACCTCCTCCTTCACGGCGGCCACCACCGTAACCACTACCGCCGCGGCTGTAACCTCCGCCGCCGCCGCCGCCACCGCCGCTTCCACGAGACTGAGCCTCGTTCACAGTGATATTACGGCCATCAAGATTCTGACCGTTCATGCCCTCAATTGCATCCCTCATCGACTTCTCATCGCGGAAAGTGACGAATCCAAAACCTCTGGATCTGCCAGTCTCACGGTCGTTGATGATCTGGAAAAAAAATAATAGACCAAAATTATCAGAGAAAAACATCCAGATCTGAGAGTAGAATCATTTACAAAATGAAAAAGAAATAAAATAATAATAAATCGATCGGGATCTTCGTCTTTAAAAAAAAGATGAAGATAAACGTACCGATTAAGCGATAGTAATAAAAGAGAACAGTAACAGAGAACAGTAACAGAGAACACAAAGAACAGTATCACAGAACACAGATCAGACGAGCCAAATCGTGGATCGGGTCGGATCTGAGTCCGATCTCTGCGCTAACCGACCTTCGATTCCAGGATCTCGCCGAAGGCACTGAAGGCGTCATGAAGAGAGTTGTCAGTGGTGGCCCAGGCGAGGCCGCCTACGAAGCACCTAAACTCGATCTCAGCTGAAGCCATTAACACTAAATTTAGGGACAAAACGGTAATCGGAAAACAAACAGCAAACACTTCTGCTAAACAAAGATGTGAGCTGAAAAGAAATGCGGCAAGGCATGGGTTTTATAGAGGGGTAAGGTCTAACTAGGGTTAGTATTTGGGCAGGGGTGTGCATTGCGCCGCATTAAGTTGTGTGCCAACTAGGGTTTGCAAATTGAGGCAGTGATTGTGGCGCTCTGTTTGGTTACGATTGTAAGATTGTTCTTCGTAAGTATATTGGGGTGGAGTGTTTGTTCCTTGGGTTTTGGCTATCCCAAATGCCAAATAAAATTTTTAAATTTTCTTTTGTTCTTATATTAGAATTCTCATTTTGACAGCTTATTCAGATTAGTACTGCTTTCAAATAACTTTACATTTTTAATGTTTAATTATTTTAAAAAATATAAAAAATTAAAAATTTATTAACTTTACATAATTTCTTACATAATTTTTTAAATTAAATTAATATATTTTTTATAATTAAAATTAAATTAAATTTATTTAATTAATAATAACTAAAAAAATTTGTATAAAAATTATATAACATTAAAAAATTTTCAATATTTTCACTCACATTTTTATATATTAATTATTTATATTACCTGAATTATCAAAATAATCATACCTTTGTCTAGTTATCAGTACATTTTATGTGTATGATTTTGGGTGTTTGTGAAAGTAGGAGTTTTTTCTCAAAAATTCCTTGAAATTCAGGGATCATAAACGGAGAATAGGATTAAAAAAAATAATCAAAACCAATGGCGGTTAATTTATATCGACGGTATCGTACGTGTTTTTGATGTCCTGGACAGGAGATAAGAATATATACGGAATGCAATTATCGGCGAAACCAAGCAGCCGAATTAGAGACTGAAGCGGTGGGGCAGTTGGCTGGGTTAACTCGGGTTAACAGTATGGTCAGAAAATGGGGCCCACAGTCACGTGATGGCTGATATTTTGGATAGACGTAAAGTGCTGGACATTGGCAGGCTTCGAAAATATCTAGTGTCTTACAATTACATCTCTGTCCCTATCTTTAAAGGATATTCCTTGATTCCCGCAAACGCGGCGTCATTGCTGTCGTTTTGATTCTGCTTTTGGAAATATGCGGATTTTCAAAAGTAAAATGATTTATAGAACCAAGATATTTTTTAACATCAAAATTCTTAGATATAATAATTTTATAATTGTGTTATATTCATCAAAATTTTTCTTTCATTATTATTACAATTATTTATAAGAGTATAACGTGTCTAATTACTAATTTTTAAATATTTATATTCAAATATCATAAATAAAAATAAAAATATATCCTTTTCTTTTTTAAAATCTCATAACTCAAATATTCATTGCCGTAAAAAATCGACAAGTTTTCATTACACAAAAGATCATGGTTTGAAGACTATTGGATAGTAAATTTTAATAGTTTTTAAACTCAATTTATTACTAGATTTCATCATTTAATTGATAAATATCACATTATTTTAAATAAAATTTATTTTGTAAATTATGGTGGAGGACCTGAATACACCCCATACTATTTCTCATCTCATCACCCGAACCTGAAAAGTATATCTTCTTTCTCATTACACCTATTTTCGTGCCATATGGTGGTCGTATTGTATTGCCTAGTGTGCACTTAGAATATAATTGGTGTGTCGTTAAAATCTCTGTCCCTTGTCCGTACAGTGACAAGTGGCCACCAATTTTGGGCAACGCTAGGCTCAATATAGACCGACAAGGAGAACGAGAAAAATCCAACGCAATAAAACGCTGCCGTTTACAAGTCTGCTATTTCTTCTCAAAGGATTGGGCAACGGAGACATTCTATACAGCTCTGTAATTTCATGAGACTTTTTAACTAATTTTTATTTGTTAAAAGACTAAAACAAAATTAATTAAAATAAAATTTGAATCATTTATTGTATTTTAAATCTTTAAAAATTGAGAATACAAAAAATTATATGAGAATTTTTGTTCCTATTTCGTTAAGTCTAATATTATGATATAATGATGTTTAATTTCTCGTTTATATGAACTCAATGGGATCAGCATGTGGCATGAAGGCTTTGAAGTCAATGCTTAATGTCCAAATGGAGGTAATTTTTGCACAGAATTTGAACATGCCAGGATTTTAAGGATCAATAAAACTGACCTTTCTGTTGTTGTAACTGGGCTGCCTTGTCTGTTGGGCATTCAGAGTCTGAAACCTGCACAAATGGAAAATTTCGTTTGGAATATAAGATACTATCTAAAGCCGAAAATAGTTCTTATCTGGGATTCTTCGTGCCACCTTTAGGTGCAGGTAAAAATAGATTAACTACTCATCCTCAAGAGCTCAGAACGATCCTGAGTATTCTTAAACTTTTGGTGATCCAAGATTTTGAAGTGAAGTCTCTTACAGAGCATAATATAAGAGTAACATTATATTAATTTTGAGTCAAATTTTGATAACTACGGTCAAAGTTTAGGCTTTTTCAGTATCACATAAAGAATTTAAAGAATTAACTTTCTAATGACCTTACCCTATAATTTTTGTTCACAAATAAATATCTCTTCTGATTTCTAAACAGACAGCCAATAATAAGTTGCTAAAGCAATCACTTCTACATTCTAATCCTCACTACAAACAGTCATTAATAAAAGATGCCTCTGGCATAGAGCATACAGATCTAATAACACAAGATCATTGACTTTGCAGTATAACACAAATTCCGTATGAAAACATATGAGAATCCATGCCCCGCTGTATCTTGTTCTCTTCTCTATGAATCTTTTAGCTTCATCATAATCATCATTCAGGCCATTAGCTTTTGAAATCTGAATATAGTTAATGGGCGAGGAAGAGCTTCCTTCCCTTTAATACCATACAGAAAAATCTGTCACCAACTTGGGCAAAACTCCACCGGGTTCAACTCAAAATGGACAAAATGCTGATTGGTTATGGTTAAAACTACACAATTAGGCATTATCCATGGTTTGTTTCTTTTCAGAATTTCTATTGCTTGGCCCTTGTCTTCTTATTGTGAATCATATCTTGTACATCCCACTTACACAAGCCACAGACGCATTATCAACTAGGAGTGCTTCTGTGTATGGCTTCAACCATTTTACAGTTTGAAGTCACAATGTAGAAGATGGATCCAATCATGCGCACTAAAAAAATGCTTGTCAAACTTGTAGGAAGGGTGTGCAAATCTAGTTCACACGATAGGCATTTTTCCTCTGTATATTCCTCATATCAGAATCATCTATTCTTCCTTTCAACAACTAAATCCACTGATAAAAGTTTCTCATTTTCCAAATTTCCGCCTTGTTCAAATATTCTATCTAATGGTGGACTCTTTTCCTTCAGCATAAAGTCACAGATTCCTAATTCCAAGGCCTTTTGATCGTCAGCTCTACCCGATAGGAGGTCTTAAGATAAAGTAACCAATTAGAAACTAAGTGCTTGCATTAACCCTTTTAAATTCTCTAAACAATTCATTAACAAGGTTCAATTCTTAGAATGGTATAGCAAGTCCATGGTGATTCAAACAATTACCGCAACTTGTAAAGGACCACTAGTAGAAGAACAAGTCCTAAGGACAACGAATCCACAGATATTACGTTCTATTGGATAGATTGGATGTAAGGATTCCGAGATATCAAAAGGGGGAGAATGCACCTCAAAGAATCACTTTTTCATGGACTGGTCCCTAGAAAGTTGCTCCAGTTTCTTTCAACCAATGATCACGGCTAGCCCCATTTGTATGTGGCCAATATCCACGAGTGTGACCCGTGCAACTTGACACTGGAAGGCACTTTTGCTGAGAATACTTGAAAACAAGTTACTAATCCATTAATGATTCTATAATCCTACAACTATCGAAGTTGGTAAAAATTCCTAAATTATAAGGAAGAAGCAGACAAATAGCATGCAAAACAGCAGAGTTCAGTGTGTTTTCACAATTTATGGAGAAAAAAAACTTCAGTATTTTTAATTAAAATCTTACTACTCAACAAAACAGGAACTAGGATTCCTTCAAGTTGATCAAAAGAAGTAGAATAGTTAATCTTTACGCTACTTACAAAGCAGCAATCAGATTCTAGCAAACTGCATCACCGATGTTATACTTGAGTTTAATACTAATATTAAGATTTCATCTACTAGCTTAAGCTTCAGAATCGATTTCCTATTCACCATATCGATGTTCCAATCAAGATTTGAAAGAATCACGCCCTCTGCATTTCCCAACAACTGAAGTTTTCCATTCCTTCCATTCCACTCCTTATGACCATTAATTTAATTTAGGAGTTTCCACTGTAAATTCTAGAAGTTGCTAATGGAGTAAACTAAAGCCTACTTGCTAGATTTCAGCAAATGTAGGCCCATAGGTTGGGGCTACTCTGACCAACTTGTAGCAAAACTTTGGAATCACAATACCATCTTCTCAATTCATAAGATGCTCTCCAAGATATTTAGTTTCTAGAGATTGCGTCATTTCTTGATTGAGATACTTCCGATTTTATCACGATTCAAATGACTTTTCTCCAAGAAACCTAACTAGACATTTTTTTTGGTAATGATCTGCCCTATGGAATTAGCAAATGCTACCATATGTGATTATTTCTCAATTTGGTAAAGGAATATTGAGATTTTTATTATTGCAATAATACACATAGGTACAAAACAAAAGGTACTTAAACAACAACATGAAGGAAACGCAACTTCTAATCACTTACAGCAAATCATTATGTAGCAAGCACTTACAGGCTTCAAACAGCATGTTGTAATTCTAACAAACCTGTAATCTTATAGAGGAGCATATTAATAAATGAATTCACATTACGCACCACTACTAGGAAGAGGCTCCAAAAAAAGGCTTAATCTCGTTGTAAAATATGCTGAAACTGGATCTTTTAGCTAATGTTACTTTGGTAAACATTGAAAAATCAGAAGAGCTAAAACCTCAACAGGGCCATAAATGCTTTTATTTTTATTTTTTTAACTTCAGGCAACAAAAGGTTCTATTACATTATTGTACTTCGGTTTCCCATGACTACCTGATATGAATTCAGATATGATTGTGAATGTTCATCATTTAGAACTGTAAGCATGAAATAATGGCCAGCCAAGCCCGTGCATCTGTTCAACCTAGAGGAGTAAAATTTCAAATCACTTTCCTTTTCACTTAAGGGATAACCAAACAAAGCAATAAAACACAATAATTTCTCTCTGTATTGGATTAAAATCAAACAACAAGTGGGAAAACTCTATGGGCCAACCTTTGTGATTTTAGCTGCCATACTGAAGTTACAGCTAACGACAAGCCAAACAGATCATCCACGGATATCCTTTGTTATATATAGTGGTATTACTTGTTTGAGCTCTGCAGATGTTTGTCTCATTAAAAGACACGGTCTTTCACGGTGGCCTAGAGTAATTTATTCTACCCTTTAACCCACATTTTCTTTTCCCCCATTTTCAACGGCTGTAAGCTTGAGTTCCCTAACTAAACCATAATAACATGATTGTTTTGCCCACTCTGACATGGTTTTCACATTACCTTGTCAAGCATCATTATTTAATAATCATGAAAACATGTTTTAAACATTGATCTTGATGTTTCCGTTATTGAACTGACAATGACAAGGCCAAGGAGCCAATAAATCTTGATTATTAATGTTGAATCAACAGAAAGACCGGTAATAGGACACTCACTGAACCAACAAGACGGTGCACGAGCGAAAACGCCAAACTACTGCACAAAAGAATTGTGAATGTAGATTTGGTTCACTGTACAAAAATATAACAGGTGAATTCTCTGCCTAACCGAAGACCAATTACAGGGTTAAGTTTGCCTATTGACACATTTAACTGGAAAATCGAAAAATATCAGAGGGGGTCCCAAATGCTAAAAGAGTAGGTGACATACGTTGACAATTCCCTTAGGAAAAATGAATAATACAATCATTGTACAGACTGGGCTGGCCAGATAAGGATGTTTTGAGTGTCAACCAGAATAGAGAAAACAGGGAAGATCACCAGTAATCATGAAGAGAACACAAAGTTACCTTCGTTGCATTTGTGGGTGAATTGTGCCCTGCAACAAGGAGAACAAAACACGGAGGTGTGATCTGAATAAAATCCTGAAAGATAAGATTTTCGTTTTTTTTTTCACTTTGTTGTTTTGTCCAAAGGCAAACTTGTTTTCCAAGGCTCAAACCTAGCAAAAATTACCTCGCTGTACAGTAATTAGACAACTGAGTTCATAGATTATGCCACTTTTAAAACTTGTGTCATGTTTAAGAGCATACAGAAGTCTACAAGATAGATAATAAATAGAGAAAAACTTTTTCCACCTTACATCATATGTACATAAAGAAAGAAAAGGACTTAAATCATTTTTTGAAAAAATGAATTATCTTCGAGTTCCTAGAGATACTGATTCTCCTACATTGTTGCTCTTCTTGGTTTTTGTGGTTCCTAAGGAGACAAATCATAAAAATTCTACAAGCGTTTTTGGAAGATTTCTTTGCCAACCGGCGCTACCCCACCTCACCCCTTCTTCTACTCTTGCTTATAAAGGGCAGGCTTGGCTACCTCTTTGCACAAATCATCCCCTTGACTACAAGTCTTTTCTATTTGACTGTTCTTTCTCCATATCTTTCTCACTTTTCACCTCCTCTAAATTGATACTACCATTCTAGTTAAAAGTTCTGTTCTTCCCAAGAAATGGCCTCGAGTTCAATGTCCTCTCACGGCTCAGGCTCATGGACTGCTGAGCAGAACAAAGCCTTTGAACGGGCTCTGGCTGTGTTTGACAAGGACACACCAGACCGTTGGTACAATGTAGCCAAGGCCGTTGGTGGGAAAACTGCGGAAGAAGTGAAGAAACACTATGAACTCCTTGTTGAAGATATCAAACATATTGAGTCCGGCCATGTCCCCTTCCCCAAATACAGGACTTCTGGAGGAAGTAACAATGGAAACATGAATGACAGGTAGTTTAATTATAAACATTTTCGGCCATAACTTTTAACCAAGATTTCTACCTCTTTCATCTACTGACTATTCAACAAATAAGACTGTTTTTGACTTTAAAACTTGTTTATGCCACAATCAAAGGTAGCTGGGACCTCCAAATTCAGTGTCACTGCTTCACCAAAGTCTAACTCTCAACTTTTTACCTGGATTCTCATTCTCTGGCCCTGTTTGTCAAACGTCTTGTTTGGCCACTTTTTCAATTACTAGTATTTACCAATTTCTATGGCTTTTGATTCTCCGTCAAAGGAAAAAAAGTACTACTGAAGTCGAAAACCAAACAGTGCCTTAACTGGCAGATATTCGTCCACATAACAACAAATCCGCATAACTCCAACCATACGCGTAGATCAACATAAACTTGTTCGATCATCGTCCACCTCTAATTTTCTAAGATTTTTTCGACCTTCAATCATTTATGAAACTAACCCAAACAGCTCTATCTAATCATCACAAAATACAATAAAAATCAAACATAAATTGTTAAATTTACCTTTTTATTTTATACATGTGCAGGATGAAGAACATGAAGCTCCATTGAAACTGCTACAAGCTCGTATCAGCACCAATAAAAATCCTTCCTCCGCTTCGTAGATTCGTAACAGTTATAGTACTACCATATAGTTCAAGAATCACCGACGAAGGTGATTATATTTTCTTTCTTCCTTCCTTTTTCTTGTTGTTTTACTGTGTTTGAGGAAGAGACATGGAATCATCGTTAATGGTTGATTTCCTCTCGTGTTTTCGCCATGTAACAATCAATCCAAATAATATAATATAATGTGTGTTCTGTTTATCGAGTATCGCATCCAAACAACGCATGATCGAAGGAAAGGGAAGCAGTAACTGACCTTGTTACATGATGAACTTGAATCTCTGAATCACGGAGTATGAGATTAACCAGTAGATTGAAGAAGAGTAGTAGGGTTGAGATGAGAAATTAAGAGGCGGGAAATTTGGTTATTCGAAATTAATAAACTGTAATTTAAAAAAATTATATTTGGCGCAAAATTGGTTTATTTTATTTTCTAAAAAAATTATTATAAATCAATATAAATAAAAAGAAATTAAAGCCATTTAATTGAAAAAAATTATTTAAAAAATAAAAAATTATTTAAATCTCAAAATGATAAATATTCAATAATTATATATTTTTTTATTTTTCTTCCAACTTAAGTTCATGAAATTATACGTTATTTATATAATTTTAATATTTTATAATCTAAATTATACTCATTTAAAATCGTCACACCATCGAACATGTTTTGCATCAACTATTGAATATTATAAATATAATTTTTTATATAAATTTATTTATATAAACAGATGTATTGGTATTATTAGATGTGATAATAATATTTTATAATATTAATTTGTACGTAAGAGTATGTATTCCGACATTATTTATTATTGAGTTTACGATATATTAAGGTATTTAATTTTTTTAATGTTTAAAATTGTATTTTTTGTTACTTTTAAATTTTAATTTAAAATAATGACTTAGAACATCTTTCCTTATGTTAATAATTAAAATCTTCCAAACTGAAATAAGTAAAAATATTACACAATAGAAGATAAATAATTAGAGTGAATATTTAAAAAAGCACTTTTGATTGTGTCTTGCGAAAAGCACTTTTGTGGTAAAAGCACAATCTCATCTTCGTACTTACTCTCTCGTAAGTACAATTAATTGTGTGCCCCAACCGTGCTATTACTCAATTAAACAAACAAAGAAGACAATCATGTGGCTCAACAACGTAGGCTCTAGATCTTTCTAAAATTGCAGGGGATGGGTAAGAACTCTTAATTAGAGATGTCCGGTCCGGTCTGGTGGCGGGCTCGGATCGGGTTAGAAGATAGAGATCCGTCGGATTCGAGTTCGACTTCCTGGACTCTATTTATATTTATTGATTAAATACAAAAAATTTGAAACTATTTTTAAAAGAATTGAAAAAAAAAAGCATAATAATATTCATGATTACTCTAAAAAAAACCTTAATAATTAACCGACTAATATTATCATAAATAATTCTCCAATCCCCCTGTCTCTTTGATTTTTACAATTAAGCCACACCGATCTGTTCAGTTGTATTATTCTAAAACGGAGAAGAAACTTGGTTGATGACGAATTAGGACTAGATCTTGGCATCTTGCTAGTTTTAGGGAGTGATTGATTAAAGTCAAGCCCCTAATCATGATTAAGATAATAACCCATGTAATGTATTATTAATTATAAGCTCTATTACCTCGATCCCATAATGAATGACAGCAGAGCAAGCAGCGGTATTTCTAGCTTTAGCAATACTATAAACTCATGTTGTTGAATCAAAGACTATTTCCATTAGGATGAATTGGGCAATAAAATTATGGGTAAACTACGTTAGCTGAATTTGATCAAATTTGGGATAATTTTGCATATATTCAGCCTGAAATCAAGCATACAATGAAGAGTGGGTTTGCAATCTCAAGTGAGCAAAGGAAATTTCAGAAACATGCTGTTGGGTTGGTTGGTTGAGCAACCTCTTAGCCTACAAGATGGATGTGCCCTTAGAAGAGCGAACAGTCTAATCATAAATTCACGTTTAATCTTGAAACAAGTACCCTTCTCTTCCATTAACACAAAATGCCCAAAAAGAGGAAGGAAATATGCACTTACTGACTTGTCAGAAGCACAAAGGTTCACACGAAGCCAGGCCTAAAATATCATCATAGAAGATGAATTGCAGTTCACAGTGCATCTCAAAAGCTTTTCCCCCAGCCTAAAACTAATGCCTTATTGTTCTTCCACTTGATCCTTTCAAAGTTGCTTCACCCAAAATGTGCCGTGTTGGTGCAGCTATGATTCCAATCCATGATCTAAAACACAAAATGACCCCATGTCGCTTAGATCTCAAGGAGTTGCTCCGTAAACAAGTGATGATAAACCAAGCTCTGCAAAGTCATGAGTTCAATATGAAACCCATCTCAAATTGAAGCAAAAAAGTGTTCATATACCTGCAAGTTTTACATTGACATGGCCGGTTCAGAAGAATAAACTCGTATTTTATACAAACTTACTGATGTAGGTTTATTAACTTGGTATCATCATAAAAAAGTTGTGTCAAATCTTTTCACTCGAGGGTAAGCAGAAGTAATGTGGCTTAAAACTAGATATTAACCAGCGACAAGAGGCAAGATAATTTAGTCTGACACTGTTGTTTGAAGGGGCAGAGAGCTTTCAACTTCCCTGGTGTTAGCATTCCTTTCTGCAACAACTTTTGACATCCCAAACATCTGAAAATCAACCCATATCATCCGGCGAGATATGCAACATAGATTAGACAATGAAGAGAAACTTGCATAGACCGGCACCACTACATTAGTCTCAATAGTTGGCTCCACTAAAACCGAAAAAAAAGGAGTACAGCAATCCCTTCAGTACATTGCACAGATTGTGAGGTTCTGGGGTCCAAAAAGGAGTAGGGAACAAGTGCCAGCTTGCTACAAGTGCAACTACTAGTCAACGTTTTGAGGATGACAACAAAGAGCATGATTCAAGTGATTAATAGCATCAATGCTTATACTCGTCAATCAAACCAATAAAAATAACATTGCGTACCAACTGTTTGATAGAATGTCGCAACGAAAACAACACAGCACATAACTTGTTTCCGTATATAAACCCCAATTAATGATAAATTATTTATCAAAAACAAATGATACAAATATTACATTTTGAAAAGGTTATTCATAATTAAAATTCGCAAAAAAAAATCTGACCTATCCGAATTGGAAATGAAATTATATTATTATTATGAGTTAAAATATTTTTGGGCGTAAAAAAATTTAACCGGAAAGTCTTTATAGGATCGGTCCATTTGGACTGAAAAATGAAACCACATTTGATTTCATTTTCGTAAACGATTCGGAGAACGAAACTTCGTTCATTCTCCTTCTTTTTATAAAATCGGACTGGGAACAGGGATGGCCATCGCCATCCCCGGCCCATCCTCAATATGTCGCCATCATTGTGTTCGATCTTTCCAGTAATTTTGTTCGCACTTTCCAGAACGGTACCGTTTGATCTTCTAAAACGGCATCGTTTGCCGCCTTCAGTGATCCAAGTTTATGACAACACTGTTTTGGTCCAGGTCAACTTTTGACAGTGATTCACGTGGTTCAGAGCCATTAAAAGAAGTTGTCATTCCATCGTTGAAGAGAAGAAGAAGAGGATTTCTCATTATTGTGCATGGGCACGCCCAATATGGCAATGGTGATTGATTAAGCAAAAGAATATCTGGCTTCTATTATTGAAGATCGTCTCCGACTCTCAATTGAAGTGCATGTAAAGGAAAAAGCAGGATTAAGTTTTTTTTCTTAATTATATTTTTATATTTTTAATTTATATCATAAATTATAAAATTAATTAATATATTTTAATGATTTAAATTATGCATTAACATTTTGGTTAAATCCTAGAAACAGAAGGACAGTACATTTGACCTGGAATGGCGCTGGTAGTATCAAGTTGAGCTGGAAAATTGATCCGTCCAAGCCCACTTCACATCGCCAGGTGTTCACATTGTGTCAGATTTGTTGGTGGGGACTCTCAAGACAATAGCCGAACTACGAGAAATGGTAATGGCCCAACTCTCCTCTTTGTCTCCCACCATTTTTATTATTTATTTATTTATTGATTTTCTTTTATTTTTTATTTTAATTTCATACTCCCAATTTTATTCTCAAAAATTATTTTCAAAAATTAAAAATATTAATATAATTAATTTTTTATATAATATTAATTAATTTCGTTATTTAAATAAATAAATCAAAATTTTATTTAAAAATAAATAAATATTTATTTTTAATCAGTTAAATTATTATTAAAAAAAGTAAGTATATTTTTATTCAAAAATTATTATAAATTTTTAAAAAAATATCTGTTAAAAATTCCTTATTATTGTTATACACTTGTACAATGGTATCGATTAACGCCGTTATCCAGCGATCATTGAATTCTGACGGTCAAAATTGGAAAGCTGGCCTTTTCAACTGTTTTAGGTGGGTAATGGATTACAATTACCGTTTGCAAATCCTGACTTCAAAAAGGCACAAGAAATTCAGCGCCTTGTAATTTTGGCTATCCAAATCTTATTATATTTTATTACTACTTATTTTATTTTATTTAATATTAAATTACAATAACTTTTTAGTTATATAAAATTAAAAATATTAATAATAATTAAAAAATTAGTATTTAATAATATTAATTTTTATGAAAAAATTAAATTAATTATATAATAAATATTACGTGGTATTGGCTTCAAATTTGTATTAGAACTTGTCATGGTATAAAAAAGGTTAATTAACATTAATTTTGCTGTTTAATTAATTAATTAAAATATTGTTTTAGACACGTCTATCACATTTTTCACATTTAGTTTGCAATTTTTAGTTGATTTAATTGTTTTTGGGCGTGCAAAAATTTTAAAAATAATAATAATAATAAAACGACGGCGGATTTAGACTTCAATTTGAAGTGGGGAGCCACGCAAGGCGACGGGCGTACAAGCAAAACGACAATGAAAGATCCGGAAGCTTAAGTTTGACTCTGTTTGTGAATTTCAAAATCCACCCTCGCTTTCTTTAAATAATTACGTTACCACGTTCTTCAGGATTCTTCCTTCGTGATGTGCGTGTATATTTGACCGGAAAGTGTTGGTGGCTGGGCGAGGAGAGAGAGGTAGCAGAGCAAACGCAGCAAATAGGTTCTTCTTTGAACAACACCGCTCTCTGTCGAATTTTTATTTCATAATCTATCTATCTACGTGTTTGATGATGGATTCGGGTCGTTGTTACAGTTGCATCAAACTCCCCTAGTTCTTGTTTTTTATTTGTATTTTGTTTGCAGATCCGTCTTTTCTACGTACTTGTTTGATTTTCACCATATACATATATATCTTCCGCCTATACGAGGAAAACCCACTTCAAAGAATCACTTAGTTCGTTGGAAGTAGAGGTTTGGTCTTTGCATACAGTAGCGCCATGAGTTCTGCTTCTAATAGCGCCACTGCTGGCGGTGTTGAGATCCAGCAGAGTAGAAGACTACCTGATTTTCTGCAGAGTGTCAACTTGAAGTATGTTAAATTGGGTTATCACTACTTGATGACCCATCTTTTGACTTTCTTGCTAGTTCCGTTAATGGCAGTCATTATCGTTGAAGCATCACAAATGAACCCAGACGACATTCACCAGCTATGGCTTCATCTTAAATACAATCTTGTCAGTGTCGTTATTTGCTCTGTTTTTCTTGTTTTTGGATCCACCGTTTACATAATGACCCGACCCAGATCCGTTTATTTGGTTGACTTTTCGTGCTATCGTCCTCCGTCACATCTTCAAGTCAAGTTTCACCAGTTTGTGGAGCATTCGAGACTCACTGGTGACTTTGACGAATCGTCGTTGGAGTTTCAGCGCAAGATTTTGGAAAGATCGGGTCTTGGCGAAGAAACTTACGTGCCTGAAGCTATGCACTATCTCCCTCCAAGGCCTTCAATGGCTGCAGCGAGAGAGGAGGCAGAGCAGGTTATGTTTGGCGCTCTGGATAATTTATTTGCTAATACTAATGTGAAACCAAAAGATATTGGTATTCTTGTTGTAAATTGTAGTTTGTTTAATCCCACGCCTTCGTTATCTGCTATGATTGTTAATAAGTATAAATTGAGGGGTAATATAAGGAGCTTTAATCTTGGTGGTATGGGGTGCAGTGCTGGGGTTATAGCTGTTGATCTTGCTAAGGATATGTTGCAAATACATAGGAATACTTATGCTGTTGTTGTTAGTACTGAAAATATTACTCAGAATTGGTATTTTGGGAACAAGAAATCCATGTTGATACCCAATTGTTTGTTTAGAGTTGGGGGTGCAGCAGTGTTGTTATCGAATAAAGCTAAGGATAGGCGTCGAGCTAAGTATAAGCTTGTTCACGTAGTAAGAACACATAAAGGAGCCGATGATAATGCATTTAAGTGTGTTTATCAGGAGCAGGATAATGCAGGAAAAACTGGCGTGTCCTTGTCCAAAGATTTAATGGCTATTGCTGGTATGGCCCTTAAGACTAACATCACTACCTTAGGTCCCCTCGTTCTTCCTATAAGTGAACAACTTCTCTTCTTTGCAACTTTGGTTTCCAAGAAGTTATTTAATGCAAAAGTCAAGCCTTACATTCCTGATTTCAAGCTAGCTTTTGATCATTTTTGCATTCATGCTGGAGGAAGAGCTGTGATTGATGAGCTTGAGAAGAATTTGCAGCTTCTTCCAGTACATGTTGAGGCGTCCAGGATGACTTTACATCGGTTTGGTAACACTTCATCAAGCTCAATTTGGTATGAGCTGGCTTACACGGAGGCAAAAGGTAGGATGCGAAAGGGGCACCGCGTTTGGCAGATTGCTTTTGGAAGTGGTTTCAAATGTAACAGTGCGGTCTGGGAGGCTCTCCGGAATGTGAAGCCCTCTCCTAATAGCCCATGGGAAGATTGCATTCAAAGGTATCCAGTGCAGACAGTTGTGTAACTCGACCACTGTTTGGTTACAGAGTCTAAATATAGAGAAGGGTGTCTTGAAAGATTGAAGTTATTAATGTTTCTCCTCTTGTTTCCTTTCTATTTTTTCTCTTGTCATTGTTTGTAATTTTTTGGGTCACATTTTGTTCTGTCTGGTCTTCAAATCATTGTGTCATGTTGACTGCATAAGTATGTTGATTAATATAAATTCTTGAACCTGGAATCTTGTACATTGATATTATTTCTGCTGAATTAATACTGAGAATTAGTATTAATCCGTGTTTGTTATTCTTCGAGGACATACAAAGTGCCCATGTAAATATATTCATTCCATTTATCATTCTTAATCTTTGTATAAAGGCATGTTTTAGAAGATAACTGCTATTAATAAGAGCAAAGTAGGTTGTTAATTGGCATGTCATCTTCTTTCTCCATACAAGCATCCTTGAAAAAAGAAAAGGACTTGAATGTACCATTCTTGAAAAAAGAAAAGGACTTGAATGTACCATTTCCACTTGGTTTCATGTTTCCTCTCTGAAGCTACCATTTAGCATAGCCTTGGGCTTGCTTGGGGAGGTTTTCTTTTGTTAATTATACCAATTGTTTGAGCTCTGCTCTGTTGGAGACTGATCAGCTGTTGTCTGCTTTGACATTGTTATGCATATTTAATTTATATTTTCATGCAACATTAATGTTTTTGTGCATAAAATTTATGACTCTGATGTTTTTCCAGAATCTCATTGCTGTGAACATGAGGCGACTAAAGTTCGCTCTGTTCTTGCCAAATTAACTATACACATGAGAATTGTTTACCATGGAATAATGTAATGTTTCATTGATGTTGATTTCTTGTAATAATGCATTGCCTATTTGTGCCACAAGTTATGCCACATTGTGTGGCATTTAGCTTCATAAAGCAATAGCTTTGCTTTTACTCATTCCCATTTGTTTTCTCTGGTTAAGAATTCAGTTGAAGTTTCCTTTGTTGTCGTCATGGATATATTCTTTCCTTGATTAGAGTTCTTGTCTATCTTACTACCACATGTCATTTGTTTTTTACAAACTTTTGGTAGGTATCGGTTGTGTTGTTACAATTGGAGTCGAGATTAAGTAAGCATATTTGTCATTCGTTAACAAATTCTCGTGTCATTATAATACAGATTGGCATGTTTCTGGAAGTGGGTGTTCATATTCATTATCTTTCTTGGATTGTTGCTTTACTCTATTTACTTTGTGAAATAATTTTGTTCCATCTCTGTTTGGTAGACATTCATGGGTTGCTTGGGCAACCAATCCTTGAGCTTCTGTTCACAGTATGGAATTCCCAGTTTATTAACGGTCTTGACATTTTGGCACCCATGCAATGCAAGTGCCAAACTATGTACTAAATGATATGATCCGTCATTGAGAAAGTTTTAGACAAGATCTATTCGATAAAAGAGAAAAAAAATTTAAAATAATTTTATTTTTAACATTATTTATATAAATAATTAAATTTTTTATTAACATAGTTATTTTTAAAATTTTTCAAATAATTTTAATCTCGGATAACTATTTACATTTAAAACAATATACATAATAAATATATATAAGAAAAAATATTATTTTGTATAATAAATATTATTGTAACCTAGTATTAAATATCGTATCGTCTTAAATCTTAAGTTTAATTCTTAGCAACTATATTTTTAATTTTATTTATATCAAATAATTAAAGTCCGTAACAACATGACTTGGTTTCGAGTTCACCATATTTTTAATTTTATTTATAATAAATAATTCAAATCCATAACAATGTGACTTGATTTGGATTTAAGAGTGCGTTTGAAAAAAATAAAATTATAAATTATTCGAATTAATTATTTTATTTATCAATTTTATTCTTTAAAATTAAGATTAAATGAATAAATTTTTAAATCTATTCGAGCTGACCCAAATCAATTTTAACAACGTAACGTTAGATTAGAAGGCAGGCGTTTAGTAAAGTATTTCGACAAGGGCTGGCCTAAATGTTGATTAATTAGTTTGAATATGAGCAGTAAAGGAAGGCAGCTGCATTTAAATTTAAGGGCCACGGACCCTATGAATAAAGCCCCTGCTGCCCTTTAAACCAACCCCTAAGTCCAAAGCAGCCCATTTCTCTAACAAAAATAATAAATTTTAATAAATAATCTTTTATTATTACAAGGATCGTAATTATTGTATGTAATTTTTATAAGAAGAGATTGTTTAGACATTTTATTGTACATATATTTATAAAAATCAAATTTTACTATAAAAATATAAGAATATATTTTAATTCATCTCCAAAATATCTTAAATTTTATTTGATATTAACGTGTTATTTTAAAATTATAGATTCTGCGTGTTAAATAAAATTTTTATTGATAATAAAAGATTATTGTATATTAATAAAATTTATTTATTTTATATTTTATAATATAAATAATAATACAAAATAAAAAATAAAATAATTCAAAATTATAATTTTAATAATTAAATTTTAATAATATTAGATATCAAAATTTAATTAAAATTATATAGAAACATCTTGTCGTCTTAAAAGAGAAAATTTTAAATGAGATAATCATACTAATTTATTATAAAATAATAAAATTTATTTTTATTTTTATTATTGATAAATAAATTTTTTTTAATTTATTAATTAAATAATTTTATCCAAACACTTTATAAATTTTAAATGGTTACATGACATACAATTGAATAAGGTGGTTGTGTTATGACATGTCAATTTAATTTGTTCATCACATTCTTTTGCAATACTACTTAATAACAAAATCTTCCTCTCCTCCTCTGGCTATGGAAGAAGAAAGAACAGACAGACAGAGTGAGAAATGATGAACGTGATTGCAATATACAAGCCCTTCTTGCATGGGCTGCTGAAACTACTCGGGATGACACGACAAGGTGTAGAGATAGAGCCAGGGACTGTTTTGCACTTCTGGGTTCCGACAGAGACAGCAAAATAGACCAAAACCAGAACGAACAAACATGCTGATATGTTTCTTCATGGGTTTGCCATGGATGGTATTCTAACATGTCAATTCCAGGTTTTGGCATTGCCCAAAGACTACGCAGTTTACGTCCTGGATTTGCTTTTCTGCGGCGGCTCAATCACAGACAGACCTGAGCGGACGATGGAGTTTCAAGGCGAGTGCATGGCTAAGGGATTGCGGAAGATTGGCGTCGAGCAGTACACCCTCGTTGGGCTGAGCTACGGCGGAATGGTTGGGTTCAAAATGGCTGAGATTTATCCTGATTTGGTTGAATCATTGGCGGTGACTGGCTCGGTCACGGCCTTCACAGAATCTATCAGCAATGTTGGGCTCCAGATAATTGGCTTCTCTAGCTCGCAAGATTATCTGCTTCCTCAAACAGTGAAGGGGGTCAAAGTTCTCTTCGATGTCATCAGCTACAAGCAGCTAAAACTCCCCTGCTTTATTTACAAAGACATTTTGGAGGTATGATTTTCTTTGTTTTGTTTATAGATCATTTTTCTCAACCCTCCTTATCCTGCGACATGGATAATAAATGATGTATATTATATTTTATTTTTTTAATTTATATCATAAATTATAAATTAATTTAATTTTGTTATTATTTATTTAAAAATTAAAAATAAAAAAATTATAAAAATTTTAATATTGTATATCGAAGTTTTATAATTAATACGGTAAATTAAATCAATTTAAAAATAACATTGTAATCTTCTCGCAGTTTTTTAAGTATACGATAATATATAATATAATTAATAATAAATAATTTAAATTATATTTAAATAAAATTTATAAATTAAAAAAATAAAATATAATTAAACTATTCACAGATAGGAGAGAACTTTAACTTCTCGAGGAAACGGGCACAAGTAAGAAGGAATTTCCCACACACACCCCCATCCATTTTGCTCAGGTACTAGACTAATTATTGGTAATTTTGACGAGTTAATTGCAATGAAGATGTATCAGTTGTACTTCCACTTCTTACTGTAATTAAATCATTGATGATTTTATCTTGCAAGTGATGTATGATTTTATCAAGGAAGGCAGTTGATCATAATTTATTAATTACCATGCCGGCTACCATTCAGGCACCGAGATTCCTTTTAATGCATGCGTGTACTTGATTGGTCACTGTATGCATTCCTTTTAATCATTCAAGCCATCTAATTCGATGGACTGGAGTTGATTTTGCAGAAGATGCATCTACTGTGGGGCGAGAGTGACAGGAACGTCGACATGCAAACTGCCCAGAACCTGAAACAGTAAGTCTTCTTTACACTTACAGACTTACAATAAGGATTAAGGACTGTATATGTCCATCCATCCGCCGGCAGAATTGAATAACCTGTTGCTGAAATATATACAACAGGAAACTGGGGGAGAAGGCAACGCTGTAGGCAATAGAGAAAGCAGGACACCTTGTTAACGTGGAGAGACCTTGCGTTTACAAAACCCCACCTGAAGAAAATTCTTGCTCGCCTCTCTGGTACAGGAAAATCGTCGACATAACTAGCTAGGACAAAAGTGGCAGTGATATATGTGTTGATAAGAGTTGGTTTGTAGAAATTCGGACTCTCTGTTATTTGTACATTCATTTTATCTATTTAATATAATTTAAAATACAAATTAAAATCCCAAATTCATCGTCAATACACATGTAAGAGAGTAAATACACATGTAATTCAGTCACCAGCTTTCCAGGAAGTCGTGGGCCTTGAGATCTCTGGATACTCGGCCACCATCTTAGTTGTCAAGATAACATCATTTAATTCTTATTGTCTTTTACGTAATTTGATCACATCACAGCCTGCATTGTCATTATCGTTCGATCACTAACTCATTAGGCTTAGACCCATGTTCAATGGTAGAACGTATTTTAACTGTTAATAACTGAGAAATGACTGATAAATTGATGCTTTTATTCTGCTTTGACAAAGGACGCCAGCTGAACTACAAGCAGTTGGTTCCAGAATCCAGCCTTTTGCACTAGAAACCGATTCACCATTTAACAGGTCTTTTGTTAGGATAAGATAATTTGTTCAGCCCAAAGTTGAGAAATTTCTGTCTGAAATTGCTAATCCAAATGTTAAAGCCTACTCACAGCAGGGCGGTCCTGGGTGTTGAGACAAGCTCGCAAAGTGTATTCCCTGTGGAGTTTAATATTGGACCAAAATATGAATAATAGTGTACAACTTGAATTCTAATTAGCGGATTTCAGCCAGCTGCTTGTGTGTCCTGAGAGCTACACTAACAGCTAAGCCCTCAAGCTTAGTACTTAAATAGTAGTAACACTATTTTACTATTTATCTGAGATATAAATTTGGGATGCTAATATTACTCTTTACGATTATACTTTGTAAAGTAATAAATTACTTAAGCATCCTTTTCAGTTGCATTTTCTATACACGATGATTATTCATTTTCTTTTATATATATATATATATATATATATATATATATATAGAGATCAATATGGAAGTAGTGGACGAAGAAAGGCCATGTTTCAAGATTAAGATGGATAATTTGACTACAGAGGATAATAGGTGGTTGAGGAATGGTATCTCTTAGTTACAATGGAAACAGAGAGAGACAGAGAGACAAAAGGAAGGGTAGCGTGTTGTTCACATGTTGATTGCTAGCCACATCTACCCTTCAGACATGGATAGATCTAAACTATCGTTCAGTTTTCAACTTCTTACTGCAGCTTAAGATTCTTTAAGAGCCTGTAAAGCAAGCAATAACAGTAGGGTATTAGATATTATTGCTGTTTAATTAAGGATCACAGAAATACATATTCACATCAATGCATACAACTAGCTGCTTGGAAAAGGATTGCTGAATGTATATGATCCAATGATCCTTTGTTTTATGTTATTATATCAAACAGAACAGGCATGGTAGGGTTCATGCTTAAAGCACACGACTAAAAACACATATGGATCCTGAATATATCAAGTGTGAGTGGATAAGAAGCTGAAAGGAATGTTGACGCTTCAGGAATGAAGGGTTGGTTAGCATTTTAGACATCAGAGATACATGGACCACGTCTTAAGTTCACAACTTTTGATAACCAAAGCTTTCACTTTTCCTCTGTTAATTCACTTAGTCCTTGGACCCCTATCCCGGCTCTGAAATCTTCATTTGTGGCAAAATGCTGGGAGATTACGACCTGTATTCCTTTAACTTTATTGTTTACAGCCATAAGATATCACAGATTGGTCAATTTTTAATCATTAAAGCATCGATTATGACCTGCCTCCCTCCTTTCACGGGTACTGTTTACACCCACAAGATTTCTCAAATGAATCAACGCCAAAACTTAAGAAATTAGCCCCTTTTGATATTCTATTAGCTACCCACATGACATAAAAGCTTAAAAACTTCAAGTAAAGACCTAACTTAGTGTTTAAAATCAAGTTTGACATTATGCATGCATGGAAAAACCAGGGAAAATTGTAAAAGATGTAGTAACTAGCAATACCTTTCTTCACGAGCAGCATTGTAGCTGCTTCAAGTAGACTTGTAGTTGGGAATTGGCACTCGGCCGGACTCTATGTGGTGGAGATCTTCAACAAGGTTTTCGTAGTGTCTCTTAACTTCCTCAACAGATTTGCTACCACCCAAAGCCTTGGCTATGTTTTGCCAGCGGTCTGGCGTGTCCTTATCATACAAAGCTAGAGCCGTTTCAAACAGCTTGTTCTGCTTTGGAGTCCAGGAAGAACTTGAATTTCTGGAATTTAGAGAGCCTGAAGCCATAGCTATAACTCACAGTACTGTGTTCAGTGTTGCTGAAAGCGTAATTAAACTGAAGAGATGGGGAAGATTAGTATGTATCAGCTGCTTGTTATATAGGGGGAAGAAGGTGGAGTTGTGGAGACAGTTGGCAAATCTATATTGCTGAAAGATGGCATAATATTTAGAGATGTGACAATTGCTAAAGTGTTTAGATAGGGTTTTTATTGTGCTTAATTTAAAAAGTATTAGTCATTACTAGTGGTTGTTAACTTTCATCTGTCATTGTACTCTTTCAAAAAATAGTTGGAACATGTTGAAAACCTGTGGTGTGCATAGGAAACGGAGAGCACTACTTTTTTGTTGCATACACTTGAGCTGTCACTAACAGTCTCCATGGATATATGTTTATGAGAACTAAATGACTAATTAGATTGGAGTTTGTGCTTTAAATCAATTATGGGTAATTACATTTATATTTAATTGGGAGATTATAAGCAAGAGGAGAAAATGGAGAGAAGTAAGAAAACAAAGGGTAAAGAAAGAAGGGTTACCAAATACCAGACCACAGATGGCAATGAAGGAGTGGCAAAGCAAAGAAGGATAAAAAGATATGGGCCTTTATTGGGGAAATCTTGTTGCTTGGACTGGCATGTATGTCTTAGCTTGAACTCCCAATTAGGTGGCCTTTGCAGGGATGATACTTTGAAAGCTCGTTTTATACTGAATTGGACTTTGATTCAGAAGAGATTGCAGAAATCCTTTCTTTCCATTTGCTCAACAATGCCACATTGTAAGGTCATTAAACCTCTTTCACCAAAGTTTTGTTTATGTGGCATCTCTTTTTCCTTTTCAGAGAGGATGATCTCAATAGAATCAATGCATCCCCACCAGTTTCTGTATTCACAAAAATTAGCTACCGTGCGAAGAGTGAATGTTATTATCTTTATCTATTAAGAAGATAGAGATAATAACCTCTTTCAAGTGTCAGACTCACATCCTTTGGCTTGGCGTCAATGGCAGAAGAGACTGACATAACTGCTGGACAGATATCCAGAAAGAACACATACTGCCAAGAAAGGGAAGAGGGGTAGCACTGTATTGATGCAGTCTTGATTTGATTCGTTTCAGACCTTTGGAATTGGAGTTTCGGATGTTTGCTCTCAACAACATTCCAAAAAAATTCTAGCTGGCTACCTGAAAGTATACCATGTAATACAATATCACATTGGATATGGTCAATTTTCTTGCTCTTGCTGCATCTTCTGGATGCATGTTCATGTTTATCTGTTGAGTCAACGGGTGCTGCTGCTGCTGCTGCTGCATGCTTCTTTGTAATTGGATAAGGGGATTTTTTTGGTCACTCGATTGGCTAGTGGGTATAGCTTCTTACTTTCTTCGCAATACTGAAATAAATTTAAGTTTCATTCTTGTTGGTTATATAGCTTAGGGTTACATTTCCCTTACATTTCTGGGTTTATAAACAAGATGAGTTAAAACTAATGTAATGTGAATCCTAGCTTTTAGATTTGAATACCTTTGATTCTAACAGTGATATTAGAGCTAAACTATGCTCCCGAAAATTAGAACAGCATTGGCATGATGAGTGATGTCACAGTTATCACCATTCTTTTGGTGTGATTTATTGTCTACTTCAGTCATAGGGTTTAACAAAATGTTGGGTCATCTTCATAATCAGGACCATAGCAGTACTAAAAGATGCAGTCCTGGTCCATGGTCTTGGTAGGAAAGAGATTGCACAGTGACGCAGGCGCAGATCATAAGTTGCAGCAGCAAGTGACCACCGGCCCCAAGTTCTAACACTTATTCATCGCTCTCCGATTGTCTGGTCAGCCATGGGTTGAAGATTTGCATGCATTACCTACAAGAGATTATCAGAAGAAAGAAGCAATGGCCAAATCTATAACTTAAGCAGACTAACTTTTTCTTAAGAAAATTAATGAAAAAGGTTTTAGAAACCCAAATATGCACCAACGAAAAAGAACCCTTCTACAAAGTGGACTATTATAACTTAATTATGTCATCAAAGAAGTTGCCCTATTTATGAACAAGTTCTCAGCTTGCATGCGTTGATTAGATAAAGGTATATTCATGGATATATGCAAGCCTAAAAATTGGTCTCCTTTTCCACCTAGAATTCAAGTACTCCCAGAAGTTTGGTGACTTTAAAAGGCAGCATCGAGCCTCAGTTACTTTCCCATTTTGGGTCATGAAAACAAAGTAACTCTATCCTTTCGAGAGCCTAACAAGTAAGTAGGAAATTCATACAGGCAGATAAGCTGTTGGATTATTTTTTTATTTATTTGAAATATAAATAAAGCATTTGACAATTAAATCTTATATTAGAAAATAATAAGGTGTTTTAACACCTTATAGCTATTGGCATTTTATAGCTTAAAGCTTATGCTATATGATATGCTTATATGACTTGCTCCCATGGCATAGTGCTTTATTAAGCATGATGCTTGGAGATACTGTTATAAATAACAAATTAACTTTGTAATTTAATTTATTTTTTAATTTTTAAAAAATAGTTTTATACATTAAAAATATTTTAAAAATTAATTTAGTATTCAAAAGATTTCAACTATTAAAAATTATAATTCTTTAAAGTGTGTAGTTAGATTGGATATAAAAATTTGTAATTATATATCAAATTTTAATTTTTTTTTTAATTTTTTAAAAATATTGTTTTTTATTTTTACGAGTGCTCTTCACTATTGTTTGATGCAGAATTCTTTCAAAATTTGTCATGTTCTGAAAATAATTTATCTATAAATCCCATAAGCAATATCCTCTTGGAAAAAAAATATAATATTTTTTAAAAAGTAAAATATATACGTGTTTCAAATAATTCGTATCAAGATTTCCATCAATGATTTATAAGAGTTTATCATATTCTCCGTAGATAGAAAAGGAGAAGATTGTGAAACGGAGAAAGTACTATTATTTTTCATACATTCATCAATAATTTTATTAAGAATAAAGGATAAATTAAAATAAACATACAAGCCATGGTTGCCAACCAAAGGGAATCAAATCAAGCTTTCAATAGATTAGGTCATCGTTGGATGACAGATATTAGACCTTGTGCAAGTTGACATAAGTTTGATTAATTTCTGAGTGGAGAAAACACGTTTGGAATCGATAATGATTCGGTGGCTTGAGTTGATTGTCTCTCGTGAATGACTGTTTTGAAAAAGGAGCGATGAAGATTGTTCATTAAGATTTGAGCCTAAGAAAACATTTTCAAAAAGTGTTGCCAATAGCCAATGCTATTGCTTCTAGCACATCTTTTTGGGCAAGATTTATGCTATTGCTTGCATGTGGTCTTTTAGACTCAGGGGCTTGAAGTTTTAGATCCATAGGAATAAAATCGTAAGAGATTATAATCGAATTCGTTTTGTTATCTTAAATTATTAAAGTAAATAATATTGTATTAATAAAATTAAATTATTATAAATAATATCAAAATTAGTTCATCAATCAAAGATGAATTTTAAGACGTTAAATTTTAAGAAAAATAAATTATTAAATTTCATATCGTTTGAGAGTGAATTTAAATTATACTAGATAAGTACTCTGTTACATTAACTAGTATAAAATCTTTTAACTTAGGATCCAAACTAATTATATCACTCTTAGTTATTAGTTTACTACCAACTCAAAAGATTTTTTATCTTTTTAAAAGATAAAACTGTTTAATTTTTTTTCTTTAAAATGTCGGTAAAACACATTTAAGATATTAAAAATTAATGGGCTCAGCTAAAGCCCAATAAATAACTCGTTAGAGACTAACCAAATCATACACCATGTCAACGAGCTTAAACAGCAGCCCATTTGTTCATACTGTTTAAGCCCATGTAAAATCAATCAATTTATTTGATTTTCTCCAATCAAACCCAGTAAAAAATAAATAAATTTATTTTATTTAAACGAATATAATTTTCATATTAAATATGATATTTATATAAATTGGTACTTTTACAAAACGTGGGGAAAATACTCACCACCCAATTTTTTATTTTTTTTTAATCAATTTTGAAACAATAAACGCCTCTAATAATACTGTTATTAGTGGGCTCGGGTTATCAATGTCTAAAACAAATTTGCATGAAACCACTGTTACCTGGGGTTTGTATGCATTTCATGTTGTTCTCACAGCCCAACTGGGTCGTCCACTGCTGTTCCTCCAATGCAAAAGCTTCTCTATTCACCAAAATAATAATATTATTAATAGAAACATCCAAGATTTTTCTCCTGCCATTACACTTTACTATTTACAAAATTTAATCCCACCAACAGAAACAAAAAAAAATTTAGAGGGTTAAGGCTAGAGAGCCATCAGTTTTGGATATTTTAGGATAGATTTTTAAAGTATAATTTCTATTAAATTTAATGTTAAGTTAAAAAATAAATAATAATGTATAATTAATCTTAAATTTAAAAATTTTAATTTTGTTAAATTTTTAAAAATTTTGATCAATTGCCTGTATTATTTCTTCCAAAAATCATCAGTGGTTAAGATGGTCAAGGGTATGACAGTCACTGTAAATCACGAGAATTATGAAATTTCTTGTTATATTTTTGTTTAACTTTTGCATGAGATTTATTAATTAATGCATTGTAATAATTTAGAATATTATGACCACTGTATCTGTAGTTTTACCCATCTAGGGTCTGATCGATTTGGAATGAGGTTATGACTTTTGCAGAGCTGCAAGACAAGAAAAAGGGAAATCTTGCAGATAATAATTCCATGAAATATTGGTCAATGAACCACTTGTGTCCTCATTGAAGTTATTTGTGTACAATTCTTCTTCCACTTTCGATCTTTCCCCCTGTCCTTTCGAAATCACAATGATAAATTGATAATTCTACACTCCCTGAGTGGTCTAAAAAGCTAATGGAAAAAGCCAATCCAATAATAACAATATAATCTCTTTGCCCTTTTTATTTTCTTCTGAAAACTTATCACCAACAGCATCATATTATCATTTTAACTGATCAATTGAACTCAATACAGCTGGCTGGCTCTTTCATTTGCCAACCAGGCTGCTGGCAGGCAGGCATCATCATAATCCTGAAAGACTCTTTCTTTCCCCACCACCATCACCAAATTCACCATAGCCTTGTGGCTTCTTCAGCCTCGATGTTGAGGATCCCACTTCGTTTTTAATTTTCCCCAATCTGTGCACAGCCCTTTTTGTACTATCAAATCCAAGTATTCAATGCTTTACTTTTTCTCCCCTCCTGGGGTCAATATATAGGCCATTCTCCAGGACAGAAGTAATTAAGTTCGGGCAATCTAATTAATGCATGTTCAAATCAATTCAATGTAGAAAATAATATTCATCTTTGATTCAGGGAGTACTACTTCAAATCTGTGATTGTGGGGGTAGATGTGAGCTTATATGTGATTTCCCATGTTAGAGTTCTGAAATAATGCTTCCTAATATAGGACATCAGCATCAATGCTACTGTAACAATGGTATTCAACATTAATGCATTCAAATTGAAGGCAGCATTTTGTACTGGTGATCAGTCGACATATATGCTTAGTTGTTTCTGATTTGGCTGCCATAAGACAGCTTGACAAGCTTGTTGCCTTGCTGTTTTCTCTTCTTAAGGTGAAAACATTGTGGTGATTCTATTCAATGAACTACTTAATACCCATTTTTTTTTTCCTTCTGACCCTTCTACAAAAAGATTCATTTAGTAATTTTAACCATCATATAATATGAAATTCGTATATAAGTTTGTGTGAGAGAGAGATTTTGAGGTTGGCACTTAGTGACCATTGGTAGGTATAGAGGTTTGGAAGGGGGCATAAACAAGTTAAAGAATGAGTTTGTGCATGCAAGGAAAATAATACATGAGATTTGGAGGTCTCTATTATCTAAAAAAAAGGGAAAAAGGAAACAAACCCATATGGCATTTGTGAGAAAGAATTGCCATAAATCTTCCAAACAAATCCTTAGACCTTCTGGTCTCCTCATCTTCAACCACACTTATCTTCCTCATCCTAAAATATTCCAGTGTTGCCTCAACATCATCACTGCATAACCCCCACTTTATTAATCTCATGTCTTTCTTCTTAATGCTTACCCCAATACCTCATGTGATTACCTCTCTTCACTTTCTTAACATAACAATTAATTAACAATCCCTAATTACTGTATATTATTTATAACAAAATGGGATTTCTTCCCTTTTTGTCTTTGCTTTTGGGAGCATCCATTGAAAAGGTCAGCCTTGAGTTTTTCTAAATTTTTTTAAACACAAAACAAGTTTTAAAAGTGTATCTTTTATTAAATTTAATGTTAAATTTAAAAAATAAATTAAATTTTAGAGTCCAATGAATCGCATATATTGTCTATTTCCAATATTACTTTTGTTGTTAGGTTAATCACTCGAAACTGGCATCTCAAAGAATTTATTTTATTAGTACACTTTTGAAAGTTGAAGAGATGTAATTTTAGTATTATAGTCACATATGCAAATATGAAACTACATAACTGCAGCCATAAGAAAAATTCAATTCCTTTTCCTAGCTGGTTCCACACATCAAACTAAAGCTCATAAATGCAAGCAGTGAAGATCGATTCCCCACCTCCCTAAGATTATTCTGTATCTTTACACCCAAGTCCCCGTCTCCTTCTTGTTCTCAAAGAATCAATAAAGCTACAATCCTCAGACTTCATGATGTAATTTTCCGTCAATTTTTCTCCCTTATTTCTGTTTGTTCAGACATGAAGCTTCATAATATGTAATTGTGAGAATTGAACATATATAATCCAATCTCAACATTGTGGGCTGAATATAGTAAATTTATATGAAGAGAGTATATAATATTGGGAGATAATAGGGGTTTTTGGACATGATAACTGATATGGAGAAGGTTGGTCTAGATATGGAAGTTGTCTTTACTTCAGCAGGCTGGCATATGCTGTCTTTGACCAGTCCATTCACCATTCATTGTTTCATTTTAATTTTGTTTTTCTTCTTTGAATTGTAGAAATACAAATCAAACTCTTGTAATGCTCTGAAATTTTACCAATTAAACCAACCAACACTGAAAAATTCTTTCTCATTTACACTCCATTAAGTGTAAATATTCTTAATATATTCATTTTTAGGATATACTTGTCTGTTTTCTTCACTCAATAAAAATTTATTTTTACTTTGTAATTAATTAGAATTCTTCAGCACCCACTCTATGTATAATTGGAATATAATTACTTTCAACCATCAATAAAATTAAGATGATTAATTCCATTCTTAATTTGTATTTGTAATTCAATATACATTCACATTTACACTTTGTATATACCTTTTTATGCTTAAAATACTCTTTGGAATCAGTTTAACTTTATAATTAGAACATTAAATTTTGTAAACAATAAAAATCCTAGGTTTAGTTTTCATACATATAGATACAAAGATACGAGGGCACTAGCTAATGGCTAAAACCTGTCTACAAAGCTAGAGGTTCCAACTAAATCTATAGGCTAGTTTTGGACAGGAATACGTTAAATAAAGATTTATGACGATTCATCATAATGAAATCTGCATTCTCTAGTTCAACGGGGCCAGAATTATGAATTTGAAAAGTTAAAAAGACTGTGAAACGTTGCTTTCACTAGCTTTTCACATGAAATGATATATTTGCATATCCTAAAAATTTAAAAAAAAAAAAAAAACACACCATAGCTAAGCCAGCCCTAGCATACGACCATCCCTGTAGGCACCAAGTTCTTGTGACTTGTGAGACCCACTGCTCTTTAATGCCAAACCCACAAAACTTTGAGAGAATGTGAAAGGCATGAGTGATCATAAGTGGAAGAGGAAGAAGAGGAGGAGGAGGAGGAGGACGAGGAGAAACATAAATCCTTCTTACAAGACTTTCATGACACAAAAGGGATGATATATCAGTCAACAATTTTGGATAATGGTCGTTCTGATAATAGAAGGTAAAGTGGGCATGAATTATAAATTTAAACACTCTTGATTTGAAAAATTAAAACTAAATCTGATATCTCGTTTTTTAATTTATATATTTGTTTTTAACAAAATACATTTTCTTTTATTATTTTTTTTTATAATTCAATATAAGGTCGATGAAATTTTTTTTTTTAAAAAAGATCTTTTATGCTTTAATTACTAAAGTATTTAATAAATATTTATTTTTAGTTAAATAAATAATATTTATCATCTACTCACACACATATACTTAAAAGGTCGCCATTTTACTTCATAAAATTATACCTCTTGTAAAATTGCAACACATTAATATTTATAGAAGAATGCAGCTTAAGTTGTTGGGTTGTCCCTTGAGGTTGAGCAAATATTATTGATGGCACGGCCATATATCTGAAACAAAAGGCAGGTTTTCTACAGGTATGCATTGGCAATGGCAGCAAATGTATGGTCTGGTAGTTGCATATATGTTATTAATGCTTGCTTGCACACACGTCCAGCTTCAGATTCGATTGCTTTTAACCTCCATTCGATGACCTTTGAAGCTATTCCTCTCAGTCGGTCCAAATATTATTTCTTTCCTTTTTTGTTTTTCAATCTGGGAACTTGTTATTATGTTGTCATCACTTGTCCAAATAATTTTTTTCCCCTTTTTAGAAAAATGATTTTAACAAGCATGCATTTGGTTTTTTTTTACTCATTGAGGTTCTCATATTTGTTTTTATGCCATACTACATCTGTTGATGTGGTCTTATGTCTGCTTGGATAAGATTTCTGTAAAAGGAACACGTATCAGAGATAATCTATTTACAAAAACAATAGGCGAATTCGGCAATCAAAACCTAGTAGAAGAGTAGAAGGAGTGTTGGGCAGTCGTCATTTGAAATGACCACTAATGTTCTGAATAACAATGAATATTGTATGAAGCATTCCAGTTGGTTAGGTGTCATTATTAGGACATGCCACACCTTTCATGTCATTTCACAACTCTCAGAATAACACCGGGCCAAACCAATTCCTAAACAAATTCCAACTTCATTTCTCATTTCGTTCGTAGATTTCTTGAACTAGAAGGGAGTCGAAGTAGTCATAAACGTCATATCTTTGCATAAAATTCGTGATCGGCTCCAAACAAGAACAAAGTTTCGAGCTAGGTGTTCTTTATTATAAAGTACAGAACAAACGACGCTAACATGTAATAAAGATTAACTCGTTGGAGTGTTGTGTCGTCCCTGCTAACTAGAAGAAATGCTGCCTTCTTTTACGGGGCTATTGCCTGCATCTCCGAAATTTCTGTTCGTAAATGACTTGATTGTACTCGGTTGATGTTTAAGATAAATTTATCATAAACAAGGACAGCAACAGTACATAGACAGGTCCCGTTCGAGTGATTGAATCTTTAAAATTTAGTTCATATTTTTTAGTTTAATATTAAGTTTGTTAGAGATTATATTTCATAAATTCATTTAAAATCTTTAAAAATTTAGAAAAATTCACGGCTATCTTAAATAATACCAGTGGATTTAAAGTTGTGGGATCAATTGAACACATTGGTACGTTAAAGGAGAGAAAGGGACCACCCATATGTAATGTATATCATTGGTGTACGTATGTATGATAAGAAATGATAATAATTTATAACAGCTGCAAGTGGAATGGAGCAAAAGACAGAAGATGTTATCGTTGTCATTAATGTTATTGTAAACAGTATATTATGTAGTAATGAGAGAGCTGGGCCTGCAAGAACTAGGATTGCCTGAACATCGGATCTGCTGCAATATCTCATTGCCTCCCTTCCCTAGTTAACCTGTCTCTCCCTTCTATTATTAACTTTCTTCACCATTTATCCACCATAGGCAGACAAGATATTGCCTGCTGCTTGGGGACTCTCTCTCTCTCTCTCTCTCTCTCTCTATATATATATATATATATATAGAGAGAGAGAGAGAGAGAGAGAGAGAGAGAGAGAGGCGCGCTTGCACACAAATACATATACATGTATGCATGAAAATTTATGGGACATTCCCGTCTCGAAAGGTCACATATTGATAGTGGCTACATTACATGCATGGGGATCTAGTATTTGTATTTGTATTTCCCAAATACAAGGCAGTAGAATCTAGCTTTGTTCACCATACATAAAGAATCTGATTGGACCACAATGGCATATACATTAAGATATATAAAATTAAAATTCTTAAAATTTTTCATTTCATGTTTTGGAAACTTTTACCTTATTGAATAACCAAAATAAATAGAATACATATAAATTTCATGTATCTTACAGTTTAAATAGCGTAAAATTTAAAATATAAAATTTTAAAAAAATAATATAAAAATTTAAAATATAAAACGTAAAAATTAAATGATTAATATAAAAATTTAAACATATAACATAAAAAATTAAAAATATAAATGCAAAATTTAAAACATATAATATTTATTACAAAATACAAACATAGATAAAAATTTCATGTATGTATGTATGTATGTATGTATGTATCATGAAAACCCCACTTGCCTAACTTGCATTTCATAAACAATATATCAAATGGATGACAATCTATAGTGTACCCGAAAGGAAAGCAATAGAAATTGAAAAAAGAACTGTAATTGGGAAATTATAGTCAATATATGGATATATCCAAACACAAAAGCAGAAAGAAACTTGAGTGATCATGAAAATGAAAGACACAAAATAAATAAATAAAATTGAGGGACAACTGGGCAGTTTTCTGTTGATCAAATTCAAGACCACATAGAAAGTGATAGAAAAATTGAGACAGAAAGAAAATTAGGTCCCATTTTCCCTTTCATTGTGGTACAAGGCTCATGTTATGTGTGTGCAACTAGAGAGACTTACTAACAAAAGTTGAGAGAAAGATGGAAATGGGGTCGGACCCCATTTCTTTGATAATGCAAGTAGCCTTCATCCTCTCTGGAATTGTTCCCACAAAGCCAAATTAAAATCTTCCATTGATCCTTGCCTTCCATTAATTAATTTGCTTTAAACTTATTTCTTTTTGTGCATACATTAATACTCAACTGATTAAGCTTTCTTGATTTAGACTTTTAGGGTTTCTAATTAGTTTGCAAGTGGGTTGCATGCATAAACCTTGTTACAAAGTTTTGTGAATAATTATTGGAGGAAAGTACTCTTAACTACGAGACAACTAGTTCATAAGCATAATCATTATGTCATTTTGTAGTAAGATTTTTATTTTCCTCGTCACGTTGCTATAGCTAAAATTCAATGACAATGATTAATTAGTTCATAAAATTATAACCTTTTAAAAATCTAATTATATATCACTTTTAATTGACTTTTTTAAATATACGTCAATCACTATCTAAATATACTCATAGATTTTACTTAAACTTAGATCGAGTAAGTTAATAAATGTTGCTATTGAAATAGACCCTTGTATCTTTACGACAAAATAAATATGTGAAGCTTAATTTGTCGATTAATTAATTAATAATATCAATTTATTTCAATATACATAACTAATGAGATTTGTTTGATGCCTTAAAAATTGACAAAAGTCAATGAATTTGAATCAAATTAATAAATTAAAACGAATTAAATGAAAAGAAATGAATATATTATATTATATTATATTAAAGGAGGAAATTAGGGTTCTAATTAAAGAGTTAGCTACTAATAATTAACAAGGTACAAAATAAGAATCCTTAATCGCCGCAGAATCTCCATCCGAAAGCCTGTAATGAAACTACTGTTGTTTAACGCGCCAAAATATGCGTGCAAAACACGCCCCAAATTAACAACAGCGGTGCTGACTACTGCCCTAAGTGTAGGGTTTGGGAGGAAATATTCTGGTGTTAGTCTCTTACAACTTCCCAGGCAACAAAATAGCCAATCGCGATACCCGTTTGCAAACGCCATGTGGCACGTCATTAGTCTGATGTGTACGATCAAGGGGGTAGAAGATGCCACGTCTAAGATCCGAATGTGGGCCTGGTTTCCCGCCATCCTTCTATGGCCCAAAATCCCAAAGGCACTGCACTGATTATAAGATTATCCGCATTTGTGAATTCCCGCGCAATTCTTGTTTTAATTGCTTAAACAATTAAAAAAAAAATTTATCCAATTGTTGGGAAATCATCGACGTAACGTTAAGGGTGGCAACGCGACAAAAATAGATGAATTGTAGCTGTATTATTTATTTAATAATTATTTATATTTATATTTAAATTATTATATTTATTTAAAATATAAATAATAAATAAATATAAATAAATTTTTACTATAAACGAATAAAAATATTATATTAATTAATTTATTAATTATCTAAATAAATTGTCTCCATTCAATTCGTTTATTAATTATACGTAAACGAATTATATTTAAATTATTTATTTAATAAATAAATTATATATGTATTTAATTTTTTTAACATGATTAATAAACGAATTAAATTTAGATTAATTTTTATTTAATACGATAATAATATAATACGGTAATTTAATTTGTTATTTTTATATAATATATTATTTAAAATATATTTTTTAAAATTAAGTTTAAATATTTAATGTTATTTTTATCAACATGGACAATTTAATCGTTAGGAGTTACTGTTACTTATTCATCTTGTTGCCGTTAGTTAAAACCATGATCAATCCGAAAGAAGAACATCCAAGCTCGCCCCACTTTCTCTTTCACAGCAATAAGCAAAGCAAAGAAAGCGGCAGGCAAGACTCCTTTGTCCATGCTTCGGACAACCCACGTGGCGGTCATGTCAGGGGTCCCATCTCTCCCGGCCTCTGCTTATGGATACATTCTCATCGCTCTCTTCCCCATTCTCCTCTCTCTGGTCTTACCTTTCTCTTTCTCCGTACATTTGCCTCTCTCTCTCTCTATATATATATATATGTACCCCACTCTCCTCCTCCCATTGCCCTTGCCATTTTTTGTTTCTCTCAGCTTTAGTTTATTGCATATACTGATAGATACAGATACCTGTAACTACGTACACTCTCACTTCTCGCGTATTCGGTTATTGTATAGTACAATCTTCACAATGAACTTGTGTTAATGTGTGTTACAAAACTCCCTGCCTAACCCTGATCAATTCTTCAACCACTACCTTTTCTCAGTCAGTTTCTTTCTAGCTAGATCGTAGTTTGGTTTTTGATCCATAGAACTGGTAATAGTATTTGTTTTGAGAGTCTTGGTCTTTTTGCTTTCCTGTGTTTGTGATGAATAGAGGGTTGTTACCAGATATGTTGCACTGCACAGAGATGACAGTGCTTGAGAGGCAACGTGCTCGCTTGAAATGGCAACAAGAACAGGTGCCACGACAAGAGCAGCAGCAGCAACAACAGTACCACCAGCAGCAGCAACCAGAGAGTTATTTTAGCGATTTGAGTGGCGTGTTTTCTATGCCGAGTCAGTTGATTAGTCAAATGCAGCAGCAGGGTTTTGACAGTGGTGGTGACTCTGTGTTGCTTGGGTCAATGAAGCCCGACCCGGATTTGGAAAACGGGTGGCCTGACTTGGGCAAGATTATGGCGCCTAATTATGGGTTTGGGCCTGGTTTTGAGGCAAGTTATGCGATTTCAAGGACTTCTAGCTGCCCGCCGGCAGAGGCAACGGACGCGGTGGAGGTGGAGGTTAAGAGGAAGGAGTCACTGGTTTTGAACGAGAAGATGGGTGCAGCAGTAGTCAAGAAAGAGAGCTTCAGGAAGAGAAAGGCTAATAAGGTGCAAAAGACAAAGGTGTTATTAATGTCTACATACAAGTTATTAATATTGCAATGACAATTTTGTTCAATTTTGAAGTGTTCTTATCTTCTGTTTGATTATTATTTTTTTTGGGTCTTAAATTTGAAGCTTAATTGGTTGTATGATGCTGATGAGTTTTGAATTTTGGTATGTGCAGGTTGCTGCTGCAACAGAGGACACCAGAGACAAAAGAATGAAAGGATCGGCCGAAGAGGGAGAGTCAAAGATCACAGAGCAGAACAACACCACCACCAATAACAACAGAGAAACTTCTGCTGAAACTTCAAAGGCTTCTGAGGTTCAAAAGCCTGAATATATTCATGTCAGGGCACGCCGTGGTCAAGCTACTGATAGCCACAGCTTAGCTGAAAGAGTAAGTTTGAATTGAACCAAGTTTATCTGCTCTGTTTGTAAATCGACTCCTATATGTAGTCAAGTCTTATATATGTAATTATGTTATGCAGGTGAGAAGGGAGAAAATAAGTGAAAGAATGAAGTATTTGCAAGATTTAGTACCAGGCTGCAACAAGATCACAGGAAAGGCTGGAATGCTCGACGAAATTATCAATTATGTTCAATCTCTTCAACGACAAGTAGAGGTAGAATATCTGCCTCTCAATCTTCACTAATTCCCCCACTGTTTATATTTCTTCATTTGTTAACTGGGTTTTTTCTGATCATCACCAAAAACAGTTCCTGTCAATGAAACTATCTGCTGTAAATCCGAGGCTTGATTTCAATATTGACAACTTCTTTGCCAAAGAGGTGAGGAAACATATCAGAAATTAGTACTCTATTCAACACAAATCTTCATGTTAATTGCTTATGACTACTTCAACTAACATTTACATTTCTTGAACTCATTAATTAGCCTTTTCCTGCCTGCCCTACCAATTTTCCAACAATTGGAATGTCATCGGAAATGACCAATCCTGCCTACCTTCCTTTTCATCAACAACAACAACTGGTTTCATGTTCTGGATTGGAAATGGGAATAAACCCTTCAGATATTGGGATAAGGAGAACCATTAGTGATCCTGTATCGATTCCGGAACCGTTCATCCACTCATCTTGCTTTCCTGTAAATTCTCCTCCTCTTTGTACTTGACCAATTATGTTCATTGTTTTACTGACATACATCTATGTATACTACTCGCAATACAGCAATTACTGCCATCTTCAAATTGGGATGCTGATTTACAAAATTTTTACAACGTGACCTTTGATCAAGGAAGATCGACAACACCCTTTCCATCTCAGCCATTTACTGGTAAAAAGAGAAATTATAGCACTATATCTTGTCAACTTTTCTTTCTAGCTTTGATTAATTTTCAAGTTTAAGGCAGAAAAATGAAGCAATTGCAAAGTGGGTTTAACTACCGATGATGGAGACATTATAGAGCCCCACAAATGTTAATGATTTTACTTTGAAAAACTGTGTCCTCTGCAAACTTTTCAATCCTTTTCCTTCTAAATGATAAAACCTATTGATTTTTGTTATATCTTTTTTTCCTTTCTTTCTTCCCAAATATTCCCACAATTGGTTTTCAACTAAGTAGCCGTTAAAGTTGTAGTGCATTTTGGTTACCCATGACACAAAATAATGGGATATCTATCACTACCTAGCTATCGATGGTGCATATTCAATATACAATGACATAAAGCAAACAGGGGTCCCTTTTCGTATTTGTGCTACTTCTGTTATATTTGATTATCAAACAGTCTCAATAATTTTGATTTTTGGATGGGCAGCTAATAGAAGTTCACTGAATCTTGCAGGTTCCATTGAAGATAGCAATCTAAAGATGGAGATGTGAAATCAGAGTATCGATGATCATACGATTTCTCTGACAGTCAAATTATTCCGGATGCCTTTGATCCAGATTCTTTTCTAAGCACACAGTTAGCTATATATATATATATATATATATGTAATATGTATGCATGTATATTGAGACAGTATGATTAAGACTGATATCGATCAACTTCTAAACTCTCTGTTTATTTTCAACTGTAAATTAATTGAATGCAATAAAAGATGGATGTCGATGAAGCAGGGGACCAAAGTTTTAAGGGTACAAGACTTTGAGATGGGCAATGCAAGCAAGATAAACACATGTTCAATTCATATCCTCTGCTAACTTTTTTTTTTTTTTTTTAATTTTTCTATTACTATATGGAAAACCATTTTATGGACAAAGTTAACCCCATATCCTCACCGAAAGACAACAATTTTGAAAAGTAAAATGAAGCCACATAACGTTTTGAAACAAGTCCAAAAACTCCACAAAATGTTCTTGTGCAAAAGGGAAATGCATCACAATAGTCCATTGCATCAAGCTCATCCACCCTTTCCCCATGCATTGGTTAGATTTTTCTCTTCCTAAGCCTGAGTTGAATTGCCAGAAGATTGAAGCAATAAGTCAAAACTGTCCAACAATATTCCTGAGTGTATAATAACAAATTCCATGTGGTGTAGTGAATAAGCAAGGAAAGGATCTTTTCATGTGGGCTGCGGCTAGTGGGGGACCAAATGGATATTGCCTAAATACATTGCTTCAATTGCATTGCATAATTCTTCTTCTTCTTCTATGGAGTCACAAATCACAATAGCCTATAGCTTTCATTCATTTTCAAGCCATAAGTAGCAGTGAAAGGGAGGGGACATGGCCTCATCCACAGCCGAGATCTCCTTGATTCTCTCTGTTTTGAATCGATTGTGAAGTATGATACTGCCTTTTCTCTTTCTTGGTCCCATTTCAGCTTTCTGTAAAAGAAATTAAAATAAAATTCCCATATTAGGATTTCTCTTTCTTCCTTTCACAATATGCAATTCCAAGAAGCGAAAAGTTCAAGAAACCCACAATAATTCTCGACCCTGAGGGTACTTCGTTTGGGGGAAGCCAAGTTTGTGTCTTTACCTTCACTATGCACAAATTAGAGCAAGGTTTTCCGTAGACAGAAAAAGCCATAAAACATATAAATATCATTCATGAGGCCTTACAAGACAAGGGTAAGTTGAATTCCCCTCGCTCATTACTACATTTTTGTTGGAATATCCATTAACAAGAAGATGGTATGTACAATTTTTTCTGTGGCTTAGAGTAAACCTACCCATAAATATGCTGCCCAGAAAACGTCTCTGTTCTGTGGGCTTGGTTGTACGTGTAAATGAAATATTAAGCCCAGCCTAGTAATCAACAGAACTTGCAGGCCGCCCTCAACGGCTATTAGTGTCTCTGCCCCTACTCTTCTCCCCGTTGCTCTTTCCAGCTATGGTCGTGGTACAATTGGCATCAGAGACTACGGTAGTATCACTTCTTTGGTATCAGAGACGACGGCAGTATTTCTTTTTTCCAGTCGTAATCTTGATTTTACATCAAAGGATTCCAGTGTTCTGCTTCATCTTTCTCTGTTCGTGGAACAATTGTTTAATGTGATTTTAGGGTTAAAAAAATTGTTATTTTTTTTTTCAGTCCTGAGGAGCCACCAGAAAATTGAGTGTTGATATTGTAAACGTGCAGCCTGGTGTTAGACAGGAGGAGTATGAAAATCCGCCAGACTAGGGCCATTTGGAATTTGCATCATAGATAGATGTGAAACCAATACTGTAATGGGCCGAAACAGCCGATTTTGATCTGGGTTTTCCCCGGATTTTACTCCGATTTACGGTATCTAGTTAATCAAAAGAGAACTATTACACAAGAAGTGAGGTGAACTTACGATCACTATTTTTAGCCATCGGAGATCAATCCTACCGTGCCGAAAGTTTTCGATTCAAAATACTCTTTTTTTTTTTTTTTTTCTGTTGATTGCCAGATTTAGAAACTTTGGTTATTAAGAACAACAAGCCAGGGAACTGCAGCGACGGCTGCTTTACTCCCACCAATCGGAGATTAAACTGTTCTTCAATAACATTAAAACAATCCAAAAATCAAGTTAAGCGATGATAAAAGTGAGAAAGAGAAGGTGCTCAGGATAAGTTCGAATGGAATAGGGAGTTTATCCTCATGTTAATCTCAGATTAACGAGATTAATTACCTCTTCCTCATCGCACCTTCTCTACAAAACAAGAATCAACAAAAAATAGAGTAACGTTCTCCTGCAACTACAAGCCTAGCCGACCCCTGAACAAGGGTTTCGGGTTTGGGATTTGCCTTCACCCTTATTTATCGACACAAGAGTCGCGGGAAGCTCGTTGTAATTACAGATATACCCACCGCAGGTTCTTAATTATGCGGATGGAACGGTGTCGTTTTTGCCAAACTCTATGCTTATCTTTCTTCTTAAGCAAATTAATTTTAAAACAGCCTAGGATTCTTTCTTAGCATTTTTTTCTGTTTAGTTTGAATAGACATTGACATATATTTAATAATGTATGATTGAAATTATATTTTAAAAATTTTAATTTATATTATAAAATATAAAATTAATTTATAAATTTTATTAAAATATAATATTAATTATTTATTATTAATTATATTATCTGTTATTATTTTGATAAAAAATAATAAAAAAAAAGATTACTCGATAAAATCATAATTCTTTAAAGGTAAATAATATTTGAAAGTGAATTTTCCAAGGGTTTTCCACCTAATTCATGTCTACCTGCTGCCATTGCTTTCAAGTTGGAAGAAAATGTTGAGGAAGACAACCAAAACATTGGACTTTCTTTCCCCTTTACTTCCGGTTCATCTGCCCTCTTCTAACTCAAGCAACATCAATATAACTAAATTCAAAATCGGGTTTATCATTTCCTAGGAACCAAATACAATCATTCTAATCACAAGCAGATTATTGAACTCGGTTGAGCAATCATGTGCCGCGTAGAGTAAGATTGCAAGTGGTTTATGTATTCTTGGGTTTGAAGCACAGTTTGATAGCGATGCTTCTGCTGCTTACAATAATGTCAAAGTCTTCAGTGTACTTGCATGTTTACGTTAATTCCAACGCCATGTATCTTTGAACTTCAACTGTAAGAAATCGGCTGCAGGCCACCCAATTCAGTTGACATTCATCTGGGCAGGCCATATATAATAAGGTTTACAACCTTGATGTATCAGTAAATTCTGGGTAACTTTGCTTCATTCTTTCATCAAACCATAGTTTATTGGAAACTTTATTCCCTTCACCTCCATCGAAAACGAGAAAGTCGACCACATGCGCACATGGGTTCTGCTACAATGAAGATTTATAGTCGTGTCAACCTGATTATGGTTGTTGTAACAATTGTTTTTGCTTCATTCATGGCTACCAGCAGGGCTACCACAAGCTCCATGGACACGTCTACTGCTGTTCTCATTAGAGTTGATCAGTCTGGCAGAGGAGATTTCAAGAAGATACAAGATGCCATTGATGCTGTTCCATCTAATAACTCGGAATTGGTTTTCATTTGGGTTAAGCCTGGAACTTACAGGTTTGCTTGCTGCTGCATGCCTAGCTCGTTACATTTACCGATGATTATTAATATCGGGTTTTATCTGGCTAATTTCATTGTTTATAACTTATATTTTCCTTCGTTTGCTTCTGGTTATGCAGAGAAAAGATTGTTGTGCCTGCTGATAAGCCGTTCATAACATTAAGTGGCACGCAGGCTTCTAATACCATAATAACATGGAGTGAAGGTGGGGGTATATTAGAGTCTGCAACATTGACAGTGTTGGCTTCTGATTTTGTTGGACGATTACTAACCATTGAGGTTTTTTCTTCGCATTAATTGTCAAAGTTCTGCAGATGTCTCATGTTGAATTTTTACTCTGTACTAACTATATCCCCGTTCGTACATTGATCAATATCTACAGAACACATATGGAACAGCCGGCCAAGCTGTTGCGCTAAGAGTGTCAGCAGATAGAGCTGCATTCTATGGCTGCAGAATTCTCTCGTATCAAGATACTCTCCTGGATGACACCGGAAACCATTTATACAGCAACTGCTACATTGAAGGAGCTACAGATTTCATCTGCGGAAATGCTGCGTCCCTCTTTGAGGTGAGTGTTCTCCTTAGGCATCAGATTTCCTACATGCATAAACCAAAAAGTTGATTCAAGGTCCCTTTTATGTCTCCTTCAGAGATGCCATATGCATACTCTTTCGGTGAGTAACGGATCTATCACTGCTCAAAAGAGAGTATCAGCATCAGAAAACACTGGATTCACTTTCTTGGGTTGCAAGATTACTGGTACTGGAAAGGCTGTGCTTGGCAGGCCATGGGGTCCTTATTCCAGGGTGGTCTACGCTCTATCTTACATGTCTAGTGTCATATTGCCGCAAGGATGGGATGACTGGGGCGACCAAAGCAAGCAAAGGTATATAGAATCTGCTATACATGCATTGTAATCGACAGAACCCATCTTCATCCATCCAAAATCAATGTCAAAATTGATCTGTTTTCATTGTGTTTGATGTATAAGCAGTACTGTGTATTATGGAGAATACAAGAATTATGGTCCAGGAGCTATCAGATCGAAAAGGGTTGGTTGGTCACAAAGTTTATCAAACGATGAAGTTGCTGCTTTCATGACAAAGGATGTGATTGGGGGCAAAGATTGGATTAGACCTCTTCCAACCAATTTCAGGAGAAGATCTACCACTATTGCTGCAAAAGCTGGTGGGAATTAATGGAATGTTATTAGTTTGTGAGTCTTAGAACTCACAGGATTCTCTTTATTGTATGTTATACATTTTGATTTATTGTATATTACTATCAATAAGTGGAATAGTTATTTGATTTATCGTATACCTTCATGGATAGAAGAGACATTATTATTTACATCATCCTCGTCTTATTTTCGATTATTTTGGCAATTTTTTATTAATAGATTCTACTTAATTTTGAAAGTATAATTAAAAAAGATATTTCAAAACATTAATTCTTAATAAACTTTCTACTTTTTTAATGAAAATTTAATAGTTAGTGTTATCGTTCTACATCAATTATTGTTTGAAAATTATTACACGTTAATATTAAATAAATCTTAAATATTGAGAAGGATATGAAATATTTTTAAAATTATAAGAGATGGTGAATTATTTTGGCCATCTATATTTATTAGAGACAAATTTATCAAAATATATAGATTTAATTATTAGACGGAATAAATTAAATTTTTTTTTCAAGTTTTATTTTTTTTCGAAAATAACTACAATACTTGTGATATAAGGCTATATACGTTCAAAATTTCAAAATTTACAGTAAACTTGTTAAATTTTATAGTAATATTTATAATTTCAATATTTTAATTTATTTTGCGAGAAATTTTTAGTGTTATGAGTCAAAATTTTTAAGTTATTTTTTAAATAGTATTTTTAAATTAAAAAATGTGTCAAATGTTATTTTTTTCAATATTATAATTTGAATATAAAGAGAGGCAAAAAAATTTTTTAGGACAATATTTGGACAAAAAAAATGCAAAATAAAAGTAATATTTTTATTTTTAATTTATCCATAATTTTATGAATTATAAATTCTTAAAATAATATTTGAAAAATAATAGAAAAATTCTTAAAATAACCTTTTTTTTTTAAGACTGCTTATATAAATAGCTAATTCTATTTTTTTCTTATTAACTTAACCAATTCGATAATTTTTGGACAAAATTATCCTGGTATAACCATACTTGAAATTATATTTCAAAACTAATTTAAATTCAACAAATTTAAGAAATATTTCATGAAAAAATAAGTATATTTTATAAATTATAACATATTCGTGTTAATTTAGAAATTGATTGAATGGTAAAATTCAAACAAAATTAGTGATAATGGATCTAGAGAAAATTTCCAAATTTAGAAGTAGTTCTCAAGCCATAAGAATATAAGACAACATACTCGTTAATGAGCCTACAATTATTTTTGTTATGTAAAATAATATTTATTTGTATTTATTTTATTTTTGAATATTGTTTTAAATGTAATTGATCACTTGGAATAAAATAATTTAAATATGTAAAAATTAATCAACTTAATAGAAATAAAATAAAATAAAATAAATTAATAATAAATAAGTATAATAAATAAGTATACGGGTCTTTAATCTTTCAATACGATCTAGACCCGTTATAGGCACGGGTCAAGCAAAATCTGACTGTTCATAAACCGATGGCTCTACTTGGATGGACCTGAGAATTGACCAGTGCAGACAAGGTTAGTCAAACTGCGGAACCCTAGTGATGGCAGCGAAAAGCAAGATTCTTTTCGTCGGCGGGACAGGGAATCTCGGTAAGTTCATTGTGGAAGCGAGCGTGAAATCCGGCCACCCGACATTCGTTCTCGTGAGAGAGTCCACGCTCTCTGGTGCTTCCAAATCTGTAATCCTCGACAAATTTAAAAGCCTCGGCGTCACTCTCGTTACCGTAACCTTGCAATCTTTTCTTTTCTTTCAATTCCCGCCGTTGTGTTTGGTTACTGAGAGTTCCATCCGAGAAAATCTTTTATTTTGTATGTGTGGGTATGCAGGGAGATGTGTTCAATCACGAGAGTTTGGTGAAAGCAATAAAACAGGTGGATGTGGTGATCTCAACTGTAGGTCACGCTTTATTAGCTGATCAAGACAAGATTATTGCCGCCATTAAAGAAGCTGGAAATGTTAAGGTGACGTTGTATTATTCTTTCAAATGGGAAAAAGAATGTTTTGTTATTTTGTTCTGAAAATGGTTTTAATTTTGTTATTCAGAGATTCTTCCCTTCGGAATTTGGAAATGATGTTGATCGTGTGCATGCTGTTGAGCCTGCAAAATCAGTATATGCCACAAAGGCTAAAGTCCGGCGAGCTGCTGAGGCTGAAGGAATTCCGTACACTTATGTGTCATCCAATCTTTTTGCTGATTACTACCCCTGGTCTTTGTCCCAGCCGGGAGCTACAGTTCCCCCTCGAGATAAGGTGATTATCTTAGGAGATGGAAATCCAGAAGGTAGTATCTAAAATCATAGCATCTCAATCTCAGAAACATATCACTGCTGTGAATGAATGTAATTGGTTTCGTTTGTTTGATCAACAGCAATTTTTAACAAGTTAGAAGACATTGCAACCTATACTATCAGAGCAGTGGATGATCCGAGAACCCTGAACAAAATCCTTTACATCCGCCCCCCTGGTAATATTTACTCATTCAATGATCTTGTGTCTCTCTGGGAGAAAAAGATTGGCAAAACCCTCGAACGAATCTATGTTTCAGAGGAGCAAGTCCTCGAGAATATTCAAGGTTAGCATGGGATTGTTATTGAAGAAAACAGTGAATCTATGGTACAGATTTCTTGTAAGTTTGACATTTGACCCTTGTTTACCTTCTTACAGAAGCTGCAGTTCCACAGAGTTTGGTATTATCTTTTGGGCACAGCGTGTTTGTGAAGGGAGATCATACCAACTTTGAGATTGAACCGTCTTTTGGAGTAGAGGCTTCACAGCTCTATCCTGATGTCAAGTACACTACAGTAGATGAGTTCCTTAGTGAGTTTGTGTGATCCTTCTGTCTTGAGTTACAGGATCGTAATAAAATAATTGGCTACTTGCCGTCTGAAATATTGTTGTCAGCCTGCCTGCCTGCTTGCCTGGTGATTTTCTATGGAATTTGTAAGATTATGTTGTTTACATTATGATAGTAGAATAGCAATAATAGATTACCAATTGGCTTTGACATCAATTTGACTGTGCATAAAATCTGTCGCTAATACCTAAAACCCTTAAAACTTCTATCCTGTATGTGAACCAGTAATTTGCGGCATTGCATTTATGTCATACAAAGTTCATCAGTTTCATTCCATGACCAGTTCTAGAATGAATACCATGCTATCAAACAGTTGATGAGGGCAATCTGTCATAATTCCAAGAGAGAAAAACATGACATTGCACCTTCCTGGAAAGTAGAAACCTCAAGATTAAGAAGCATAACTACTCTGTACCTCTGGCAAAAATTGGAATGACTACATAAGCCAGCAACAATTAACTCAAAATTCATACAACTTTTTTCCTTTAAGTTGGCATAGTTTGTGCCTTGGTGAAAATGAAACTGAAAACAAAATAATATGACTAATAGAAACAGGCTGATTAGCTACAAAATAAAGTTGACTGTTAAACATGTATCGGGTGAAGTTACCAAATCTTTCTGAACTTTGCAGGTTCGGCCATGCATGTCCATCTCTTTTCTTTTGTTTCCTTTCTTTCCTTTCTTTGCCGAAGCCTTTACAGATCGTTTACCTTTTTGAGCCTTGGCATTTTTTCCCATCTTCGAACCACCTTTTCCTGGCTTACCTGTTTCTCGTCTCCTAGCGTACTTTTCCATCCGTCGATCAGCATGAACCTTCCCTTTACCAGCCCTTGAACTCCCTTCTTTGCAACCACATATTCCTTTTTAGGCCCTTTGGGGACAGTTGTCTTATATGATTGTTCAATTTGCTTCCTCTTTGAACGATCAGAGCTGTCTGGCTGATCTGATGTAACGTTTGCCTTCTTGCATATTTTCTCAAGCTTTCTCATGGCAACCCGCTTCTTTCGGGCTTTGGCCTCAGCCACCTTCTTAGCAGGTCGGGCATCAATTTCTGTGAATTGTGCTTTCATTGCAGCAATCTGCTCCTTGGTAATGGGCTTAATTGCTTGGCGATGCCACTGTTCCTCGTCTAAAAACCACTCAGGCAAGCCATCATCATCAAACATGTACTTGTTCTAAGCATCATCGAGTATCTGCTCCCTATTCTTTGCACATGCCAATATCTCAGCTTTTGTATCAACACCTCCATCTTCTGATTCATCAGAGAATGAGTCACCACTGGAATCTGTGGCTGGAGCAGGGACCGTCTCAAAATCATCTTCTGCATTGGACGCTTGGATACGAGTACTCTTAGCATCTACAGTATCATTTGCTACCTTCTCCTTGTTCTTTCCTGGGATGGAATGTTTTTTCACCTGTTTATCTACCTGCATTTCATCTTCACCGTCGGATTTCCCCAAATCTCCATCCCGTACTGCTTCAGCAAAAACTTCCTGACTGAACCACTAATTTGTAATTTCCTCTTGTGTTGGTCCTATGCCATCATCAAACGGTACCATGAGAGGATTTGCATCACAATCACCCTGATCCTTATCTGAATCATAATTAGTATGCATAGTTTCATCATCACCATCATCGCCCTGCGCAATCAAAATAAAATATTAATTCAGCCACCCAACAATGCTATAATGAATTAAGTCTCATGATGAAGAAGAAAGATAATAACATTAAGGCAACAAGAACCATGCAAAGTCAGAAACAATGAAGCCGCATAAGCCATATGGGAAACACAGGATTATACTCCGAGTCAACAGCTACCTGATAGCGGAAAGAAAAGGGAGAAAAACAAACGTGCTTCATTGCACACAGACACATTTGACCATAAACATTGCCACATACCTCCGAAAGCTTGTCCTCTTTGCCATAGGCATGTTTTGCACGTTTCTGCTGCATTGTACTTCCTTTTTGGCCACATAGTTTTCATAAGCTTGATCCAGAATCTCCTCCAATTGTTCATCAAATCTAACATCAACATATGTCATTTGATTACGGGGACTTACAATTGTAATGATTATATTTGTCAAGTCTATAAAACAGATAATGAAGATAAAATAATTACTTTCTGCATTCTTCATCAGAGTCCATATCACTGGATGAGTGCTCTTGAGTCCCTTCATTGGTTCTTTCATTTTCACTGTCCCCTGCATCAACATTAACATTGTCATCATCATATGCAGTGGAATCAACAGCACCAAGATCTTTCTTACCCTCAAGACGCACCATTCAAGTTTAACAAGAATGAGATAATGAACTTAGACCAAATTTTTGTATTAGTTAAGTAATAAATTAAAATTGCAGCCAAATCAAATGTCAAATTTTCAGTCTGTCTTCAATAGGGAAATCGTCCCACCCAGCCATTAAAATCACACCAGGAGAATGAAAAATTAAGGAAAAAAGGTGAAGTGAGGCTTTGATATTCATAACTCCGATAACATACTGTAGAATAATTTTAAACAAATCCAAAATCCAATTTCTCTAGCCAAAAAAAAAAAGAAAAAAAGAAAAGAAAAAGGCAATCATATCAAAGTGGAATCATACCTTGATGGAAGAAAGAGAAAATAACTCATGATCAGTATAACCATCTTGCAGAGCATCTATTTGCATCCCCGTTGCCTTCTGTAACTTGTCCTGGTATAGTCAAAGACAGCGAAACAAGAAGCCAATAACAAAGCATAGCAACAAAAGGTTTTAATGGTCATCGCCAAAACCTCGAAATGGAACTTTTATCTAACACAAAATAATTTAATAAATAAATAAATTTAGTCATACGAAATCGTCAATACTTCTGAAATAAGCAAATTTAAGTACCTTGATTTTATGGGTTTCTATTCTTTTTTCTCGAAATAAATGGAAATTTTGTAAAGGCATTTTCCTGGATTCTTAAAAAAAATATAAGGAAAACCGCTCGAGCGTAGTCCAAAAGCTACAATTGAACCAATGTGGAACCATCACACAACTAACATTTATCAATGGAATTACTTTAGGAGAAATTTGACACCCTTCCAGATTTTCAATTATCATATCACATTTATGTTGATGCTTCAATCCGCCATTTAAGTTGACAAAGAAACATAGAGTTTTTCAGACTAAAAATTAAGAAGTGAGAACAATGTGCAATTAGTGTCATGGCTCGTCCTTTTCAATGCTTCTTCTCTTTACTTATAAATCATGTCCACACTTGGAGGTGTTCTTGTAAAATTATCACTTAAGGCTTTATGCACATCCGAGACCCATGGACAATTATCTCTACATTATTGACTGCATAGATTGACCGATCTCCAAGTGTAAAAGAATTTTGAAAATGTGTGCACTTGTATCTGTTTCTGCATGGAGGAAAAAGGGGAAGGGGCAAGACAACCAACCTTAACCCTTTTTTTTGCTAGAAGGTTCTTTTCTTGCTTCTTTCAGAGCTCCAAGGCATACATCAGTTCCTCCATTTCATTGAGCACTCTATCATCTTCATCCCCCTCATTTTCACCTTCAATAGCAGGAGTAGGAGTAGGAGTAGGAGCAGTAGCCTTTTGGGCAGGAGACAAAGCCTTCCTTATTTGCATCTGCCACCTACAAGTCAGAATAAATGCTAAAAACAAAATCTATGGTAGTAGCATTGCTACTGAAATGAAAGAAAGCTTGATTACCATCATATAGGTCAATTTTCCAATACCAAATGTTACATTCACAAACCAAACATTTTTTTTTTGGCCCAGTATTGCTAGAGATACAAACTCTTTGTACAAACTATGAGATACAAACTGGCATGGAATAATAATACTTGTTCAATAAAAATCCAAAATAAATGTAATTAATGATTTATTGATTTTGTTTTTTCATTCAATCAATGCTATCATGCCACATTACTTTCTATAGAAAGTTTGTATACCTAGCATTCTTCTTTTTTTATCTGATAATTGGTAATTTATTACCATACAATAAATAAATGTCATGTGTATCTTACTTCAATAGATGCTTGAAGTCTTGCTTTCCCAAAGCACACAAATCATCGCAAAGAGCTTTAACCTAGCCAGCATGCAGGCTCAAAATAGTCAAAGCTTCTGTAGAACAAAACAAAGTTAAAAACAGATCATGATCAGGCTGCTGATGATGATAAACAACCTCCTTTGCTGTAAATTCATGATCCTTGATTGGCAAACAAGCCAGATCTTCAAAGGTTATGGAAGTAACTGAACCAAGAATCTCAAGAGGATTATTGGACCAAATGAAATCAGCAGCTGAAGAAACTTTCCTCAAAAGTGTCTCTCCATCTTCATATCTGCAATAGGATTTTGCTTAGCAACAGCCCTCAAAGAGATACACAATTATAATTATGCACAAATCTATGCAGAAGGACAACCACCAGCAAATTAAAAGTTCTTTTGATAGAAAAACTGGATAGATCAGTAAAGTTAAATGTTGCTTACATAATTTACATTTACATGCACTCATGGTATAGAAGTCTATAAGATGGTTTAAGAAAGAAGGCAAAATTATCTGCCGCATATAAGGAACGACCAACTCTTGTTATTTATTTTACCCCTTCTTTATATTTATAATGAAATTTATTATTAAAATAATTTATTTTAATAATTTTATCCTTTTAAATAAATTATGTTAATAATTTTATTCTCATAAATTTTTTAATTTTTTACGCTTTCTTCTACACCTCCTATAACACACATCCGAATAGATAAATTTCAACAACAAAAAAAAAAAATTTATTTATATTATTAAATTTTTATATTAATTAATTTAAAAATATTTATAATTAACTAATAAGTAAATAGTATATTTTGGGTGATAATTATATAAAATAATAATTAAAATGTGATTTTTAAATTACATGTATAAATTGTAGAAAAAATAAAAAAGAGGAAGATTTTAGTTATTTTTACTAAAAATACCTTCGAAAAAACTTAAAAAATAGAAAAAATTACTCGAGTGACGTGGGATGCGTGCATGGCCCACTCGGCCCACGTGCAAGGAGCGTGTGTTGCACGCACCGAGGGGTGTGCAATGGTGCTCAATTCAAAATTTCTAAATTTATAATAAATGTGCTCAATTCTGTGTTAATATTTATAATTTCAATATTTTGACTTACTTGCTAAAATATTTTAGTGTCATTAGTCAAAATTTTTAATTTATTTTTTAAATAATATTTTGAAATTAAAAAAGTTGTCGAATTTATTTTTTTAATATTATAATTTGAATATAAAGAGGAAAAAAAGTTTTTAGAACAATATTTGGACAAAAAAAATGCAAAATAAAAGTAATATTTTGATTTTTAATTTATCCATAGTTTTATAAATCATAAAATTAAAAAATAATATTTGTAAAATAATAGAAAATTTTTTAAAATAATCTTTTTTAAGACTGTTTATATAAATAATTAATTTTACTTTTTTCTTATTAACTTAAATAATTCTATAATTTTTGAACGAAATTATTCTCACATAATCATATTTTGCATATATTAAAAATCACATGCTTGAAATTGGCATACTATAACTCGAAATCCTATTCTTTTAACTTGAAATTACATTTCAAAATTACTTTAAATTCAAAATTTTAAGAAATATTTTCATGAAAAAAATATATGTATATTTTATAAAATATGACTTATTTATGTTAATGTCGTAATCTAAAAATTGACTGAAGAGTTAAATTCAAACAAAATTAGTGATAATGGGTCTAGAGAAAATTTTTTAAATTTAGAAGTAATTGTGATGTCCGAACTCAAGTCACAAGAATACAAGACAATATACTCATTAACGAACTACAATTATTTATTTGTATTTATTTTATTTTTTAATATATTTTTAAATAAAAATAATTACTTGAGATAAAATAAGTAAAATATGTTAAAATTAATCAACTTAATAGAAATAAAATAAATTATCTATGTAAATAACCTTAAAAAAAAAATAATAGTATTTTGAAATTTTTTCTAAAACAATACTACTGCCCACTTATGACCACTGCATTTGAAAATCGAACATCGAATGTATGGGTGTCAAATTGCTCGGCCTATTTGAAAAAAGGAAAGGCCTGGAATGATCTCGAAACCCAGTTCATGAGAATTGGACCACGGGCCTAAATAGGTATTTCTTAAATTTTTAATAAAATAATAATAATAAAATAATTTAATTTATATTATAAATTTAAATTAATTTAAAATAAAATATTTGTATAAATTATTTAGTATTTAATTATAAAATAAATATATAATATAAAAATATAATAAGTATATGGGTCTTTATTCGATCTAGACCCGTTATAGGTATTGGTCAAGCGAAATCTCACTATTCATGAACTGGGCTGATCCGATCCATTTAACAACCCTACTTGGATGGACCTGAGGACTGAACAGTGCAAACAAAGTCAGTCAAACTGCAGAATCCAAGTGCCAAAATTGAGTTAGTTTAACAATCAGTTAAAACTAAAGACATCTGTAGAGATTTTGGTAAGAAAATGGTGGAGAAGAGCAAAGTGTTAATAATAAGAGCAACGGGAAGATTAGCTTACCATTTAGCTAGATTTAACATCCAATATTCTCACCCAACCTTTCTTTTGATCAAATGCTCTTCTTTCTCCAATCCCAACAAACGCCACAAGATTTAGTCTCTCTCCACTGCTGGTCCTGGACGTATCACCCTCCTCATGGTCTGGTTTTCCTCTCTCTTTCTCCTTCTAATCCTTATGCCTTTTTTTGTTTGTCGTTTTTATAGTGGGTTGGCTTTTTAGAGGTCGTTGAAAGATGAAGAGAATCTTGTTGCAGCAGTGAAACAGGTGGATGTAGTGATATGTGCAATTCCATCTAAACAAGTTCTCGATCAAAAACTTCTCAATAGGGTTATCAAAAATGCTATTTGCAGCATCAAGGTTAGAAATCCTAAGTGTTTAATTTGTTCGTCATTTTTATTCAATAAAATTTTATGTTTAAGTATGATTTGCTATTATAGTTAGTTTAGCTTTTTGTTTAGGGTTTTACAAGCTACAATTAACCGAATCAATGGGTTAATTTTTTTTTTAATTTTTGTCGAGGTAGTATTATCTAAATTGATAAAATTTTTTGAGTTGTAATATCATTTGTAGTTAGATTACCCTTAAATTGAACATAATTAGCTTAATTAAACTAGTTCAAATATATTTTGTGAATTAAACTCAAATCAATGAAAACTAAACTAAATTAAAAATGGGTTCAATTAGTTTGATCATCAAACTGACTCATTTGGTTCGATTTTGGTTTGAACCCAAACCGAACAAAAAATTGGCCACCTCTGATAAAGATGCAAGAAAGTTTTAAAGTTGGAGAGATTGGAGAGATTGGTTCTTGTGTTTGCACTTTTTTTGGCATGTAATTTCATGATGAGTATCTTTGTTACTTTGATTTCAAAATATTTGTCAAGTTTTGCAATAAAAAGGCAACCAATGGTGTAGAGATTTCACTACTTGTTCAGTTTATTCCTTTCAATGACTTAAAATTTCATTGTTGTAATATTCTCTTATTTCTTTTAAAGGACCAATTATATAATTGAATGATGTCCTCATCCTTTGTTAACTAGTTATTTTTATTATAGTTAAGGCTGCTGTCAAGTTATTAGGTATATTTGCTTTGGAGAATGATTCTTGCATTGTACACATTTAGATTGAACTAACTATGTTAGAAACTTTAGAACATATAACTTAAGTATGCTGACATATCTATCTATTATTCCATATATGTTGTATATATACATGCATATGTATAAGAGTTAGACTTGTGCTTTTGTTAAATAAGATGCATGAATATGTAAATTATTTCAAGTGGTTTATACCAGCAAAATTTGGAACAAATCCAAACAAAACACAAATATCTCATTTAAACAACAACTTTTATTCACAAAAATCTGAGATTCGACATTTCATAGAAGCTGAAGGCATTTCTTACACTTACATCAGTTGCAACCTCTTTATGAGCTATTTACTCCCAATGCTTGTACAACCAGGCCAAAAACTCCTCCCAAGGGCAAAGTTTCAATTTTCAAAGATGGAAATATTAAAGGTTTTAATTTCTGATCAAAATTTTTGATGCTACTCATTTTGATTAATTTGGCTCAGTGGTTGGTTTGTTGTAATCTTGGATATGTGGGACCTATGGTAATTTGGTGTTTTTCTGTGGTTTCTTTGCAGGTGTCTTTATGAAGAACATCGATGTGGCTGCTTTTACGATTAGTGCACTGGATGATCCATGTACATTAAATAAGGTGTTGTATCTTAGGCCTCCAAAAAATGTTTACTTCATTAATGAGCTTGTTGAGACTTGGGATAGTAAGATAGGGAAGAGGTTTGAGAAGATTTATGTGCTAGAAGAGGATCTTCTTAAGAAAATTGAAGGTATTTTGGCAATATATACTATATTTGATTACTGTGCACCAGTTAAAAAATTCTCAAGTTATTTGGAAACCAATTGAAGTTGGTTTAGATCACATTAAATGACATGACACTGTAACACTCAAACTAGAATTGCTTGGTAGATATTTGAAAAGTAAGAATAAGATACAATAGCTAGTTTAGTAACGACATCTGGCCTTAAGAGCAAAAAGATTAACACTTTAAATACTATGAATAAGGATGCCAATTAGTAAGCAGTTGTAGTAGCTGAATTCTTGCAGAATCAGAGTAATCAACATATGCTAGATAATTTGGGCATATTAGAGGTATAACACTTGTACTTAAATTTATCAAATAGAGTTAAATTTGAAAAGTTGTAGATATATATCTAGATCAAGGGATACAATACAATGTGTTTCATCTTTGAAATGATATCAAATGTGCAGCTTGTTGCGTTGCAAAGACTCCATATCCAGACAACATGGAGATGATTTTTATATATTTTGTATTTGTAAAGGGAGATCATACATACTTCGATATTGAGTTTTTCGAAGGAGTGGATGGAACACAACTCTATCCACACTTGAAATATACTACAATCAAGAGATTTTAAACACCCTAGTGTAAGATTACTATTATTAACATTCTTGGTTTTACCTTATGCTCCACTTACTGTCTTTATGGATTCACAAAAGACGCTTGAACAAATTCATTTAATTCATGAATAAAATCTAGAACATGGATATGATGCAGAACATGTAGCCATTCCTGTATGGCCCTCTTGCCATGATATGGTCAAAGAACATGAATAAGTTCCTTTATTACTACTTGGCATTTTAGCTCTGATGCTCATCTCTATATTGAAATTCTTTAATAATGAGACACTTTCACTAGTCACAATAACAATTATTATTACTTTTTAATTTGTATCTATTTCCTAATAGTTCTCTATTAATTCTCTACTTTTTAGCGTCTGCATATTTGTATCATCGAAGATTTGAGAGTTTTTGATGACTAAAGAAGTCTTTTGGATTGAATTAGGCTTCTTTTGACATTAAGGTGTAGTGCAGTGTAATGACTTTTAAATTATAATGTTACAAAATTGAATCACTAAATGTCAAATGTTTACATAAGAAGAGTGGATCCCACAAAAAATTAGTGTTAATTTTTTATATTTTCAACATCTTTTGACAATTCACTTTTATTTGATAATATTTTAAATTTTTGATTAATCAGTTTAAAAATTTTGTGATTTGATTGTCATTCAAAAAATCAAAATGACAAGTACTGATTTAATTTTTATAATTTAGTTTAAGTTTAAATGGAGAACATATAAGATCATAATATAGACATATTACCGATATATACCAAGTAACTCTCACATCACTCTTGTTCTATCATAATATGGATATGTTACCGATATATACCAAGTAACTCTCACATCACTGTTGTTCTACTTTTGGAGGTGGTAGGCTACAAAACAAGGCTAACACTGAGTTTTAGAGGGTCGCAGGCAAGTTTCAAATGTGTAATCTATGGAACCTAATGTTAAACTAAAAAATAAATAATAGTGTGAAATTTGTTCTATGCTTAGGCCTTCACTTTGGGGGCTTTAACCAAGTAACTTTTGCATGTTGAGGCCGAAACTACCAGTGATACAAAACATGTATAAGATCTATGCCTTGTGACTTATGCTCAAATCTATTTTCTATGAAGTTTTCTAGTTAGTTATAGTTTTATTATTTGAGGCATTCTTGGTTAAAACTCACCATTGCATAAAAACACTTTTCTTTTTTTATCCTTGACATCTTTGCTTCTGTATTTTTTGTGCATATACTATCCAGGACTTGAATGCACTCGTTTCAGCCTGATCAATTTAGAGAACAAGCAATGAAAACATAGACAAGTTGTCCTTGTTACATTCCTTTTATTCAAAACCATAAAACTGAACTATTTTTACTGCGGTAGGTATGCTTTCCATCAATGGGTAATATTCGTCTATTGTAAACTACTAGTTTAGGCTTTTCAAAGTCTTTAGTCTTCTTATCTACCCTATTTGAGGAATTATTCTACCTACCATTCTCAATATGGCATGGACAAGTTGTTTGAATTATCATTCTCAACAACTCAACAATATATGGCTACTAACATTTGTTCATTCATAATTTAAAAAAACATGAAAAAATTTCGAGATGTCAAATAATATGAATTTAATACAAAATTTACAAATTCGAATTAATATAAATAACATGATTATTGAATAGATAATAAAAATATATTAAGATTCTCTTTTATTTTTTATTTTTTATTTTAAAAAATATTAATACGTGATATAATTAATAATAAACGATTCATATTATATTTTAAACTTTTTAATTTATATCATAAAATATAAAATTAATGTACAAATTATGTTAAAAATATAATTTAAATTACTCATTATTAATTAAATCATGTGTCATCGTATTATTAAAAATCAAAGACAAAGAAGATTGTAAAAAAAATTTAATCCTATAAAATTTTGATACGATCATTAAAAATACTTATAATTTGAGTATTTCTTCTGCTTACCATTTTCAATACGCACGAAAAAATTTTTTAAATTGTTATTCTCAACAACACAATAATCTATGAATATTGACATTTCTTCACTCATAATTTAAATTACTATGAAAAATATTAGAATATTAAATAATATGTGTTGGATATAAAATTTATAAATTTGAATTAATATAAAATGATATAATTATTAAATATATAATAAAATTATGATATAATTAATAATTATGTCGAATTTGAATTTAAAAATTATTTTACAACACGGGTATATAATTCATATATTTGTTTAACAAAATTTTACTAAATATATAATTTAAGAAAAAAAAAACAAATTATAAAAATATAATTACCATATTTGAGATATTTTCCCCGAAAGAATGAATCTAGCGGTCCGTGTGGACCAGAAACGATGACGACGTCATGCTTACGTCATTCGTCCTATCATGCAATAACATCACCAAACGAACCTGGACGCATTAGCCTCAACATTGAAACTAAATCAGAAATTTCTGTAAATTCCAAGGGTATTTGCGTCGTTTCACATCCGACAATGGATCGCTATAAATCTGTACGTGACGGTATCGGGTTCATCAAGGGGAAAAAAGCAAAAACCAGGAAGAGAGAGAGAGAGAGAGAGAGAGAGAGAGTGATGGCAGCGAAAAGCAAGATTCTGTTTATTGGCGGGACAGGGAATCTCGGTAAGTTCATTGTGGAAGCGAGCGTGAAAGCCGGCCACCCGACATTCGTGCTCGTGAGAGAGTCCACGCTCTCTGGTGCTTCTAAATCTGTAATCCTCGACAAATTTAAAAGCCTCGGCGTCACTCTCGTTACCGTAACCTTTCAATCTTTTTTTTTTTTTGTTTTTTCAATTCCCGCCGTTGTGTTTGGTTACTGAGAATTCCATGGGAGAAAATCTTTTATGTTGTATGTGTGGGTATGCAGGGAGATGTGTTCAATCACGAGAGTTTGGTGAACGCAATAAAACTGGTGGATGTGGTGATATCAACTGTAGGTCACGCTTTATTAGCTGATCAAGACAAGATTCTTGCCGCCATTAAAGAAGCTGGAAACGTTAAGGTGACGTTGTATTATTCTTTCAAATGGGAAAAAGAATTTTTTGTGATTTGTTCTGAAAATGGTTTTAATTTTGTTATTCAGAGATTCTTCCCTTCGGAATTTGGAAATGATGTTGATCGTGTGCATGCTGTTGAGCCTGCAAAATCAGCATTTGCCACGAAGGCTAAAGTCCGGCGAGCTGTTGAGGCCGAAGGAATTCCGTACACTTATGTGTCATCCAATTTTTTTGCTGAGTACCTCCTCCCGTCTTTGTCCCAGCCTGGAGCTACAGTTCCCCCCCGGGATAAGGTGATTATCCTAGGAGATGGAAATCCAAAAGGTAATATGTAAAATCATAGCATCTCAACCTCAAAAACATATCACAGCTGTGAATGAACGTAATTGGTTTCGTTTGTTTGATCAACAGCAATTTTTAACAAGTTAGAAGACATTGCAACCTATACTATCAGAGCAGTGGATGATCCGAGAACCCTGAACAAAGTCCTTTACATCCGCCCCCCTGGTAATATTTACTCATTTAATGATCTTGTGTCTCTCTGGGAGAAAAAGATTGGCAAAACCCTCGAACGAATCTATGTTTCAGAGGAGCAAGTCCTCAAGAATATTCAAGGTTAGCATGGGATTGTTATTGAAGAGAACAGTGAAATCTATGGGAACAGATTTCTTGTAAGTTTGTCATTTGACCCCTTATTTTCCTGTTTACAGAAGCTGCAGTTCCCCAGAATGTGATATTATCTATTGGGCACAGCGTGTTTGTGAAAGGAGATCATACCAACTTTGAGATTGAACCATCTTTTGGAGTAGAGGCTTCACAGCTCTATCCTGATGTCAAGTACACTACAGTAGATGAGTTCCTTAGTGAGTTTGTGTGATCCTTTGTCTTCAGTTACAGGATCGTCATAAAATAATTGGCTACTTGCCCTCTGTAATATAGTTGTTAATCTGCCTGCCTGCCTGCTTGCCTGCTTGCCTGGTGATTTTCTATGGAATTGGTGAGATTATGTTGTTCACATTATGCTAGTAGAATAGCAATAATAGATTAAAATTACCAATTGGCTTCGGCATCAATTTGTCTGTTTATAAAATCTGTTGCTAAAAACTAAAACCCTTAAAACTTCTATCCTGGATGGGAACCAGTAATTTGCGGCATTGCATTCAAGTCATACAAAGTTCCTCAGTTTCATTCCATGACCAGTTCTAGAATGAATACCATATTATCAAACAGTTGATGTGGGCAATCTGTCATAATTCCAACTGAGAAAAACATGACATTGCACCTTACTGGAAAGTAGAAACCTCAAGATTAAGAAGTATAACCACTTTGTACCTCTTGCAAAAATGGAATAATTACATAAGCCAGCAACAATTAGCTCAAAATTCATACAACTTTTTCCTTTAATTTAACATAGTTTGTGCCATGGTGAAAAAGAAACTAAAAACAAAATAATATGACTAATAGAAACAGGCTAACGAGCTACAAAATAAAGTTGACTGTTAGGCATGTATGAGTTGAAGTTACCAAAATCTTTCTGAACTTTGCAGGTTCAGCCATGCATTCCACCTCTTCTCATTTGCTTCCTTTCTTTCCTTTCTTTGCCGAAGCCTTTACAGATCATTTTCCTTTGTGAGCCTTGGCATTTTTTTCCCATCTTTGAACCACCCTTTTCTGGCTTACCCGTTCCTCGTGTCCTTGCGTTCTTTTTCATCCGTGGATCAACAAGAACCTTCCCTTTACCGGCCCAGACTTGAACTTCCTTCTTCGCAACCACATATTCCTTTTTATGTCCTTTGGGTACAGCTGTCTTGTATGATTGTTCAATTTGCTTCCTCTTTGAACGATCAGTGATGTCTGGCTGATCTGATATAACGTTTGCCTTCTTGCGTATTTTCTCAAGCTTTCTCATGGCAACCTGCTTCTTTTGGGCTTTGGCCTCAGCCACCTTCTTAGCAGGTCAGGCATCAATTTCTGTGATTTGTGCTTTCATTGCGGCAATCTACTCCTTGGTAACAGGCTTAATTACTTGGCGACTCCTCTGTTCCTCATCTAAAAACCACTCAGGCAAGCCATCATTATCAAACATGTACTTATTGTAAGCATCACCAAGCATCTGCTCCCTATGCTTTTTCCTTGGCATCTTCTTTGTACATGCCAATACTCAGCTTCTGTATCAACATCTTCATCTTCTGATTCATCAGAGGATGAGTCACCACTGGAATCTGTGGCTGGAGCAGGGACTATCTCAAAATCATCTTCCGCCTTGGATTATCTGCATTTCATCTTCACTGTCGGATTTCCCCAAATCTCCATCCCATACTGCTTCAGCAAAAACTTCCTGACTGAACCACTAATTTGTAATTTCCTCATGTGTTGGTCCTATGCCATCATCAAACGGTACCATGAGAGGATTTGCATCACAATCTCCCCGATACTTGTCTGAATCATAATTAGTATGCATAGTTTCATCATCATCATCATCACCCTGCGCAATCAAAATAAAATATTAAATCACCCACCCAACAATGCTATAATGAATTAAGTCTCATGACGAAGAAGAAAGATAATAACATTAAGGCAACAAGAACCACACAAAGTCAGAAACAATGAGGCCACATAAGCCACATGGGAAACACAGGATTATACTCCCTGAGTCAGAACAGCAACCTGATAGCAGAAAGAAAAGGGAGAAAAACAAACACGCTTCATTGCATGCACACAGACACATTTGACCACAAAGATAGCCACATACCTCCGAAAGGTTGTCCTCTTTGCCATAGGCATGTTTTGCATGTTTCTGCTGCATTGTACTTCATCCCTTTTTGGCCACATAGTTTTCATAAGCTTGATCAAGAATCTCTTCCAATTGTTCATCATATCTAACATCAACATATGTCATTTGATTACGGGGACTTACAATTGTAATGATTATATTTGTCAAGTCTATAAAACAGATAATGTAGGAATAAAATAATTACTTTCTGCATTCTTCATCAGAGTCCATATCACTGAATAAGTGCTCTTGAGTCCCTTCATTGGTTCTTTCATTTTCATTGTCCCCTGCATCAACATTATTATTGTCATCATCTTATGCAGTGGAATCAACAGCAGCAAGATCTTTCTTACCCTAAAGACCCACCGTTCAAGTTTAACAAGAATGAGATAATGAACTTAGACCAAATTTTTGTATTAGTTAAGTAATAAATTAAAATCACAGCCAAATCAAATATCAAAATTTCAGTATGTCTTCAATGGGGAAATTGTCCCACCCAGCCAATAAAATCACACCAGGAGAAAGAAAAATTAAGGAAAAAAGGTGAAGTGAGGCTTTGATATTCATAATTCGGATAACATACTGTAGAATAATTTTAAACAAAACCAAAATCCGATTTCTCTCGCAAAAAAAAAGGGAGAAAAGGGCAAATATATCAAAGTGGAATCATACCAATAACTCATGATCAGTATAACCATCTTGCAGAGCATCTATTTGCATCCCCATTGCCTTCTGTGCCTTGTCCTGGTATAGTCAAAGACAGAAAAACAAGAAACCAATAACAAAGCATAGCAACAAAAGGTTTTAATGGTGATCGCTAAAACCTCGAAATGGAACTTTTTTCCTAACACAAAATAATTTAATAAATAAATAAATTTAGTCATACGAAATCGTCAATACTTCTGAAATAAGCAAATTTAATTACCTTGATTTTATAAGTTTCTATTCTTTTTTCTCAAAATAAATAGAAATTTTGTAAAGGCATTTTCCTGGATTCTTAAAAAAAATATAAGGAAAATCGCTCGAGCGTAGTCCAAAAGGTACAATTGAACCAATGTGGAACCATCACACAACTAACATTTATCAATGGAATTACTTTTGGAGAAATTTGACACCCTTCCAGATTTTCAATTATCATATCACATTTATGTTGATGCTTCAATCCTCCATTTAAGTTGACAAAGAAACATAGAGTTTTTCAGACTAAAAATTAAGAAGTGAGAACAATGTGCAATTAGTGTCATGGCTCGTCCTTTTCAGTGCTTCTTCTCTTTACTTATAAATCATGTCCACACTTGGAGGTGTTCTTGTAAAATTATCACTTAAGGCTTTATGCACAGCCGAGACCCATGGACAACTACCTCTACATTATTGACCACATAGATTGATCGATCTCCAAGTGTAAAAAAAAATTTGAAAATGCGTGCACTTGTATCTGCTTCTGCGTGGAGGAAAAAGGGGAAGGAAGGGACAAGACAACCAACCTTAATGCTAAAAGCTTCTTTTCTCGCTTCTTTTGGGGCTCCATGACATAGGTCAGTTCCTCCATTTCATTGAGCACTCTATCATCTTCATCCTCCTCATTTTCACCTTCAATAGCAGGAGTAGGAGTAGGAGCCGTAGCCTTTTGGGCAGGAGACAAAGCCTTCCTTGTTTGCATCCGCCACCTACAAGTTAGAACAAATGTTAAAAACAAAATCTGTAGTAGTAGCATTGTCACTGAAATGAAAGAAAGCTAGATTACCATTGTATAGGTCAATTTTCTAATATCAAATGTTACGTTCACAAACCAAACAATTTTTTTTTTTAATTTCCAGTGGCGCTGGAGATACAAAATCTTTGTACAAACTATGAGATACAAACTGGCATGGAATAATAATACTTGTTTAATAAAATTCCAGAATCAATGTAATTAAAGATTTATTGATTTTGTATTTTGATTCAATCAATGCTATCATGCCACATTACTTTCTATAGAAAGTTTGTATACCTAGCATTATTCTTTTTTTATCTGATAATTGGTAATTTATTACTATACAATAAATAAATGTCAAGTGTATCTTACTTCAATAGATGCTTGAAGTCTTGCTTTCCCAAAACACGCAAATCCTCACAAAGAGCTTTAACCTAGCCAGCATGTAGGTTCAAAATAGTCAAAGCTTCTGCAGACCAAAACAAAGTTAAATACATAACATGATCAGGCTACTGATGATGATAAACAACCTCCTCTGTTGTAAATTCACGATCCTTGATTGCCAAACAAGCCGGATCTTCAAAGGTTATGGAAGTAACTGAACCAAGAATCTCAAGAGAACTATTGGACCAAATGAAATCAGCAGCTGAAGAAACTTTCCTCAAAAGTGTCTCTCCATCTTCATATCTGCAATAGGATTTTGCTTAGCAACAGCCCTCAAAGAGATACGCAATTATAATTATGCACAAATCTATGCAGAAGGAGAACCACCAGCAAATTAAAAGTTCTTTTGATAGAAAAACTGGATAGATCAGCAAAGTTAAACGTTGCTCATATAATATACATTTACGTGCACTCATGGTATAGAAGTCTATAAGATGGTTTAATAAAGAAGGCAAAATTATCTGCTGCATATAAGGAACGACCGACTCTTGTTATTTGAAGCAAAACACTTCATATGAGAATGAACCACAGCAGATAATCTTTTTGAAATTAAATTTATCGGAGTTCTGATGGTTTTGTTCGCATTGACACAGAAAGAATATGCGAGACTTAATGAGATCTATTTAAAAAAAAAAAAAGATTACCCATCACGGCGTCTCTTTTGCTTTGTTCCTCTGAGTACATCCACCACCTACCATAAGAATTCATACAAACAAAATAAAAATCAAAAAATTAATAACAAAAGGAGAAAAATATATAAGCATTTGAAAAGTCATCTTCCCATGCTTATCTCCTGCAAATTACCTTACACTGGATAGACTCTTGAAACAGATACTTCGTATCAAGAAGACGTGGATCAATCTTTGTACCTTAAACCCAGAACATGTATCTCAGCAGATGCAGCACGGCTAGCAGCTGGTTTATCCACCTCAACCTTTTCAAACAACTGCACAGCAAAACCGGACTTCAGAACAAACTCGCTGGAGCTAACGTACCATACATGTACTCAAAAAAGGGGGATAAAAGTTCACCTGCTTCGTGCAGTAGAAGACAGAACTATAATCTTGTGACCTGAAAACCTAATACATAACAAAGAATCAGGACAATTCATTTCGCAACTAAACAAACAAACATCACATCAAAAACCCAATTCATCAATTAAAAAAATAACACTTAAAATATTGCATCATTAACTCATCATTTATAATAAACTAACACAACATATGGCATCATATTCGCAAAAAAAAAAAAAAAGTAGCAAAAGAACTCTCTTTTATTCAATATTTTTCACTCTACCAAACGCTGCAGAAATGCGCATAAAAATTAGCATAGAATTGAAAATAATAATAATAATAATAATAAAGACATACTTTGGTGACAAAATTTCCTTTGGGAGCGAGGAACTGGATGGCCAACTTAACAGAATCAATAACCAAGGCGTTCTGACTCATGGCCTCCTGAGCCCAAGCTCCACCAACATTAGGCGACCCATCATGCAAAACCAAGTCAAAAGCCCTAACTCCATGCTCTACCATAACCTTCTTAACTCTAGCCCTACACTCCGGCTTCGTTATATCCCGCTCCAGCGAGATAGCCCCTCGAATGGGACCGACGGGCACAGGTCCAGACCCAGAACCAGACTGCCCACCGGGACACGTTGCACCGCCACCTGCATCCACCCACCTAGGGCGGCGCAGAGATCGAGCACGGCGTGGGAAGTGCGCAGGAAGGAGAATTTGCGGTCGAGCTGTACAAGTTTCCATGAAACTCGTGATCTGTACCCGTGTTCTTTAGCTAAACGGTAGTACTTGTCCAAACGATGCTTACCCTTTACTTTCCCCATTGCGTTGCAACTTTCAGAATTGTTTAGCTGTTGGCAAGGGTCAAGGAGAGGTCCAACTTTCAGAATTGTAAGAGTTTATATAAACCCAAACAGGGAGCCTAATCGACCGGCACATGCAATTATTTTCTGAAATATTATATTTTAATGCAATTTTTATGCCTTCATTTATCCACTCAAACCAATAATTTAATTTAATAATATTATTATCATTAATTTAATTTATTTAATATTAAAAAAGTAAGTCAAATTTTCCTCATTTTGTCAGCGAAAATTTATACTGTAGACCCCTCGTATTCATACCGTACACCCCCGGTAACACTCGAGAAATTCTATCTGTGAATCAAGATGAAGTTAAAAACTGCAATTTCACGCTGCAAGCATTGTACAATGTGTGTGCACATAGCAATTGCCTGCCGTCTGCCAGTAAGCTTGTGATGGAGAATCCAATAACATGCATGCAACCAACGAACCGAAAATTTCCCCCTCAAATCTTTGTTACATTACATTGGAATTACACAGCCAACAATCTTGAAATCTAAATTGAATCTTCATAACATGTGTATGAACATTAATGTTTCACTTACTGCAACATTAGCACTGGAGCACAATTGAACATTTAGGTTTCCTCAATTTCATAATAGTCAAATGCTTGTACCCTTGAAAGGTAAAAAAAAATTTGATTATCATGTCTTCTCAAAACCTAAATTTTTCCCCATCTGGTCCTTCTATTTGCCCTATGAATAAGTCCGTGCATCAGTCCGCCGTCCGGTGGCCACCACCATTAGTAGAAGGTTTCTTACCACCATACTTCTGCCAATGACCAAAAAAATCATATTGTTAACTTATGAGAACCGGAAATGAGGTCTGCTGACATAAATAATCAAGCACTTGGAGCTTACCTGCTTTCCAATGTTGAGAGGGATGTATTTGTATTTGATCATGTGTGCAATTTGGCGTCTCATTGTAAGAACAAACAGAACAATCCAGTAACAAAGTAATATAGGCCAAAAGACAGGAACATCAAATACAGAAAAGAATGTCATCAGAAATGCTATGCAGAAAGCCTTGGTCATGGAGTACCTGAAACCACAACAGAAGAAATTTTATGATCAACCACCATAACAAGAAGGTTTCATCCCCTTGTTAACAGGAGGCAAGTGCTTTATTGTCAAGCTATTTGTACATATTAATTAGCTAGATCACATGCTCCCAGAGTTCAGTAACATAACAGTGAACTATAGCAAACAAATCCAACAAAAAATGGTATGAGATAGATCATCTCCAAGCTGCACAACGATGGTTTTATCATGCATTTGTACACTTTAGTTCATTTTCAAACAGATGTCCCATTGATTAATAGGCTTGGCTTCCAACTAATATCCCCATGAAACATCCAATAATTCTCAACAAGATGCAATCTGTTAAAACACTTTCTTACCATTTTTTGGGCCCTTACCCTCAAGCTTAATCTTTGAGGTCAAGTGATAATTCAACATAGTATTAGAGCAAGTTTGACATAATGGTCTTATGTTCAAATCCCAATGAATACCAAAAATTAAAATTTAGTAATTGGATCTACATGACAAGCCCATTAAATAAAATCATGCTTGCATGTGAGGGAGAATGTTAAACCAATTAAACACTATTGTTTCAACCGTTACATTCAAGCTTAAGCTTTTAGGCCAAATGGTAATTTGACAATCCACTAAGGTGTCATGTCAACGTCCGTCACCAAAAGTATTTTCAACACTTAATATAACAGCAAAACTATTTTAAGAATTTACTTCAAAAGAGAAGTAACAATTCTGATAAAACAATGTAACCGCTGTACCCTACACATAATAAACCTAAGACTAAAACAGTAACCAAATCACGAACCATAGAATAGAGCACTCGTAAAAGAAGCAGCTCATTCCAAGAAACATGCAGCTGGGATTCGTAATCAACTTTTAACAAGGCATGGAGAACCAAACATCATCAAGAAAAAAGGAAGGTATAACTCCTGAGGCATAATTAAACTGATATGTGCCAAGACATCCATGTATTTCAAAGATAGAATACCAGAGAAAACGGAGAGAATTCATCTAGTATAATAACATTCAATATCAGTTTTTAGGACAAAGAAACATGGAACAGGAAATTAAACATTTGTAGTGTATAAATGTATTTCAAAGATCAAAAACCAGAGACAGAATTCATCTTATATTCTAATATTCATTGCGGGATCTTTTAGGACAAGAAACATGGGCTGAAAATAAACTCGCGTAAGAGTCTTTTAGACATTTGTAACACTCCACAAGTTAAAAGGAGATACCCCATCATATGGACTTATGACAAGACACAATATGCAACTCAGACGATAGTAAGGCTGAACAAACACTTCTTAGGCCCAATATTGGAGTTGACAAAAGAAGGAAGCTTCTGACTCTGCATGAAACTACTGTCATTTCTAGCCCATACTTCAATCAGTATTTAACATATCTATCAGGTCAACGACCAACATGAAGCAGCCACAATATATTCATACATATACTGTCAAAAGTGATCTGCAGCTAGAAGCTCCTAACGGATCTTCCAACTTTTCCATATGAGATCATAAACATAATTTCCTGATCCAAATGCAAACAGCTACTCAGAACTTCTATGAATTTAAGGAACAGAACCATGTTCTCTTCGAGTATATTGAGCTTAAAACATTGAACAGATAAGTTCAAGTAGTAAAATTAATCTAGTTGAGATGCTTCCAGTATCTCAGTATCCCAATTATTCATGATTTTCCAAGCTGCTTTTGTATGTGGCGACATTGCATTACAAGCATCGGGCATAAAATGTTGGAACCACAATGTTAAAAATATAACCAAGCTAGCAATGCAAAACAGTACATTATAAATTCATGAAACATTTTGTTACCAAAATTTGAACTCTGGGAGTCGGCGAATAAAAGGCTTGAATTCATCTGAACCCCTTGTTGGTAGCAAAGGCCCATCAGAAACTTCAAGTTCAGGATCAACCAGAGGCGACAAAAACCCAATTAACAAATTCAAGAGGTAGATCCCAAGACCATAGGATATGATGTAGAATCCTTGCACGTAATAAACCCGCAAACAGTAGATAATCAAAATGACAAGGGTTCCGGTCCACCTGTAAACCGCATGTGGAGTAGTCTTATCCAGGTAATACTGATACAGCCTCCAAGCATCATGTCCCCATTGTGATACAGGTGATGCCACTGAGGCACTGTCGCCTCCAACTCCCTCCATTCAATTTAAGTATCAAGATCCTGTAAATATCATATAACGGTTCAATCAAATAATACATACATACCATAAAGATCAACAGATATAGCATGTACATGCATGTAACTGATTATCAGTGCTGCTCATATACTACGTCAATCACAATCCTAATTACTGTCAAAGCTGGAACCCTATCCCAGTTAAAGGATTGATTATAAACACCTATGCCTAACCAATACTAATTGCATGCATGGGCATTCATACAATTTAAGCTGCAAAATCAAGGATCCTAATTCTGATTCATGATTAAATCACACATTAACACTCATAAAATACTCTACGATTTACAAATACATACACCAAATGGATAAAAGAAGCCTTAGTACATAATGCTCGAAATGCGATTAATTAGCCAGACTTCTGTATATTTCATTAGCCGAAGATCCAAATCAATACCAGAAGCAAACACACACCAACACAAGAGATCCAAATTTAGATATCGTCATTTCACTTTCCAAAGCTTTCTCGCCCACCAAACAGAAGCTACGGGTTTTATTTTCAACAAAAAACAGCCTATTTACTACAAATTGAAAAAGGAAACTTCAACCACAGATCTAATAAAACAAACCCACAAAGCAAATCACAAATCCCAGATTCACGGAGCATTAATTGATGGGAAAAAATGATAATCGAGGGCTTGACCTAAAACGAAATAGAAAGAGATTAAATAAACGCGAAGATAATCAAGCATAAAACAGGTAGAAATCAAAACCACAATAAATAAATTGACGATTAAAAGAAGATGATTAATGAAGAGAAGGATGGGAGCTAACCTTGAAACGAGTCTTTCGTTGTTGAAGTTAAGACCCAAATTGATTTGAGGAAGCTACAAGCGACCAGATCTTGCAAGAGGCTATGAACCGAGTGTTTTTTGTTTTTATGCCTTCATTTTTATTTTATTTTATTTTTAAATTTTGATTTTTTTTTCTATTTTTTATTGTCAATTATTATTATTATTATTATTATTTTATTGGAGGTAATTTACCGACGGTACGCGATTTAAGAGTAGCTGAGGACGGAGTTACCCGGAACTTTGCTTTGCACGTGCACGTGCACGTGACAAAACAAGAATATTATTTTGCTCTTATGGAGATGCCTTTAGGCATTCTTTGAAAAACAATTTTAATTATTTTTAATTAATTAAAATAATCAATTGAAGTAAATCAAAGTATTTGAAGTAAAAATAATAATAAAATCTCTAAAATAGCTTTTAAAAACAAGCCTTAATATATTTATCATACCAAACCGTTACTCAATTTTACTATAAAATAATATAATTTTACTACAGTGTGTATATATATATCTGTATATTTTAAAATTTTATTATTATTAATTTAAAATATATTTTAAAAAAATTTAAAATATTAAATATTTAATATTTATTTATAATTTTATTATTTATTTTAAGTCCTTATAGAAAATGTTTTAAGTTAATAACAATAAAATTTTTGAGCCGTAATTGTTACAAATTTCTAATACTACTATTTAGTAAAGACAAGTTTTAACAAGTTTTGTGTGCAAAGAAAAAAGTTTTTGATAATATTATCATGTTTGTATAATTAATACAGTATAACCATCAAATAAATAAAATAAAAAAATATTTTTTAATAATAAATAAAAAATAAAAAATATCGTAAATTTTATATTATATTAATTAAATAATAAAATATTTTTAATTAATTAAGAAAGACCAAGTCACGTGGATTCTGACTTGTTACTGCAATCGCTCCCTATAATGTTATTGGGCCGGCCTGATAAAGCGTGGGTGAAAGCCCATTTAAATTTCTAAACATATAATGTGACACTGTTGATATTGGGCTCTGGCCCGAACCCAAAAGAAAATGTCAGTTCAATATTTAATATAATAAATACATAACTTATTATGACACGTAATTTAAATGTCGCATCTTATGTAGTCAGTAAAGACGGCCTGAAAAATCTTTACAAGCTTGCGTTCTTCAAAACATATACACGTGTCGCTTATATAAAATTCAAAAATAATTTATTATTATTTTTATTTAATTAATATTTTTCAAATATTTATTTTATTTGTATGGTACAGACGTTCAAGACTTTCTCTCTCAGGTACGTGAAAAGCACGTGAATTAAGTGTGTGATGTAGAGCATATAGACTATAAAATCGTGACCGTAGAGTGCCGGTCCCACAGAAAATGATGAGTCATTGACGAAAATGACGTGGCAAAATGATGGCCAAGAGATCCAATTTTAAATTTGGTTGGTGGATAAACACGGTGCGTGGCAAGCAATGGAACCGTCAAATAATACTTTTAATTACCTTTTTTTTTTAATTTAAGTCAATTTTATAATAATTTCATTTTGAGTTCAAGTTAAATTTTAAAATTAAATTAAGGCCGGTTCTGTGCTATTCTGTTTGCTGGTTGGTTCCTCGGCTCCACTCCGACGCATCAGCCGAGCCCACCGCCGCTACTACTCTGACCATGGTTTGGTTAGTTACAACCTGGGGCTGGGTTAAAAGGAATGATGGAACGGTGTCGTTTGGTTCGGGTGATGTTTTAAAGTAATTTTAAAGGAAGAGATATTTAGAATTAAAATTTATTCATAATATTTTTCATCATTAATTTTTAATAAAATTTTGTTGCATAACATAATTCATAATACATAATTTAAATTATATTTTAATAAAAATTATGAATTAAAATATTTAAAATATAATTTAAATTATTTATTTTAATTATATTATATGTTAATATTTATTTAAATAAAAAAATTAGTCTAGATATTTATTCTCAGTTCAAGATTATACCAACTCTAGATGATCCCTTCCTAATTACCTAGAAGATTCGTTTCTTATACATGGGGGGATCATGCCTACACGACCAAATTATTTAATCCGTAATTTTATAACAAGATTTTTTTTTTTGTTGTTCATAACTATTGGAATGTCACAATATGTGACAAAAAATATTATGTTAAAAATTATTATTAAATAGATATTACATTTTACAGGCAAAAAAAAAAATAACTATTTTATTTGACGTATTAATGCATTAAAAATTCTCAATTTATAAAAATATTTGTAAATATTTTTGTTAATACATGCATCGCTACTTTAGAAAAATTTAAAACCTACAAAAATAACATTTTATTAAGTCGGGGGAGATAAAATTACTAAAAAGTACTTTTATAGTACATTATTATATATATCGTATATATCTAAAAAAATATTATTAATTTGTAATAATAAAATAAAATAATTTTTAATATTTAAATATTTATAAAAATATTTATACCATACTTTCTTGTATTATTTCTAATCATGATTAATGATAATAATCTAATTTTATAATTTTATTAGTATGTAATATAATCAGTGTAAAAATATTATTTTCTAAAAGGCTTATTAGACTTTCATTTAATTGAAAAGGGAAAAAGAAAGGGGCAAGGGTGGGACCGTGTCCTCCGTGGCTGTCGGCTTCACTGATTCAGACAAGAAAAATTAAAAAATAATAATAATAAAATAAAATTTACATACATAGGATTGAAGTCGCTAAGCACAAACGAAGCTCGGCTTAGTTTGTTATCTACAGGTTCTTCTTCTCTCCTACAGGAAAAACCTCCCATTTTTATATGCACTTCCCTTCCCTGTCTTCAACTTAGATATTCTTACAAGTATCATTTCTTCTCTTCATTTTCCCTACTTCAGTTTCTCCTCTTTGATCCCTTTCTGTCTTCATCTCTCAGTTTGAAACCCTTCGATTTCGGATACCCCTTTGCCCGTATAGGTATGAATCGCTTTGTTGGTTTTTTTTTTCCGTTTTCTGTTTGTTTTTGCGGTACGTTATGTGTATATGTTGATGGCATGTGTGTTTTGTGTTGTTGACAAAAAATAGAGTCCTTGTTGGTGTTGGTGTTGGTGTTGAGTTCTTGTCTTTCTTCTCTCTTTTTTTTTTTTCCTCTTTTTATATCATGGCTGAAGTTGAAGAAAGTATTATCATACATGCGTTTTAAGAATGTTAATTGGAATGGGTTAACAGTATAGTGTTCTTACAGAAATGGGAAATTTTTGTCTGAGGATTACATGTAATGATCATTTGTTAAGAACTTGTTATAGTCGAGTTGAGAGTGAGAAGCCAGAATGTTTAGCTTTTGACCTCTTTTTTTGTTTTTAATTTTAAATTTGAGTCTTTTATGTTGTGTGGTGATAGAAACTTGGGCCAGGAAGAGTTTTTGGTGGTTTTGCTTCCCCAGCATGTTAGCGGGTCCCATGGAGTTAAGTTTGTCCTACTGTTATATTACGAGGGACATGAAACTCTTTAGGCTTAAACTGTTAGCCGCATAAGATAAGATCTGGCAAGTACAAATGTTATCTTACAAATACTCTTTCTTTCTTTCAAGGAGATTACTTGAGAATGAGAAAGGATTTGTGTCTCCTTGTGCAGATGCTGCCTGTTACGGTCTTACAATCTAGCTCAACAAAGTGTGGTAGATGGTCATGTGTAAGTTAATTTATAATCTTGTTTTTGATTGGGATGTGGGAAACTTATGGGAAGCTGGGAATTCGGTTGCAATTCTGCCAGTTTTGTTCCACAATTTGTCTTCTGTCTACTTGAGAATACTTTAAATAGCTAAAAGCGGCAGAGGTTGGGTTAATTCTAACCCTTAAGAAAGTGAATGATATATAGTTTTTGAAGTGAACAATTGTAGGAATGGTTTCTTTGTGGATAACTAGTTTCAATCCCTGTAAACTTTATATGTAAGCTTGACAAGTTTTTTCTGTTTCCCTTTTTTTTTTTTTTTAAACTTGTGTTTACTCAAAAACTCACTGAGGCAATTATTCAAACTTGTTCTCTTTCTATTTGTTCTATTTTTTTCCCTAAAAATATCAAAAAGTATCAACATCACAAAGAACAATTTTATTTTCTGACCATGTCTGCAGTCATTTTGTTAGCAGGTGAGCTCTGATGAAGCTTTGAAGGGGAAATACTTTAGCTAAGACATAAATTTTTTATCATGTCTGATCATGTTGTACAATCAAATCATGATAATGATGGAATGGATGGACAGTCCGTGCGTCTTTACCAATCAGATTGGATGGCTCATTGGATTCGCTCAAGTTGTAAACCTGAGAGTCAGGGTCGCGATCAGTACAGAGAAGTTGGTAACAGTAAGCAGGCTGGGCCTAAGATACCACCTAAAATTTCTAAATCTGCCAAAAGAATCAGAGAATTTTCTGAATCCAGAACAGTTAATATCACGAGTGAGAGTCTGAAACTGAGTTCAGTGAAATTAGGAGAAGAAAGATTAGAAAGCCAATCCTTTTCTAAGTTGAATCTTTCTCAGAATAGGGACAATGTAATGGCACTGAGGAATGTTGCAACTGATCAAGGTGTAGTTTCTGAAATGGCAATTTCATCAGGAGGATGTGATTTCCAACACGAAGCTTTCCCAGGGAATCTGGAGCAGCAGGGGAAATCACCTGACTCTCTTGAGAAGAAAAGCTTAGCTGGTTCAACATCTTTTAAGCGTGATGTATGTTCAAGTTCTAAAATTGTGCCGCATCAAAATAACGTTGGAAAGACTCCAGTATGGACCTTCTTGTGGCAAAAAGAAGAGATTGGTCAACCATGCCATTTTGTTACATCTAAAAAACATCGCACAAATACTGAATTTCCAAGCTATTATACACCTTTGTTCCCTGAAAAGAGAATGAATAATCCTTTAGATATCAGAGGATCTGGGCCTTCGTCATCAAATCGGAATAATATGTCGTTGTTGTTGCACGATCCCTTGGCAAGCAATGATCAGGTACCAGTTTTTGTTGGTAAACTGTATGAGAATCCACAAAATCAGTATAGTACTAGATCGTTTCCAAACTGGAGCATTCCTATAAATGCGACCAAATCACAAACATTATTTCATGATTTTTGCACTGTTCCAAGAATTCCACCTTCCCTGCATGATGTGGAAACTATGAGAATATGCACTACTGTAGATTCTATGGAAGAATTATCCAGACGTCCTCCCATGCTTTCTCAGATGGCACACCAGTTTCTGGTCACTAAGACAAGTGGTATTAACTTGTCAGAAGGAGGTTCAACATTCAACGAGTCAACCTTTTCTGCAAATCTTGTAGGAAAATTTATCAGAAAATTCCCGAGTCTATCTCCTGATTTTGGTTTTCATGGTCAACAAGGTGTGAAACTGCAACCTCTAGGGAGTTCCACAGATAGTGAGGGAAACGGAAATCTCCGAGATGCCAGGACTTCTGCATTTTGTTTAAAAAATGAATCATCAGCCGAAACTGATACTATGGACATGGATGTTTTCCACAATGATCATTTTTCTGGTATGCTTGTTGATTTGTCACGTACTCCTGACCTAAATGCTTATGTTTTTTTAATTTTTTTTAATCTTTTATCATGTTAATGCGATATTTAAGGCATGAATCTATATATTGTTATTGAAGCTTACTTGGTTTGCCAGTTTTGTATTATTTGTTTATTTAATAAGTTCATTTCTGTTCAATTTGTTGCAGGTGTAGTTTCTTTCCCGACAAATAAGGTAACTTCTGCTAACCTAATCCTTCAAATAATGTATACTCGAAGTATTGTTTTCATTACCTCTTTCTCACCCAATACTTGAAAGTAGATAAGGTCATTAGTCTGTGTTTCTTTTATGGTTTTTACAATGTCCTAGAAGACATTAATTTTTGTGTGTAAAGTCCTGCTGGTTGATATCTCAGGGCTTCTTTTAAATCGTTCTTTTGAGATTTTTTTTAAAATATTTTATGCAATTACTATTACAGCCACAAGTTTCTGGGGGAAACTTATTTACAGTATATTTGGTATTTGATAACATTATTTTTCAGTGTTGGAACAGGAGAAGTGTGTGTCCTTAAACTCAGATACATTTGTATTGACAAGCATAAATTCTTGAATGAATATCTGACCTGTTGTGAAAATATTTGGCAGTCATATCCAAAAGTGTTATTGCTCAGCTTTGCCTATTAACTTAGGCTTATAAATTGAGTGATAACTTAACATAGTGGGAGTTAATTTGACCAAGAAGTCTTTTGTTCAGATTCCCCATGCAGTAGCTAGTTTGACCAAGAGGTCTTATTTTTAGATTCCCATGCAATTTCTATTTGTGTATACATTTTTTCTTTATAGTTGGGCTTGATCCACATCACAAGCACATTGACAAAATACCATCTTGCATGTGAGGGGCCGTGTAGAGTTTAAATTATATTGATGGCTTTATTATCAGCCTAAGCTTCTGCTCAAGTGGTAACTTAAACATATGAAGTTAAAAGTTAAATTCTGGGGAGAATTAATTAGGTACTGAGCTGCTTGATCATAGTTATCCAGGTAAGGCTTCTAAGGATCATACTATGCATGAATTCTTAAGGATCCATTTATTAATGTCAAGCACTTTGATCTTAGTAATTAATGAATTTTGCAGATTATGAAAGGGGTTCAAATGTCATCAACATCACAAGCTGCGATTGCTTCGTCCAGAGAACAAACTGGAGGCAGATTTCCTAACACTGAGTTACCTGATATGAACAATGAGGTTCCTGCAGTTCCTGCTGTCACTAGCTCTGCAGATGACAGAGAGACAAGCACCTCAAGAACCGAGAGTTTGGATGTGGTTCACCTCCTTTCCCATGCTGAGCTGCCCAGAAACTCCAAATCCAGTGCTTTCCCAGATGGTTATGTGGAATCAGATGCATGCAACAGATGGGTTAAACGTCTCAAGCTGAGTGCATCGGGTTCTTTTGCTCATGGTACTGAGAGCTCTAAAATGGAAGAAGCTTCCCGTGAAAAAGTTAGCAACTTCTTTGGCAAAATCATGAAATGCAGCATGACAAGTTCAGAACCAACAATGGGTAAATGCTCTAATAAAGAACAGATGGCACTGGGTCAGGCTGCTGCATTATTAAGGAATGGTGAGTCTTCCACTGAATCAGTGAAGAAGACTCAAGATGTGACTCATTTCTATTCTTGGATTCGAAGATGGTGCCATCATAATAATGTGTCCCCAAAACAGAACCATGAAGCATTGGTGGTTTGTGAGCCACAGAGTTCCAATACAGTGTTAGAGGTATTTCGAAAGAAGCAGCTTCCCAGTATTGCTGCCATGGCACTGGTGGGGAGAGCCTTGAACAGTTTTCAACCGTGTGAATTTAGGAGAAGGGGAACATATATTGTTTGGAATTCTTAGGGATTTTGAGATAATTCTTTATGGATTAATATGTGGAGGGGACCAGAGCAAGCAAGCACTCAATGGGATTATGCTGGTTCTTTTGGTGATTGACATTAATTTGGGGAAGCGAAGAATTGTTTGGCCATAAGTGAGGATCAAATCAGTTGGTGGGATGTGGACTTTTGTCTAATAAGAATGTTCACTCGGTATGTAATCTACCTGTATTTTGTTTTGGACCTTTTTTTCCCTGGAAACTGGGTTCTCTGAATGTGCTATTTAGGTAAGAATTTTCTACAGGGCTGGTCTCTTGTTTGTGGGTAATGAGGGGGAGATAAAAGAGCTACTTCAACTGCTGTCACTTTTTACTGTATGTTTCAATGTACTCTGCCATGATGGACATGTACCCTTTTTGGTTGTACCAAATTTACTGGGTTCAAGAAATAGAAAACGACCATAGTTGCATTTAATATCACTATCAATAGGTGCATTAATCAGTCATGAATAATGTCACTAAGAGATTGTTAAGTAAATTTAATCAGTATATAGATATCATGTTTTCAGGCTTGCCATGTTTATAGTTAGACTCGTGCATTCTGCGATTTTGTCAGAACAATTCGGTGATGATGATCATATTGGTTTGACAGAGGAGCTGTATGTGTGGATCAACTTGCAAGAGGAATGGTCCAGAACAAGTGCATCATCATTCATAGGACGAAGGCCTGATAAGGAGAGCGGAAAGCAAACTTCTCTTGAACATTAATGCATTCTCCTTTGTTGTGGTAACTCACTTGTTAGGTTGGAAAAGAGGGATTTTTAAGTATTCTGTAAAGCTGGGGCAAGTTTCTACTTCATGTTTTCTGGTTGTTTCCTTCCATGCTTTATTTTCTTTCTAATTGGTTGGTTACTCAGAAACAGACCAAGCTTGGTGACTGATTGGAAAAGACAATATGGTTTGGTTCTTGCTGCCAATCTTTGTCTACTAAGCACCGTGCAATAATGCAATTTGATGATTGGTTGATGATCATTCTACATTGCTGTCCTGTTTTCAAATATTTCTTATAAATGTTGCAATTATGAAGACGCAGAAGGTCCTTCTCAAACATCGATTCTTTGTTCTGGGAAAAATTTGAACAATTAATCAAATCTTAGTTTGGACTAACAACATCAATGCCTTGAGATTTAAGTAAACAAGTCAATGATCACAAATCACGGTTCCATTTTCGACCTTGCACCCGGTCTGTTCCAGAGCAGATTCAAAGAAACCACCTCCACGAATACTGGAGTCTACACAGGGTGGAGCAAACTGAAGGATTATGTCTCTGACTGTGAGCAAGCCTCTTGCCTGCTGGGAATCATCAATGAGAAAACTGAAGCTGCTCTTTGTCTCAGCCAAGTTCTTCATGGCCTCCTTGAGGGTGTCAGTTTTCTTGTTAGTGACTGGCCAATCCATTCTTGGAATGACGCTGTTTCTCAGGCGGAGAGTTCCAGCTGAGAGAGGGGATCCAATGTCTCGTTCAATGGTTGGATCAGAGTCGGCTTCATGAGTCTCCATGTTAATGAATTCCTCCACCGTTACAGTCCTGCGGTTATGCTAAACATGCATCACCTTCTGTTATTCATAAGCTATGTTCAGAAAGTTAGGACTCTTACTTTCTATTGTGCAGGAGATTGTCATTCTCTAGAAGAAGATATATATCGCTTCTCCTTATCGTACCAATCAGCCTTTTGGCTTCTCGACTTACAACTGCAATTGCACCTACTCGGTTTTCACACAAGATTTGAAGAGCTTCTGCTATGCTTTGGTCTCCATAAACTTGAACAACATGATCCTCGTTCTCAAATCTGAATAGCACAAGTACAGAAGCAACTCAAATTCAGTCATAATGAAGAGTAACATTGGAAACAATCTTCTTATAGTATTTTCCTGTTTAGCATACCGAAACTCGGACAAGGCTTTGTCTGCAATTCTGTCGAACCAGTCTAGTCCATCTGATTGAAGCAGTGTCTGGATTACTGCAATCTAACATAATTCAAGCAATTATTTATCCAAACTGTATCCAATTAGCAGCTCATATCCGCCAGTGCTACTCCTAAACACTCAAATCCAGACCAGCCAAACATTTGACAATCTCAAATTGCATTGACCAGTTGATCAAATAACAATGGACAGTAACCTGAAGCTCAAAGACTAGCATATTGTCTGCAATTAATATTCAATTTGATTTCTCAGTTACTAATACTATCTGGTGAGCAAAAATTGCAGGCAGTGTCTACCTGGGTAACAAAACCAATGACCTGTGAACGGGGTCTGGCAGTAACAGGTACCACTTGCACCCGATGCTTCGACAGCAGTAACAGAACATGAAAGAGTGTATCATCTAAGCCCACAGGGAAAAAGGGATCCCACAGGAATGATTTAGCTAGCTCACCAATCTGTTTATGTCATGGAGCAACATAAGGTAATTTGAGTTCAATCTTGCAGATAACAGTTAAAAATTTCTTACTGATTTTTCAGAATCCTATTAGACAATTATTTTTTGAAAATATCCCAATCAAATTCCAGAGAAAACAAAGAATAGTATCCGGATTATGAATCAAAGTAAAAAGAACCTTGGTCTGGCCAATTTGAGGATTCTGTTCAAGCATGGTGAAAATAACATTTTTGCCCATCTCATTGCCACTGTTGCCTCTGGTCTGGATATGAGCTTTCTCACATTGCTAGAGTCAAAATAAAAAAAAAATAGAAAAAAAGGGGTCAATAGAATAAATTAAAACACTGCAAATTCATGGCACAGGAGATTGAGATTTCAGGATTTGTAAGAAAAGAGGAAACAACGTCAGGGTTCCTATATATATACCTCAAGAGACCAGAGAATTATAGTGGCAAAATCTATGAACCCGATGTAGCGATCCGAAAATCTAGCAGTGGTTGCATCAGAGTCTAAGAGATCAGCAATGGGAGCACCAGACACATTCTTCTCATACAACAACTGCACAGCATCTCTTACACTATCCCCAGCATTCACTTCTAGAACTTGTATTTCTTTTTTATTTTTGCAGAATTAAAACAAGAAACATAAGACAAATCAACCAAATTGCTAAAAAAAGGGGAAAAAAGAAGAAGAAGAGTGTTTGCTTGTGTGTTTGCAAAGAAGATGGTATGCGTATGTAACAGTAAGTACCAGGGGAGTTTTGGATGCCAAGGATTGAAGTGACCGGAATCCGATCAAGAAAACGTTGCAAAGCTGAGACAGAATCAAGTCCTGGTTTCTTTTCAATATGGTCAGAAACTAGGGTGTCTTCCTTCTTCTTTCCTTCTTCTGGCTCCTTTATTATATCCTCTAATTGCCTCAAATCCATATTCTTGCTTGTTTCTTGCATTGTATTTGATTGCTCTGTTCTAACTGTTCCTTATTTTTGCCTTGATCTCTTCTGTTCTGTCACCTTTTCTATCTCACGCATGCGACAGATGTCTTCAATATAACAACCCCACGTGTCAATTCCGATACAAGAACGCATCCTTAAAACTGCCAAGTTTCAGTTTCGTTGATTGGGTCGTAAAGCTGTTATGCTCAGGTACAATAAATAGAGAGTTTCGGGGTATGTTTGATATTTGCTTTGCAAGGAAAGAGACCAAAACAGAAAGCAGAAGCTTGATTTCATATCGTTGTAAGGAGCCCTATTTAGTGTACAAAGCCAATAGTAATTTGCCATGTTAGAGAAACTTGGCACTAGACATGGAAGACCAAGAATGATAAAATGAACAGCCCAGAGGCCAGATGATACAGATTTGATTGAACAAATTGGCTTGAACAATCGGACGGTGCAGGGCCTGATCAAAGAAATCAGGAGGGACAGATCAAGCAGTGTACAACAACCGAATCAGGGAATTTCCCAGTTTTGAAGTATGATCATCATTTTATGGTGACTATGAGAAAGTAACATCAAGTAGAGCTCACAGAAAAGCTGAAAACAATCAAGAAAATCGGGGGCTAATTCTGGTTCTTCAATCAATTTTTTGGCAATATATTAGACTCCTGCAGCAGTTAGCTCTCTCTGCGAGAATATTTGCAGAGGCTGAGGCCAAGGTTTAGATAAATCCCATGTTAAATAACTGAAGAACTTGCAGAATTACAATACATTCCATATAGCTGTTCACATCATTAATGATACATTAACATATTAATAATAGAGTCGAATACAAAGCACTGGTCGAGCTACCATTTTTATTTTACTAATACTGATACCAAAAGTTGTCTCTACTGATAATAATGATACTCTTCAGAGGAGGAAGCAGCAGTCAGCTGATCAATATCGGTCCTCTGATTTATTTGAATACTAGGCTTACCTATTTATCGGTCTAAGCTCTATTTGTACATATGGGATAGGAGCTTTTAGTATACATGTAATATGCAGCTTGCTTCTTTCTGGGCCAAAATGCTGCTGATTTGATCCTTTCATAGCTTCTTCAGTAACCTCTGACATTACTGCTTGACAATGTTTATCCCCATTTCAAACCTGTCCATGGAAGAGTATGAGATTCATTTACATGACCATTCCATCTTCTATTGTTGCTTTCTCCAGGATGACGGTGATTCCTGAACGGATGTAGAACCCTTCTTCTGGCCTATCTGCTTCTTGAACACCCTACGAAGCAACATCATTCAGATGGATATGCATAAGATTTGACTATAACAACCTACCCAAATTGATCAAGATTGTTTATTTACAGCATTACTGAAAAGTTAAAAGGATTATAGGAGCATGGACAACTTTCCTTACATCTTTGTTCACAATGACGGCGTCTTTTCCTATCTTTGCATTCTTGTCAATTATGCAGTTCCTGCAGACAAATATCATGGAAAGAATATTGGAATTTGAAGTTTCCAGAGTCCAGGAAATTTTATTTATTCTACATGCAAGTACCTAATTTTTGTATTCCTGCCAATCCCAATTGGGACCTTCTCCTCTGCCAGCATAGAAGCGATTTCAGGTTCAGTTTGATAATAGTCTGCACCCATCATCACAGAATCCTGGAGAGGGGAGAGAAATCATAGTCAGTAATATGCAAAAATCTCCAAAAAAAAAAAAATCCATATTAAGCTCCTTCGCAAATATTAAGGAGGAAAAAAAAACAAAAGAAACCGTATCTCACTTTTAGCTCAACGCCATAATCTAGACGTGAGCGCTCACCCACGATGGAGTGTTCAACAGTACATTCTCGCAAGAAACACCCATGGGAAATTAATGCATCTTTAATCTGCAAAATATATATAAAGCATGAGAAGGAAGAGAACTAAATGAAACCAAGAAGACATCCCAGCTCTGGCAGCATACCTGGCATTTATCAATTTTGGTTGGCGGCAAGAAACGAGGAGATGTGTAGAAAGGTGTCTTTGGATCATAAAATTCAAACTTGGGAAACTGCAGAAAAATAATTAGTCATTTTTCACATGTCAATCTTGTTTCAAGAGGTAATGATTGACACATTGTTTCGTAGTATTAAGAGGCCTCATTTGCAGTAATCATATTCTATTAACAAATTGTGTAAAATAAAAACTCCCTGAAAGAACACTGTATCATTTGAAAATTCCCATCTTTCCCAAATTCTCATGCTTCAACTTGCAAGAAACAAAGCCATGTCTATTAGTGAGTCTGGAGTACCTCTGAATTGGCTGACATGATCCATTATGTGATCACAGTTATATTACCATCTTGTGTTATGCAACGAATGTAAATCTAATGAACCTATTACATGGCAAAGGGTATATGAAATCTGAAAATGTCATATCACTACTATAGCATTAAAACCAACCTCTTCAGTGAGCCCCAAGTTGGCTTCATAGAAGGACCTTATCGTTCCAATGTCCTCCCAGTAGTCTCTGAAGACATATGCCTGTTAAAACAAGTAAGAGGACATACAATAAATTTTAATTAAGTGAATGATCAGGGTTTTAAGAAATTACGAAGAATTAACAATAAACTTGAAAATGGCTCAATGCCATGGTGCATAAAGACTAAAGTAGGATAGGGAGGTTTGCCTGATGATTAGCAAAACGTCCCTACTACCAGAATAGATAGATAAACATTTTCGGTATGAAGAAATTCTAGCTCCAGAGTTCTCTTACTTGGACATCATGCTCCATGATGGCTGCAGGAATGATTTCAGATCCAAAGTCATTGGATGTAGGATATCTCCACCTCAAAAGCTTTAATAAAATATCTGTTTTAAATACGTAGACTCCCATTGATGCAATGTAAGGGGATTTCATGGAATCTTGAGTAGATAATCCAAGAAGAGAGGTATCTACTTGCTGCAGTAAACAAAGAACTTATGATTAAATACTAGTTATTCAATATTATTCAGGATAACTATCCTATGAATACATGGAAAAAAAATTAAAAACACATGAAAACAATCAGAAATTGCAAAAAAAGTGTAAGGTATGAGAATAGCATTAAATGTCCCATAAATTAAAAGGTAAGTTTGGAGAAATAGATAGTTATCATGTCTGCAGTAGGTCACGGATTGTGGAAAGGAAGACTGTTGATCAATTTAAATATATGTTCAGTCCTTTCTATTGTTTGTAAGATATATAAACCCAGAAATAACTGACCTATTTCTGGCACAATGATCAAGGAGTCATCTTTGATGACATATTTCTATTTTTTATTTTTTCCCAATAACTAGAGAGCTACATATGAAGTTGATCCATAAGGATACTACAAAATCATGCCATTGAAAGGTTGGGAAGGCTTTTAAACACAGAGGGCAGCTTGAGTGACTTGGAATTAAAGAACGTTGCCAATTTGCCCTTAAAAGGTGAAAAGTACCTTAACAAATGAAACACTATTCAAACTGGGTTTTTCCTAGAACCAATGATAATAATACCAAGAAAGAGAAAAGAATAAGAAAAGAAAGAGTAAATCTAAGGATGAGATATGCTTGGTGCTCACCATAGCTTTCAGATCAGCACCTCTTGGTTTTTCAGCGAACTGGACCACACGACCTCTATTGTCTGTCTTCAACAACCCATAATCTGATGCACGGCTGGAAATTGCCCACACAAGTTTAGATAAAAGTAAAATGCATTAATTTAAAAAGTAGTAAACGTATACAGTATATGCACTATTTTCTTAGGCAAAAGAAAATCGGAATGAAATAATTCAGAGAATCTTCACAAGATCCAAACGGTTAAAAAATTGAAACAAGAATAATTCACATATGAGAAGTAATTCAGCACTATCGCCAAGACAGAAAACTAAACAGACCTTTCACCAACTGCTGCACAAGAAATTGTAATATCGGCATTTCTGTCCATGTGACTCTGTTGATGCAATCACAAACAGGTAAGCAAAACTTTCTAAAATGCTTAATCAAAGTCATTCACCAGTTAGTAAAGGAAAATGTATACCTGTACAAAATCCATATAATCCATTCGGTAAAGATGATCGCCAGACAAGATTACTACATTCTCAATGTTCCTATTCTTGGCATCCTACAAGTCAAAAATAATTTATCAGACTCATTTGAAAGAAGAATATCGAAATTATGCAGAGCTCACCTATTCTTGACAGTGTTTGTTATGAGGTGGAACAACAAAGATAACGAAAACTATTCATGCTTACCTCAAATACCCATGTAAATTGCCTCACAGCATCAGCTGTTCCTTGGAACCATTTCATTCCTGTTTCCCCAGGTGTTTGTGTGGCTGCTAGAACCTGTTTATAATTGACTTCAGCTTTTAGCCACCAAGTGATGAGGAGATTTAAAATAGCATTGTTAAGGATGAAAGCATAGTTGCGTTCTCTCAAATTCCTTAAAAGACAAAGTTCAATATCTTCTTGTTATTCTTCTCTCTCTCTCTCTCTCTTTTTTGGTGTGTGTGTGGAAATAGTACCATTACTTTTCCTGATAAGTTAAGACTTATTTAACTTAAAAGAGAACATGGGGCTTCCACCCCTATATTTGTTTTCCAAGAAAACTGTAATTAAATAACTTCAAATTCTATTTTGTTGGTTTATGTACTGAATCAATATATTAAAGATGACATCTAGATCTTTGTCCTCTACAAATTTCATACCTCCACAAACCCATCCCCAAAGTTAATACCATTTCCAAAATATGTGCGGGCTATGTGACGATTGAGAGAAGCTGAATTGAATTGGGTCAGCACAAAAATCTTGTTTATGGCACTGTTGATGCAGTTGCTCATGGGGATGTCTATAAGTCTGTAACAGCCCCCAACTGGAACCTGCAGATCATAATTAATTATCACCAAATGAGACCTCAGGTGCTATTTAAATTCATGATTTACAAAATGGTGGTGCTAGCATGTTCAGTAAGCCATACATTCATATTGGACATTCAATGCAAGAATAGCTGATTTTCTAAAAACTATCCAGTTTCACTTCAGCCTTAGTCCAAAGTTAATAATCATCATCTGCACAATAAACAATTTGACCGAACTATATATAAAATTTACTTACAGCTGGTGTTGCTGCTCTTCTGGTAAGAGGAAAGAGCTGAGTCCCTGCACCACCTCCTAATATGATGGCGGCAACATTTTTGGGATCTGCTTTTCTTCTCTCAAACCTTGGTAGTGGTAAGGTCTGAGATCATATTATAAGAATCAAAATGAGACTACTTACCGAGCAACCCCATTAAACTTTAAAGGCAAAAGAAAAAAAATAGAACAATTACTAAATAAAATGATATATCATTCCTCCAAACAAATTCTTGTTGTGGGTGCACAGAAGTATTAATCATTGGTCATTCTAGAGGATTGTTGTACGGAATTTCACTTACCACAACCTCCTTAGGATTGTCTGATGTAATAACAGCATAAGCAGCACCGGGTTTGACCTTCTTATCTCCCTTTTCAGCTTTCAAAGTTTTTCCCAAATGATTAACCCAACTGCGGTTGTTTACACTCCCTTTGATCCTCTCTCCCCAAAACGCATTATCTCCATTCTTGAAACCATGTTTGCTACCTTTTGCCAAATGAGTATTAGCTCTAAAGGCGACACAGCAAGAATCCATTGCGGTTGCTTCTCTGCCCGGAGCCCCACACTACGATTTAGAAAAATAATAATAATAATAATAAGTGACCCAAGATTACGATGATGTTTAAAATGATAGTCACGGACTCAGACAAGCACTGAACCCGAATCCCAATAAAGTAGAACTCTAATCTAAGCAACAAAGTATAGATCACACAACGTTAATCACACACAAATGGAAATGACAGTTGTATTATACTTTATAGAATAAATGTAATTACTGTACTTAAAACAACCTGATCAAAGGCTAACTTTTATGAAGGAAACAAACAGAACAGAACTCAACTGAACTACACTGAACTACCCAGATCATGATTGTTTTTCAGAAACAAGATTCTCAAGTACCCAGTAGTTCAACAACACAAATTTGAAAAAGAAAATACAAAATGAAAGAGGAAGAACACACCAAATGAGAACTCAAATGGTTGAAAATGGGAGTGAAATGCGTGAATTGATGTTGAAGGTGGCGGTTAGCTTTATTATTGGCTTGTGAGCCCTCACGATAAATCCTGCAATCTTGGTATTTATATTGGTATAAAAATATAATAATTCAACTATAAAATTAAATAATGTGACTCTCTCCGCCTCTCTCTGCAAATCACACTATGATCCGTGTCAGTGAGTTCATTCGTCGCTGTGGTCTAAGTTTCTAGCCTACTCTTTTCTAATGGAGTAAACCATTAAATGCCAACCAGCTGTCCGTTTCAAGCAAAAGTTCTGGAAATTTTTCAATGACAGACCTGCAAAATCTTGATTGTTAATCAGTAGTAGTAGGAAAAAAATATTTTCTTGGCTATTTAAGCATTTTCAAGAGGGCTAATCTCTCATTTGGCAGTTTCCCGCGACTTGACATGTTGCTAATTATCTGATAATGACCACACTAATCTTCAACTTCAATCATATGACTGCGATTTTCATTTCTCATTGGAAGAGAATATTGTGCCACACTTAATTGCATTAAATATCAAGCACAAATTTGTTTCCACTCAATTGGCTCTTGATAAAGTACAAAATTTTAGTAATTTATAGTGTAAACTAATTTTATCATTGAAACTAAATCTAATTTGTTACATGCAATGTCTACTTTTGACATATGTAGACCCTGTTGTGCAATTGATCTTCTTCTGGTTTTTAAGTGTGTGGTCAATTTTCAGTTTCTGTGCACAACTGCAACCTTTCTAAAAAGGGAAAACAGGGGCTCTATGATTGTTGCTGGTAGAGAAAAATAAAGAACGCAAGCCACAAATATCCATCCCATTGAAATGGACAGGACAGTCCATTCAGTATTGATGGTGTCACAGAAGATTGTTACATAGTTCAGGAACTGCTAGACCTCAATAATTTGCATACTGGGACAACATACACAAATGCTACATAGTTCAGGAAATGGTATACCTTAATAATATGCATACTAGGACAACATACACAAGTGCTACATCCATATTGTTTTGTGGGTTGTTTAAAACCCTAATTCCATATCTTTAAATGCTAATGTCAAATGGTAAAATTTAATTTCTCCAAAGTTTTACCCTGTGATTTTGATTTCGTATGTCCAAGATGTCAAAGAATTTAGTAGCCCCACCCCCAAGTGGCCTTGCCAAAACAAGTAGATTCTTCAATCATGGAGTGTACTGCCACTAACGTCAAGGTTTTGTAGAGAAATCATATCATCAACACCTAACCTCCATGAACGGTTCTCCTTGAATTTAGCAGAAGCACTTGGCTCACCTTCCCATCAGAAAACTCAGAAGTACACTTGCCACCATTGAGATTTCTGCTTTCTAGTACTACTACGCATAGCAAGACATACAGTAGGAAAAAGATAGCGGGCAAATCAAAATTTGTGATGTTTTGCTGTGATATCTGCTTAGATGACCCTAGTATTCATTCAAGGGGTGTTGGCATTCTCCACCGCACATGAGTTTGTCAATGAATGGACGGTCGTTGTGGCATGAACATAAAATAATGTAATATTGGGTCAAATAAATTTATTGGTGTTCTAAATTTGGACCCACCGGTGATTGAGCCAATGAGAAAAACAAAAACTTGCGGTTGCGAGGACGAAGAGCAACAACATATTATGTGACAAAATTTCACGTGGCTTGCCAAGAAATCATGAGCTGAAGACCATTTCCTTTGGATCCCTTGGACCATATGAGACTTGTCTTTTTCAATGAGAGTGTTTTAGGGTCACAATCATGCATATGAATACATTATATTTTTTTTCTTTTAAGCTGTATGTTTGCACGACAGGGACTAGCGGCATTCGTTTTCCCTGAACAATTTGCATTACAACTTTAGGATAGTGAAAGATTAACGAAATTTCAAGGAGAATCAGCATGAAACAATTGAGGGTAGCACTTAATTTACTTGATAGCAAATTTTTAACTATACTGGACAACTGGTGCTTCATTTTGCATCAATTGTGCTTGAAAGCAGCAATTTCTTGACTCCAAACATGACCTCAATTCAGTTGTAGACACTTGCCGTATTGCCCGCTTGGAAGAAAAGAGAATGAAAATAGCAAGATGGCTACGGAAGTGGAGGTGCTGAAGAAGAAATACAATCTGTGGAATGTTACCCAAAAACCGCAAAGGAAGAGGCCAGGGTGGTGATGTTTCAACAATGTCCAAACCTGTATTGCCAATAATGAATAAATTTACCCTTCACTGACGGTGGACAATCTCGACACAGAAATTTTGAATCAATAAACTGTTTAACCAGCGCAAGAAGCACCTATTCCATAATCTTATTTTTGTTGACAGGGTCAGAGCCAACAATAACAATTTGCTAACAAACCATCTTCAATGCTTCAAATCTATCACATGTAAACACCTCTTTCTCAATTAGTAGGGGTAGAGCCAAAATTTGCTGACCTAATATGGTAAAAGCGAAGCCTTTCTACTAAGAAAGTATCGGCTCAACAATCTATAGGCAGAGGAAAATAAATGTAATGCATGTGCATATATTCATCCCCTCCAAATATTATATTATACACCTTGATCCCTTTTCAACCTCCCCAATTTAAATTTTCTGCCTCTACGGCCCAGCACTAATATATAACTTGGACAAAAGGTATAAAAAATAGAGACAAGATTCACTCACCCCACTTTTCCCACCTCCAGTAAAATTTTAGACAACACTATCTTTAATCATAAGTTGTCTCGTAAGCACACTACATGTATGGATAACAGGGGCACAGATTAAGATGATCTAACTACTAGAAGGTTACAATTTGACAATTCCGAAAAAAGAATCCACCTATTAAGATTTTGGTAGAAAGTTTCTTCCCTGAAAAATTTGAAACAAATACAGATAAACAAGTATGCAATAACTCATAAAGAATTGAAAAGCACAAAAACAATTTCAGCGGGTCCATAGAATTGCCATTAAGCAAGAAACATAAAACAGTGTAAAATTATACTCACAGAAGCAAAATAATAGCAGTCCAACACAGCAGAGCACTACATAAAAACTAATAAGAAAATATAACAAAAGACTTAGGTGTTTGTAGCCCTAGTGTAAATCTGCTGGCTTGCATGAGCAGACACCATCCTGATCAAGCCTCTAGCCATAAGCTCCCTGATTGCCTTCCTTGCAAGAGATCCACTAATCTGCAAATTGACACAAGCAAATAAGAAGAATGGTCAGAGCATAGTATTCATATTGCAAATTGGCACGAGCAAATAAGAAGAATGGTCAGAGCATAGTATTCATATTGCTAAGTGCCGCAACCAAATAAGAAGAATGGTTAGGGCATGTTATTCATATACATGAGTTAACATGTAAAAGTAAAATCATTGGGACCGTCAAGCAAACAAAACAAAACAGCCTAAGCTAACAATCCCAAAATGATATTAAAATGCTCAAGTAATGAAGTAAGGCCAACCAACAATAAGATAGGCTGATATAATATGCCGTGCAATTTTATTGGCAAGTACTTCACCATTCAGTTATCAGTTATGATCAAATATTCAAAATTGATCACCTAACCTGGCTTTAAGGCGGTTTTCTAAGCCTTGGCTTTGGCAAGCAGAGCTTGGCAAGCACCAAGCTTGCCTTAGATTTTAAGGTAAAGTCTACATGTTATGCTCAATTATATCATTGCGTAACATTGTTTGCACCAAAAGGTAAGGAAAATTCTCATACCCATATCAAAAAAAGTAAGTAAAAATAAGTTGAATGACAAAAAAGAGAAAGAAAAAGAAATGCAAAATACCCTCAAACGATCGGATAGAATGGAAGGTGTGATGAGCTTGTACTTAGGAGCCTCGGAAAGTAGCTTATCATAGGTTCCCTGATCAAACAACACCATGTTGTTCACCTTCTCCTTTTGCTTTCCCTTGCTCCACTTCTGTTTAACCCAACCCACACAAAGACTATTCAGTAACAACACAAAACTAACTAATTTCTTCGCAAAAAAAAAAATCAACACATCAAATTCATAAAAAGGTTAAGCAGTTATGACCTTCTTCTTCTGCTTGCCGCCTCCGGATTTCGCAGGCTTTGAGGAGGGAGGGGGAGCCTTGTCCTTCTTTGGAGCCTATAGAACAACCAAAACAAACAAACAGAATCAATGAATCCGAAAATCAATCACATGGGTATCTCAGATTCATCAGTGAATCGTAATTCCAGAAGCGTACCATTGGATCTGATCGCAGCGAGACAGGCGCAGTGATCCGGTGCCAAAGTCAGATGAGAAACAGAAGCGAACTGGGGCGGGGAGCTTAATATTATCTAACCCTAGGGGTTTCGAAGAATGTATCGTCTTACTTTAAAGACAAACGGCGTCGTATTATGAGATTTTCTTTTAATTTGGGCCAGACTTTTGGAGGTGCACTTAAGCCCACTAAAAAAAAGAACTTTTAACCTAGTGTCTGCTAGACAAAATTATATGCAGATATAAATTTTTTTAAAATTAATAAATAATATTTTTTAACAATAATATTATTATATTTAATTATTAGTTAATTAATTAAAATAATAAAATAATAAAAATAATTTTAAGTTTATAAATTTTATATATTAGTATTATTTTACACACATATCTTCTAATATATAAAAAATTAAAAAAGTATTTTTAAAAAATATTTTTTTAAAATTTTAATATTTAATTTAATTTGATAAATATATATAAATTAAGAAATAATTTATTGCACATTTTAAATTGTTGCACAAAATTAAAACGATTTATTTTAAAGAGTCAATTATAAAGAATCATCTTAGTTTTCAATACTAACAACTGCATAAATTAAATTAAATTAAATAAAAAATTATTATTTTCATATGTATTTATCATAGTAAATTAAAGATCAAATTTTTAAAAATAATTTTTAAACATACTTTCTATTAACTTTTTAAACTATAAGAAAATATAAGAAAAATACTATTAACATATAAAATATATACAAAAAATTATTTTAGTTATTTTACTCATAAACTAATTATTAAAAAAAATATTATTATTATTAAGGATCTATAAGTTTTAAGAAATTTAAATATCTATATGTAATTTCACCAAATTTTGAGAAAAATATATGAACATATCCTTTAGTTGTAATAAAATTAGTGCTTAAATGATTTTACAATCTTTTTTTGATGAAATTGTAAGTGAGGTGGTTTTATTATCTAAATATTATTTATATGACGAGATCGTCTCATTAATAAAATGAGAAAAATATATTTATTAGTAATAAATAAAAAAATTAATAATAATTTTTTTATTTAATTAATATAGTAAAAAATTATAATATTTTTATTAATTTTTTTTATTCACTATTAATATTATATTTTTTATTTTATTAATTAAATTATTTCATCTTATTAGTAATAAAGCCGTTACATTTAAGCCTCTTGCTCTTTAATACTAAATTAATTGGATTTCATGTTGTCTCAAATATTACACGTAAACCCACTGAATACAACAAGGACTCAAGAACAAGGATTGTTACATATTATATATTGGCAGCTACATATATATAGTTGCAGTCAACAATTGTAGCTTCGTTTATTGTTTTTCCAAACACAACACGCAGGAGGTAAGACTGAGATCAAAACACAAAGACACATGCATACAGGAGCAGCTGCTTTTCAGTACTGACGACTTAGCACAAGTAGTTAGCAGAAGCATGTTCCAGGGAAGTCGTAGTGACGAGCCCCATCTACCGCTCTCCCTTTCGATGCAATGATTCCTACAGCTTCTTGAATTTAGGCATACCCCAGTCCAATTCTGAGCACGTTCCTCGCATTGGTTTGTTTGTCCCATTGGCATTTCTGTCTCGCACAAAAGAAATGAATGTAAGAATCAGTATATTATTAACCGTCAAGTATATACGAGGACAATTGTGAGTGGTAAGACTAGCTTCCGAGCAAGTATTGTGTTAACAAAGTTAAGAGAAAACAACAAACCCTAAGTACTAATAATATCAAGTAACTCACTGAAGGTAGCAACGAGGACGAAGAAGGCAAAAAGAAGAGCATAAGTTGCAGTAAAGCCATTAACGGACTTGGCCATTTTCTGTGCTTGCTGCTACGGTTTTTGGTGAAAATGGAGTAAACCCTTACCCCGTATTTGTACGTGACTTTGGAGGAACTATCTCCAAGAAAGACAAAGAGACAGTAAGTTCTCCGGGAAAGCCAAGAAACAGTGAGTTAACAAGAGACACTGCAACGAGACACAGAGAGAGAGAGAGAAATTGATAACATAAATATCAAGTTTTTGATGTTAACTAAAAACAAACACATTTAAAACACTAGAAAGATTGAAAATGAATCATGATATTCAATTTTTACAGATATAAAAATAAATAACCCTTTATTTGCAGTACTCTGATTGTTTGAATGGTAGCATTTGCACTTTAATATATGTTATAATTGAACAATTTGTTTTAAGGAATAATCGAATTGGTTTGATCTCTTATCATGTAAGGTGGAGATCGAGAGAGACGATTTTTTCTCGCATTAATTTTGGAGAGACAATTTATTTAATTTTTATTTATGTATGAATTTCAGTTTAAGTGCGTAATTTTTTTTTTAAAAATTATTTTGTATATTTATCGAAATAAATTTTTAATTCTCTACACTCGTTCAAATAATAAAATAATTTTTAATTAAATTTCTTCTTATAAATATCTTTATGTTTTGTTCACGTCTATAAAAACATTCATCACCACCTCAGCTATTTGCCATGTTAAAGCATCCTTTCTCCAATTTTTCGTTTAATAATTAAATTTTGAAAGCTATATTCCGTCAATTTTCTTGTCCTTTTTATTTTTATTTTAAGGGATAATTGAAATTTTTTATTTATAAAATTTTACAAAATCTTGTAAAAGTTGACATACATGTTATTTGAAAAAAAAAATTCGTTTCAAAAAGCCTTTTAAAATTAAATTATTTAAAATATCATTATTTTTTAAAAACTATTTTTGTTTTCTGTATTAACATAAACTTAAAAAATTTTACTACCATATTCACACAATTTTTATTAACATTTATTGGCTACCACATAAACCAATAACTGTTATGAGAAATCACCAACAACTAAAAAATATACATGGAAGTAGACATCATCTTGCATGCAGAGGTGGAGACAGTTCGAGAGGGTCCATTGAAATCTCTAAATTTTAATTCAAAATTAATTAAATATTATTTTAATATTAGACTTCTTTGATCTTATACTTCAAAAATTATTTTAGGGTCGTTAAAAATTTTAAAAAAATTAAGACCATTCTTACTTACATGTTATCGATATTTACATATATTACAAAAACATAGAAAGTTAGAGGTAGTCCCGGATAAGTAATATAAATGATTGGTTAAAATTTTTAAAATTTTACTCAAAATTAGTCAAATATTATTTTAATATTAAACTCTAGAGATATTACATTTTAAAATTTTAAATTTAAAGAAATTTAGAACTATTCTTGCTTGTACGATATTTGCAAAAATTATCGATGACGTACTACTCTTGAGAGTAAAGTAAACAATTAAGAAACATAGGTGATTAATTAAAATTTTTAAAATTTGACTTAAAATTAGTTAAATATTATGTTAATACAAATTTCACAGACATCACACTTTAAAAATTCAAATTTAACAAAACTTAGGAGCGTTCTGGCTTCTATGTTATCGATATTTGCATAAATTACCGATGCCGTGCTACTCTTGAGAGTAAATTAAGCAATTATGTTGCTTTAACGATAGGATTACAACAGCAATACAACGACAGCGATGACAAAAGAACAACGATTAATGGGATTTCATTATTCAGCAGCTACATATATAGTTGAGGTCAACAATATTTGTAGCTTGTTATTCTTCCGAAGCACAAAGACGCAAGGCAGACACGACTGAAACAAGCACACATGCATGCATAAACTAGAGGCTAGCAAGCAAAGATATTTGCTTTGATTTCATTGACGATGGACTTAGCATTTGTAGTAGCAGAAGCATGCAAATCCAGGGAAGCTGGCATGACAAGCCCCGTCCACTGCACCCTCCCTTGTGATGCAACTGTTCTTACAGCTTGATGATTTCAAACAAGGCCCTGACCATTTCTGAGCGCGTTCCTCGCATTGTCTTGCTTCTGCTACTGGCAGTTCTGCACTCATAAAATATTTCAACATGTACCCAGTTAGCCAACTAGATTACTAAGATGCCTAACTTATATCATCAACATACAACACACATACATGTATGTATACATGCATACGTACGTCCACACATGTGCGTGTGCGCGTGTGTGTGTATAATTAAATAGATAACAGTTATAAATATTACTTCAAATACTAACATGGAGTCACTCACCAAAGGAAGCAAAGAGGATGAAGAAGGCAAAAAGAAGAGCGAAAGTGGTGGTAAAGCCGGAAACAGACTTGGCCATTTTTGCTCTTGCTCTGGTTTTTGATGAAAATAGCACAAAGACTGACCCCTATTTATAGTACTCGGATAGTTTCTGCCCTCTTGAGCTAGGGCAATTAACTTCCGCAAGAGGTAAACAATTGTTAATCAAAAAGAGACATTTGGAATTATAAAATTAATCGAAATATTGAATTCAAAGCCGGGATGATAATATATTTTATTTGTATGTGATCCAATTTCACCTTAATGGACAGTATTGATTGAAATCTTCAAAATTCAAAGCTTATCCATGCCCAACTTCTTTGACTCAATCTTTCCTATTTCTTATAAAGATATCCCGTCATATGCTGTACCCATGTGATTATTGGATTGTCTCTTGTGTTGTTGACTTAAGTGTTTTGTTCATATACGAAAGAGATTAATTTTAATCTCGATGATTAAGAACATAATACTGTTTGATTTATTAATTAAAGGTTACCAACTGGGTCAAAAAAATAAAAAAATTGATGGCAGCAATATTTGAACCTTAGGTTTTAATAAAGGAGATTAACAATATGAGAATGTGAGAAGTCCCATCTGTCTAATTAGAGGCTACATAACCCTTCTTTTTCCTTTGCCCATAGCTATATCAACAGGTAACTAGGGCTTAAATTAGTTGTGTATACGCGTGGCGGCTGCTTAATTCGTGCCATTTTCCTTTCACATTTGATGCCTTGGATAATCCATCAATCAATCCCATTATCGAACATCAAAGTCACAATTAACTTATATGGCCATATTGTATTGGAGCCGGTATGGTGTATAAGTCTCCTCACTTTTGCATACCTGAGGCAAAACAAAATCATCGCCAAAGAATTATAGGTCAATTTAAGAGCAAGTGCTCGCTAGTGAATTTCTTTTTGATGAATATTATATAAATAATTGTCAAATTCTTCTTTAATTATCATGTGAACAGAAGAAATCTTCAGTGAATTTCTTCAGTGAAATCAAGCTAGAGAATTCAAGAGATTTGAACTTGACAGGAAAATGCAGTAACCCTAACCCTAGCATTCATGGATTGGACTTAATGATTGCAATGCAACTAAGAAGTTATTTAATTGTTTTTTCGAAGAAGAAAACCTTGGCGACTAAGGACACCTTCATCTCATCCCACCATCAGTTTCATTATTATATGCCAGTACATAAAGTATATAGTTACAAAGAAATACATGAATTTCAATTGAAGCCACTATAATGTTAGTATTAGTAAATTAACGACATGCATATAGCAAGAAATACATAATATATAAGTAGCACCGGTCCTGAATTTTAAAAGTTTTATATTAAATTTTTAAAATATAATTTTTATTAAGTTTAACATTGAACTAAAAATAAATAATATTACACGAATAATTTTAGACTTGACCTCTAAATTTTTAATTTTTAATTAAATTTTAAAGGCCCCCTGTGTTTAGTTGACTGCTTGCTACCAACACCAGATATAAGGAACAAGTTAATTACTTAATTATTGTGTTTTCACCAAGGTTTTTCTCCCATTGAACAACCGATAGAAGTTAGGCAATAGCATTGTAACATCTGAACTGAATGATCACTAATTAATCTGTGTGTTACAGAAAACGAATGCGATGGCAGAAATCAATTGGAATTATACACGGGAGAAGTGTATGCGGCACATGCAAGGGCAAGACAGGTCATGCTTTGGCGGGAGCTGAAATGGGAGCTGGCCAGATTTTGGACCTTTAATTGATTTACCGAGCACTTTCACAAACCCGACCTTAGCTCAGTTGGTAGAGCGGAGGACTGTAGTAGGGTTCAACCCATCAGTTTAATCCTTAGGTCGCTGGTTCGAATCCGGCAGGTCGGATTATTTCTTTTCGGGCTAATTATTTTATATATATATATATATATATATATATTTTTTTTTTAAATTTAAATTAAGTTGACAATGTAATTAAAATAGTAATAATAATGAAGCATATATTATTGTTCATTGATATGCACAGAGGAGAATCAATCAAGAGACAAGAAAGCAAAGAACCAATGCATATAATTAGTGGAATCCAACTCAAAAATCTCCGAATCCAACATGTTGAATTATTTTGGGCATGTAAGTCACACATGTTACATGTATACAATTTAATATGGTAAGAAATTTTAATTTTAATTATAAATTATTTTTTTATTTAAAAAAATCAAATTAAAAATTTCTTTGTCATCGAATTATCTTCCACCACTACTAGGCAAAGGAAAAAAAATATAAAACACTTATAGAAAAAAATGATTAAAGAGTTTAAAGTTCCATCAAACTTAAATAAATATATATATTTAAATATAAAAATAATTAATAATTTAATTTAATTAATTCAATCGAGCGACTTTTTAATTTTCAAGTATTGCATACCTTGTCTCTTTCTCTATGGCCTTTACAAGCAAGAAAGTGGCAATAGAACATTAGGGATAAAGCTTTCTTATACTTATAATTATTCTTATACAATACAATGGGTAGTTCCACATGGAATTAGGCAATTAGCATATTATTTTATATTATAAAAATTTAAAATTAAGGTGTAAAAGGCAATGTTTCCCACTAAGGTTTTTACCTTTTTTGGTGATTCTCTTTGGGAATTGGATAATCTAAATAAATGGAGCCCATAGATCTAGCCCATTTTCAAGTCATAGCCACCTCAATTTAGCCCAATTATTTGTTAAATTTGTGTATAATGCCCATAAGCTTTTAAAGTTCCCTTTAGTAACTACTACTTTTTTTTTTTCTTTATAACTTTTCTTGTTTTAATAATTTAGGAAAATATTTGACCATTTTTCTTTTAATTTTTGCTCATTAGTGTCCTTTCTTATACTTCAGAGGTCATTATAATCTTCAATCTAGTTTCCTCCATAGCAATATTGTTTTGATTATGATAAATTAGTACTTGTAAATTAGGGTTTTTAGTTAGTATTTGTGATGATCTTGTTTGAATTTAGAAAATGGTTATAAATTCTATAAAAAATTTTGTTGCTTACAAATATGTTAAGATATTAACATTACGTCCAATGTATTATAATATACGCTCGATTTTTAACATTAAAATACAAAACATTAAGTTAATAACAAAGTAATGTTTTATATTTACATGTATAGGTAAGATGATTGTAATAAATAGTAGATGTACAAAACGAATGTATACGATAAATTTTTATTAAATGAACATGCAATAATATAATTTTCTCGTCTTATTTAAAATTATTATAGAGCCCAAAAGAAGTTAATTAATTAAAAAAATAAATTATGGCTAAATATTTTGATAGACACTAATTTAATAATTAATTATAACAAGTGCAAATTAAATGCTAGAAAACATCAATCCTAATCACTCTTTTAATTACTTTGTTAAAAGTTAGCAAGTAATATTAATAGGTGTATATGGGAGAAACCGTTTAATGTCTCAATCAATAATAATTTGAAAATGGAATTAATGACACAAGGAAGACATTAAGATTATATGATCATCAGTAATCAGATCAGAGGGTGAAGGATTCATCCATCTTTGATAAAACAAAATACCCAGTTGCCACGTAGAATCCACCATCCATCCATCCATCCATCAATCAATGAACTCTAAAGTAAAAGCAGCTGCCGATCTTCCTCCTGGATTATCGGTGGGTCTAAGGAAACAAGCAGAACGGCAGACTTAACCGAAAATGCCAGTTAAAGACGAAAGTCGATACAGAGAAAAGCAAAGAAAACAGGGAAAAAAAAAAAAAGAGAGGGACAATGAAATAATTAGGGTTATGTGTCAGATTCTTAGTTTGTAAGAAAACCAATCATCATACTGCTACTTATTGTCCGAATTTGCCGCCTGCATAATCAAATCTTCAAGACCTTTCTGTCATTGTCGTGTAATTTTAACCAAGTTTCTAGACATTTATTACAGATTTTCTTTTTCTTTTTTTTTTTATATATATTTTTTATTATAAGTTACACTACTTTGCTTGCTACAAGTACCACAGATTCAGTGTTGGGCACAGTGCCACGTGGATCTTAACTTGATCTATTTGAATCTGATTGGCAAGCCAACTATAGTTCTCGATCAATTTTTATATTAACAATAATTAAATTCTCTTTACGTTAGAGTACATTGGATTAGAGCTGCACTTATTATTTACCCTCTATTTAACAAGCTTGAAAATTAGAGTGTAACATATGACATACATACAGTGAGTAAAATTTACTCGTATCATAATTTAATAATTTAAATACAGCAGTTATAGATTACAACTCTGCTTTGAATTTTACTTGCATAATTGTAAAAATTTTTGTACAATTATTTTTTAAAAAAGATGAGTATTTTTTTTTTTTGGTTGATCAAATAAGTGTCAATAAAAAATTAGAATCATCTTTTAATTTTTAATAAAATAATGATATATAATATAATTAATAATAATGAACTGTTAATATTATATTTTAATAAATTTATTAATAAGTTTTATATTTTATTATATAAATTTTAAAAAATAATTTAAATTATTTATTATTAATTATGTTATATATATATTAATATTTGTTTAAATTAATAAAAAAATATTTTAAAAATCCTAATGCAATGATAAGAATGATGTGATTGGGTAGTTGCACAATCATTCCTCTTGTAAGTTAATGAGAAAATTGCTTGCTATGAAAAAGGGAATTCAAATAACTTGTAAAAAGAAAGGAGAGCTTTGGGAGTGGTGAGAATAATACAAGATAAAAGGAGAAATGAATTGGTGCTACATGCAATGTAGAAAATCCTCCACCTTAGCATATTTTCCAATAAAGTAAATGGAGGGAAGATGCCATGTGTCTTTGCTATCTCATCAAAAGAAAAGAAACAAAATAAACAAGTAAAGGAAAAGAAAAAAAAAAAAAGATATTTGAATGGGATAATAACATTCAAATCCCTAAATTTTGTATACTTTACTAACAAGGACATTGTTTGTGGTTCTTTTTAATAAAAATCTGTATCTTTTTGTTGTGTTAATGGATGTTAGTAGATTTATTTATATTTGCAATTATAGTCCTTCAATGTCTACTAAATTAACTATGAGACTAATAAGTTGATGGTTGATTCAAAAAGAATAACAATATTAAGAATTAATAGAAAAATATAAAATTAGAATCCTTTTTATAACATTCTAAATTTTAAGAGAAGAATTCTCTTTTGACCCTTAATTCTTAACATTAATAATAGAATAAAACGATGACGGTTTGCGCAAAATTGTAAAAAATTATGTATTATTTTATAATTATTGAAAATTACATCCTTCCTAATGATTTTATCAAAATTCAAGGACTTTTAATGTTACTACCATAGAATTGGAATATTGAAAAGGAAGAAGGCCAGTATTCTGCTCTGTGTATATATAATAAACCTACCTAGCCAACTGGTTCCAAGAACAGATAGCAATTCCAGCAGCAGATACATCAGAGAGTAGCAAAAACAGAGGCAGTGGCAGCTCACTCTGTTTTCTCTGTTTCGCATCTCTGTTTTTATTTCCATTTCCATGAACCAAAACATCATAGTATTTTCACTCTCTGTTATGATCACAGCAGCAACTCTCTCTTCTCTCTTCAGAGAAATAACTGCTGCCATAGCTTTGGCTCAGAACCAGCTCTCCTGCTAGCGAGAACAAAAACCCATCAAACACCGTAGCCACTTCAAATTTTGTTTTCATTCGTGATACTCGAGTTCAAATGGATTCCTTTGAAATCAATAACATTAAAATCGGGAAAGCAAATGCAATCATGAAGCATCGCCAGCTTCGAAAGATGGCAAAACTGTTCAGAATAATTGAGATTTCTGTGCTTCTTGTTTTGGTATCCCGTTTTTCCTCTCAATTCCCAGTTGCTGTCAAGAACTCCAGAGAATATTTCAAGGACCTGACAGTTTTCGTAGTTAGCCCTCGCTTTGTTTTCATCCTAGGCAACGTCATAGTTGTCATTCTTTTTGCAAAGTCAGGTCAATTTTCCTCCCAGGATTCTGGTAGAAAGGATTCAAGCAACGATCTCTATGAAGAATTCACTGATAAGACCGAGAAGACTCAAAACATTCATCGGTACGAGGTTGCGTACAGAGAAAAGCAGAGCCTATGCACAGAGAAAGTAGTTGGCGATGTAGCACATACTTCTTGGCAAACCAAGAATTATTGGAGAAGTCAATCGGAGAACTTAAAGCGTGTAAATTGCGATAAGTCATGCCGGGAACTGAGGAGATCTGGGACTGAGAACTACAGGAAAAGTACTGATTCTGGGGAGAGATTGGTGAAAAATTCATACTCTGAAGATAAGATGAGTAATGAAGAATTTCGCCGTACGATCGAGGCTTTCATTGCAAGGCAACAGAAGTTTCGAATTGACGAAGAGTACTCTGTGATCTAAAGGTTACCTGAGTATGCACATTATTAAACGTTTCCCCATTCTGTTTTTCCTTTTTCTTTTCCTTTCCTTTTCTGTTTACATGGTTGTATGTTTGTGCTTCTATGTACATTGCTATATCATATAGGCAATGGAAAACTCTTGGCTAGATGTTTTCTATTCTTTTCATTGACTTCTTCTCTATACTTTCTGGTTATTGAAAGATCAAACTTCTTAAATTTCATTTGCACATGAACAATCAAATTTCTTAAATTTCATTTGCGCATGAACAAATTTGTCCATAGGTCAAGTTCCCCGGGAATCCGAAATGACCTTGATTGATGTCAATAGCTAATGGGTAGTATAGCCATAGAAGACAGTTCTTGAAGAATGGATAAGCATATGATATAATTTGAGGCATTGCCATATTCTGTATGATGCGAAACTTTTGACAAAATGAGAGGAATGTATTCCAGTAATATGCTTTTGGTGCCAAATTCTAATTCTTAGCCAATTTTAAATTCATGGAGCAAAGGATAATGCCAGCTGTGTAAACTGAAAAAAGCTTTTTCATGTTTAATCCATGCCTGAACTTTTGAAACTACAAATCAGATTGACAGAGAAACTGGTGGTGGCATAGGCATAAGTTCTGTGGTAATCAGTGCAAGATGAGTTGGTTATTGGTATATATTCACTAAGTGGAAACGTCATAAGATTTTATGCTTTTCCATTCCATTGGCAGTAAATCATTTCTTGAGAATATGCACTGTTCATATATCCTATAGTACAACGATTAAACGTGTAGAAAATCAGAAAGAAAGCATCATTAGAAAACTATGCATATATTTTACCGGCTAAAGAACTAGATTATCATATTCTTAATCAAATGGGTAGCAGATTCCAATCAGTTCCCCTTTTGAGTTGAAGGCTTACTTAATATTGACTGTTGATTTCAGAAGATTGATATTCTCCTAGAGGATGCCATTACAGTGTAAGAATTTGATAATTCTGGTGGGACAAAAGCTGCTAAACTGTCACGCTTATGCTTAAATTTGAAAGCATAATTAATAAGTGTTCAGTAAACACCTACTTAAATTAATTTTACAGCTTCTGATATGTGAAGTGCAAGAGATAACTTCATGTGAGCTGAACAATTGGTAGACAATTATGCATGTGCACCGGGAAATTGATCCATCTTTCTGGAAGATTCCAGAATTCAGATACATGCTTGCTACCTGTCTGAAGCCGATTTTATATAGCATTGGATTTCACTAAAAACCTGAGCAGGTTGGTACTTTCATGGAGGAAAGGTTTTTGGATTGTCCCTATCCATAGAACTAAAACCAACATACTCAAAAGTATGTGGGTGTACGGGGTTCTCTGTCATTTACCAAAAACTACGACAAGCATGAGCTTTACCCAAATGTCTGTCAAACGACTGAGAATTAATGGACTTGCTAACTTCAACTCTCGTCCTTTTGCACAAAATTTATGTATAAAAATTGGCCTACAAACTAAATGGAGCCATCTTATTTATTTGCTGTGTTTCTAGGATGTTGTGCTTACAGTGAATGCATGCAACACCTTAACATGATAAAGTTCAAATACCAAACGATCTTATGGATAACAAATTTATTACATTGTTCTGTTACCATGAAATTGAATAAAGGTACCAAAAAGGCAGAATGGCCATGGCTGAAGGCAACACCTTTCAAGGTTTCCCTGAAGACAAAGGTGGGGTATCTGCATTTTTGTAAGTAGATGAGCCAATCGGATACCTATCACCCTTTATGGAGTCTGCTGAAGCAATAGATTCAAGTTCAGCCATTTCTTCTTGAGTTAGTTTCACTGACAGAGCCTTGATATTTTCATTGAGGTTCGCAATCTTGGTGGTTCCAGGAATGGGACATACATCATCTCCTTGGTGATGAACCCAAGCCAATGCAAGCTGTGATGGGGTGCATCCTTTCTTCGCTGCTATTTCATTAACTTGTTCATATAGCTTTTTGTTATGCTCCAAATTTTCAGGTTGGAACCTTGGTAGATACTGCAGAAATTAGAACACACTCACGTCAGCACAAAACTGTTATTGAGTCATTAAGATGAACATCATTTTGGATGTAGCATGATTTCACATGCAGAGATGAATAAATCGGTATTTGATTGTACAACACTGTCAGTAGTTCCTAGGAGTACCACAGCCATGGTTTACTTCAAATGATAACACAAACAGCTAGATGATACAAAATTGTCAATAAGATAGGTTCAAAGATGTTCACGGCTTTGGTATGACTGGGAGAAGATGTATCTGTACATGTCAGTTGAAAATCATGATGATTTCAGGAATCTCAAAAGACAGACGTTGATTTCTACAATTTGCCTAAGAGATCATGCCCACATATCGATAATCAGAAGCCAGAATGAAGGAACTAGTTAATTTCTACAATTTTCAAACACATGAAGCCAGAATAAAGGAACTAGCTGAATATTTTTTAAAAAAAAAACAATAGGAATTTTTTAAACAAGTCAAGTTCCTACAGAGTTTGATTAGAATGAACGATAACCATGGGTTCTAGAAAAGATTTGTGAGTTACATAAAGTCAAATATTGCACAGATCACTGTAAGTGTCTCAGGAGAAGGTGTTTTGAATCTCCATAAACATCCAACAATGATGCTAGAAAATCCTTTTAAGGCAAATTTCACATGCAATGAACTCCAAACTCTACTATGGTAGCCTTACCTTTCTATAATCTCCCTCTGTAAAGTTTTCAGCCAACTTAGGCCCTGTTGAAAAAAATCCTCTTCCTAGGGGACTGTATGCAACAATCCCTATGCCAAGTTCCCTGAGAAATCAGTGACATTACATTAGCATATGTTAAATTACTTTACTAATAATTTATTACTTCTTTTACCCCTGGACAGTTCATTTAGTCCATTAATGCCTTACCTACATGTGGGAATTATATCTTCCTCTACATCTCGTGACCACAAGGACCATTCCAACTGAACAGCAGTTATTGGATGAACAGCATGAGCTCGTCTAATTGTTGAAGCAGAAGCCTCGGATAGTCCAATATACTTTATTTTGCCCTCTTCAACTAGTTTCTTGAGTTCCCTCATCTTCCAAAAGAACACCAAAAAAAAAAAATAGTGCATGTTCAATAGGAAGCTTGTTTTGAAGATATGAACAAAAATAGAAACTTAATGGAAGAAGGAAACATCAGTGCAAGACAATCATATTTCATAATTATATCAGATTGTTAGTGTAATAAAATATGTTTCAATGAAAGATAAGGGTAAAACAAAAAAGGATTACTGCCCATAACCTGACAAGAATTACACTGTGTTCAGTTGTCATTAATGATGATCCACTGATGTTTGAGTTTCGGAACACAGATTTCGACAATTTAAACCAGGAATCGGGAAGTCTCTAAGTCAAGTGTGAAGCAAGACAAATTGCATTTTCACATTGACAGTAATCAAATTCCATAATACCCAATCTTTCCTGTGATGATTCTACAATCCATGTGTACGAATAGTTTCTTTAGTGTTAATTAACATGAATGGCATAAATGTTCCATCTCCTCACTCTACAGACTGACAGACATACATTGTCCCTTCCAAAACAGTTCTCTGCAACAAAGGCACTTACTAAAGGGTACTTGTAGTCTGTTATCAGCATCAGAAGTTGCACTTTTAATGATTTATATGTTTTTTGATAAAAAAGAGATCACTAACTGCAGTACCAGAAACTGCCAAATGCTCCAAGAAATCACATATTTAAAGATTATTGAATTTCTTTTCAAAAGAAAACTTCACATGCTTACGACTGCTTTTGTTAAAATTTTATGGAAAATTAGCCATTTAAAGATTGATGAATGTCGGCGGGACTTTGAGGATTCAATATTTACAACTCCTATATCAGACAGAAATTCATATAAATTACCATACCAGATTCAACTCTTCCGTCATGTAAGTTGCACAAGTGCCGGAAATCAGAGTTTTTTGTTTTTTTTTTTTTAAATTGAATTCTAGTGGTTGAAGAAGACTGAAGATGAACTTTAAGCAACTTGCAGATCAATGATGACAACATCTTTGCTAACACATTGATTCAAACAATTTAAGGGAAGTTGCACTGCAACAATTGAAACAATTAAGAAAATAGGAAATTAAGTGCTCATATAAAAAAGAACACATATCTTATGTGGTTTGGCAAATTGTTTGGGTTCACAAAAGGGAGGGAGACTAGATCCACTAAAATGACAAAAATGAATATAACATTATCCGACCTATATCCACTGCCAGCCATCCAAAACTGTTAATACAAAATAATAAAATAAAATAAAATAAAATAATATTACCACAGTTTGTCAATTAATCATGCTCTAGTAGGACTCCCATACTAACTAAGGCTTAGTTTGGGATTTGTTGTGCTTCTACTTTACTTTGAAATCATAGCAACTCGCATAATGTGAGTAAGATTATTCTATAATGGCGGTAGCTTCAAAATCATAACACCTCAATCCCAAAGAGATCCTAAATCTTTGGTCTCAAGAAAAATGAAGCTACTTAGTATTTTTGCACAAAATTTAAAGGTCGTTGAGGGAAGAATGCTTTTAACAAAGCACTTACACCTAATAGTGCTTAGTTTAATAGCATTTTCTTTTATAGCAATTTTAACAAACATTCTAAAAGTCAGTTTTTTTCTCCTTAAAAAACACTCCCAAACATACCCCCTAGTAACTCTAGATACAATCTTACACATTACAAAGGTGATGTAATTTTTTTCACCATTTAGTAAATCAAAAGATAGAAAATAGCGGAGTTCAACCATATTTGGCAAAATGAAACAGAATAAGGGCAAAAGGAAAAACCTTTTTACACTGAAATTGAAGCGAGCAGTGCCATGAATGCAAGTGAAATTAACTAATTAACAAGGAGAATGGAAATATAAAATGGGGGGTGGGGTGGTGGGTGTGGTTGTGTGGCGCAAACCGTGACTTCAATGGGAACTCGTGTGTCGATTCGATGTTGGTAATAGAGATCAATACAATCAACATCAAGACGCTTCATGCTGGCCTCGCAGGAAGCTCTCACATAAGCCGGATCGCCACGATATTCCGACTTACCATCCCCATAGCTGATACCAAACTTTGTGGCCAACTCAGCTCTTTCTCTGAACCCACCTTTCAAAGCCTATCCAAAGTCAATCATATAATATCAACGTGGGAAGAGAAAAACAATCAAAAAGTTAACTAATACCCTCTTGAAACAACAATGAAGAACGTAGATGGGGAGAAGGAACCTTGCCCAGAAGGATTTCATTAGTGTGTGGACCGTAGATGTCGGAAGTGTCAAGAAAAGTGATTCCACTGTTGATGGCATAGTGGATCAATTCTATCATCTCAGATTCCGGCTTCGGAGGACCGTAAAGAAAGGACATGCCCATGCATCCCAAGCCTTGTGCCGAAACTTCCAGGCCTTGAGAACCAAGCTTAATTCTCTTCACACTCTCCATTTTCACTGCAATAATAGAATTGGGTTCTTGCCAATACCTTCTTCAATCGTGGTTTATAAACAACAATTCGAAGGTGATTAAGATAAGCCGAAAAATCCGCGCTTGTTTCTTCTTCTGACGTGGACAATGCTACAAGCACTTAACGTGTAATGCTAACGTAAGCGGTATGTTAAAGGACTGTCTCTGTCTGCCACGTGTCAATGAAGCACCCCAGTCTAGAATTTGTACCACGCAGGTCAACAAAGTACCGCCGTAATGCACCTTTTAATAATTGTAAGATATTCCCCTCAAAATTTAATAAAATTATACATAAATATATAATTTATTAAAATTAATATATTATTCTTAATAATATTATTATTATATTTAATTATTAATTAATTAATTAAAATAATAAAATAAATTTTATAATATATCAAAATTTTAAAAATAATTTTTATTAATTTTAAAAAATATATAAAAATATTATTAACATATAAAATTTATAAATATAAAATTATTTTAATATTTTATTATTTTAATTAATAAATAATTAAATACATTTATTAATTTTAAAAATATTATATTTACATATAATTTTATTAAATTTTTTAAAAAATATATCAAAATATCCTTTATAATAAATAAAAAAAAATACAGACAACATTGAAAAACTGTACTACGACTTGTAAATTCAAGATTTGTCGTGTCCCTTAATTATCCACAGCTCTAGTTAACGTCGTTGCATGAGATATTGATGCATTTATTTTTCCCTGTTGAACTAGTTTCTTGAGTTCCCTCATCGTTCAAAGGACAAGAAACAACTTATTGTAACCTATGCAGAGGTGGCTCTGGTGCCAAAAAGGCAGCGGATTTGTTAATCGATCAAAATTCTCAAATTTTAATTGAAAATTAAAATTAAAATTTAAAATTAATTATATAAATCAACGCTAAATTTAATAAAAAAATATAATTTTAAAATTTATTTAAGAAACCGAAAATTTAGATTAGGCCTTCCAAATTTTTCTAAAATTTTAAGAAGATAACATTCACAGTAAGCTATACCATATTCTACTTTTCGGTGGAAAGATTTCAGGAGTAATATACTACGATGATCCAAACAATCAAAGACATGGAAAGGGAACAACCATGCTGAAATGAACACAAAATGTATGCAGTTTGGCAAATTGTGTATGCTATAAAAGATAGGAAGATTTTCAAGAGATATAGCAAGGACAAGCTTGAAATATTTGATCACACACAACTCCTTAAGGTCTTCAAAGAAGAACTGCCATCTTATTTTATTTACTGTATCTTCAGGATGTGATGATTACAGTGAATAAAGACAACACTTTCGACTAAGTTAACACACCAAACAGTCTTATTAGTAACGGAGTTTACACACACACACGATAAAGCTTACAGACCAAACGGTCTTATTTAATAACACAGTGGGTACATCTGTTCTGAAAGTGCTAACCAGAAAGTGCATAAAGGTACCAAAGAGGCAGTGTATAGCCATGGCTGAAGGCAACACATTTTAAGAAGGTTTCCATGATGATAAAGGTGGGGTATCTGCATATTTGTATGTAGATGCCATACTTGGATATCTATCACCCTTTACAGCATCTGCTGAAGCAAGAGATTCAAGTTCAGCCATGTCTTCTGGAGTTAGTTTCACTGAGAGAGCCTTAATATTTTCATTGAAGTTGGCAACCTTGGTGGTTCCAGGAATGGGACATACGTCATCTCCTTGGTGATGAACCCACGCCAATGCAAGCTGTGATGGGGTGCATCCTTTCTTTGTTGCTATTTCATTAACACGTTCAAATAGCTTTACATTGTGCTCCAAATTTTCAGGTTGGAACCTTGGTAGATACTGCAGAAATTAGGACAAGCACTTCAGCACAAAAACTGTGTTGAATCATTAAGAAAGAACACCATTTTGCAGATAGCATGATTTACATGCAGAGTCATAGAAGAATATACACCTCTAATTTGATTGTGCAACACTTTCAGTTGTTCCTAGGCGAACCAAAGCCATGGTCCACTTCACATAATAAAAATGAAATGCCAGATTTTACAGAAATGTCAATTAAGAGAGGTTCAAGATGTTCTTGGCTTTGGTATAAGAAAATGTTTCTACACATGTCAGTAGGCAATGAAGCCAATTTCTACATTCTGAGAAGAAAGATGGTGATTTCATATAATTGGCCTAAAAGATCATGCCTACATTTCTGCAATAAGCAGCAGCCATCTAAAAAGGTGGTGGCTTGAGATGGTTCAAACATGCAAATATGTACTGATGGTATAAGATAGCCCCAGCAGATAAATGTAGCCCAATAAAAAATACAGAAGCAAAAGAGAGAGATGGAGAACACTAAGATGCATGGTGCAATAAAAGGAACGCAGTAGATAGCAAGATGCAGAAGATGGTAACAGATCTTTGCCACACAGAAAGCACACCTTTATTTTTGTAGGCTAATCACATTTGGTCAGAACTATTCAACATAAAATTATTGAGCTACAACTCATTTAGTTTGCTGTATAAATTGACTGCAATTTCTACAATCCTCGGAACTTTTCTGGAAGGAAAGGGATTAAGAATAGCTTGTAACAGGTTCACAAACAATTTAAGTACTTATGAGATACTAAGAATGATTGAAACAAGTTTCAGTCTGAAAATTGTTGCAAAGTTTTCAGTTGACAAAAAATGGAGATAGAAAAAAAAAATTGTTAAGGGACTTCCATCTGCATGCAGAGGAACTCCATGATAAAACATTTTTCCATTTTAGATTCAACTGGAAGTGCACAATTAAACATTAACAGGATCTAGTAGTACTTAAGGTAATGAACATTTTTATGATCTAAATTTGGACAAGTAATAGAACTTTGCTATGACCCAAATTTGGACAAGGAATTTCACTTCTAAAGAGAAGATTTGATTTAACGGGCATTATCATGCACATTAATTGAAGACATTAATATACATTACATCAAGAGGAACAATCAAAAACTATGAAGAATTGCATTAGTATAGAGTAAAACTTAACATGTGTAATGCCCCAGTTTAAAACTCAGTGAAAATGGAAAGGTTGAGGACTTTCTGTTGTCAATAGGATGATAATTTGGAGTTCAATAAGTGATTACTTATTTCCTCCATTCATTTATACAATGCAACTTCATTGCTATCTAGAAGGCCAGAATGAATGAGCTAGTAGAAAACTAAAATAACAGGATGTTTTAAACAAGTTCCTACAGTTTTTGATTCGAATGAACTACCAAGGGTCCTAGAAAAGATTTCCAAGTTTGAAATTGAATGTAAGCCACTGTAGTTATCTTATGCAAAGGTGTTTGACATGCCTGGAAACATCCAATAATGATGCTAGAAAACATTTTAAGGCCAAATGAACATGCAATGCATTATTCCAAATACTAATAATTGAAAACTAGGCATACAGACCTGTCTAAAATCTTCCTTTGAAAAGCTTTCAGCCAGCTTCTTTCCTGAAGTAAAAAATCCTCGTCCAAGAGGACTGTAGGCAACAATCCCAATTCCAAGTTCCCTGAGCAATAAGTGGCATTGCATTAGCATATGTTAAATTACTTTTCTCCTAATAGCTTATTTCTTTTGTCCCATTTAACGCCCTACCTGCAAGTTGGAATTACGTCTTCCTCTACATCTCGTGCCCATAAGGACCATTCCAACTGCACGGCTGTTATTGGATGAACAGCGTGTGCTCGTCTAATTGTTGAAGCAGAAGCCTCAGAGAGCCCAACATACTTTATTTTGCCCTCTGCAACTAGTTTCTTGAGTTCCCCCATCTTACAAAAGAACACAAGAAAGAATTGGTGGATGTCAAATAGGAAGGTTGTTTCTAAGATATCCAAATAAGGAACTACTGGTTCAAGCCAATCATAATTCATAATCATACCAGATTGCTAGCATAATCGAAAGTTTCAATAAATGATATAGCAAAGAAAAAGGATTATTGCTTATAACCTGACAAGAATTACACAATGTGTTCAGGTATCATTAATGATGATTCACTGATGATTTTAGTTTCTAAACAGATTTCGCTATAATAATTTGAACCCAGGAATCTGAAAGTTTAGGTATGCGGCGAGACAGATTGCATTTTCACCTTGGCAGTAATCCAGTTTGACAATATCACATCTTAACTGCAATTACTCTACAGTCCATATGTTACACTATGTCTAATGGTGTCAGACTGTTAGTTAACATTAATAATATTAATGGTCCCCCTCCTCACCCCAAACACCTGCATATATTCATCTCCCTCCAAGCCAGTTCCCTACAAAACAGAGACTTACCTAAAGGGTACTCGGAGTCTGGTATACGTGTTAGATGCCAAACAAATTTAGAGATTCAAATGTTTTATTGTTATGAAAAAGAAATTACCACCTATAGTACCAGAAATTGCCAGAGTTAACTAAACAAGAAAACTTCACATGCTTAAGACTGCTTTTACTAAAATTTGAGAGGGAATTTGCAACTTGAAGATGAACAAATTTCTTCAGGACTTTAAGAATTCAATGTTCAAGACTCTCATCCAGATGCAAATTCCTATGATTAATCGATATACCACATTCGACTATTTCATTATGTAGATTGCACCAGTGTCAGAAATCAGAGATTTTTATTAAAATTGGAAATCAAGATTATCTGAGAAGACTGAAACTAAACTTAAGCAAGTTGCTGATCAGAGAAGACAACATCATTTCCTCGCATATTGATTCAGACATAAAGCAAAGTGGCACTACGCAATGGAAACAAGTAAGATAATAGAAAATTAAGCGCCCATATACAACAGAACATACAGTTCATGTCGTTCGGCAAATTTTTTGGGTTCAAAAAAGGAATGGAGACCAGCCCCTAAAACAACAAAAACGTAGAAAAAGCTCTCTGACCGCTCGGCCAGCCCGGATTTTTAATACAACCGAAAGAAATACTACCATCGTTTGTCAATTAGTCATGCTGCTGCAGGACTCCCATATTGCACCATGCTAACTAAATTCCCCCGCCTCTTTAGTACATTTTAAGAAAATTAGTGTTTAACAATTAGTATAAAAACACTTTGCCTTTTCTCCTGCCAGACAGTTTGAAAATATCTTTTTACGGTGCAATTGAAATTAAAATCACATACAAAGCATGTTTCAAACGTACAGGGAGAAAGTAGATTTAAGAGGGGTGGGGGTGGCAAACCGTGACTTCAATAGGAACTTGTGTGTCAACGCGATGTTGGTAATAGAGATCAATACAGTCAACATCGAGTCGCTTCAAGCTGGCCTCACAGCAGGCTCTCACATAAGCCGGATCGCCGCGACATGCGGGCTGACCATCCTTAAAGAAGACACCAAATTTTGTGGCCAATTCAGCTTTTTCTCTGAACCCGCCTTTCAAAGCCTATCCAACACATAGCAATGCGGTAACAATCAACAAATAATTAACTATTACCCTCCTGAAACTAAAAAGAAGAGCGTAGAGAAAGAAAGAGAGAACCTTTCCCAGCAGGATTTCATTTGTGTGGGGACCATACATGTCGGAAGTGTCAAGGAAGGTGATTCCACTGTTGATGGCATGGTGGACCAAGTCTATCATCTCAGGTTCCGGCTTTGGAGCACCATAGAAGGCGGACATGCTCATGCATCCCAATCCTTGTGCTGAAACTTCCAGACCTTGAGACCCAAGCTTGATTCTCTTCACTGTCGCCATTTCTTGATTCTCTTCACTAGGGTTCTTGGGAAATAGCTCCAGCTTTATAGGAGACTTATCAGCAGAGCAAACAAGCTCACCGGCTAAAATATTCGTGCTTGTTTAAGACCGCCACCTTCATGGTCGTAATGAGTTGAAAAATTCCATGCCAACGTAAGTGCTTATGCAAGCGGGCATGTTTCTGGCCGCCACGTGGCAAAAGCACCGTCAATTTAGTTTTGACCGTGGAAAACCGATCCAGAATTTAGACTAACCAATTTTTTTTCTTGGTGGTTACCGATGAAGGGTTATACTTTAAATTTTTATATTTTTAAATTTAAATTTCTAGCTTAAAACCCTAATTTTTAATCTCTTAACTTTTATTTAAACCATAAATTTCGCATCTGCCGTCGTCCATCGTTCCCAAAGTCATCGCCTATCAAATTCTTTACTCTTAAATGCGTCGCTGTCACCCATCCCTCTCCGAGCCGTTATCTGTCATACTTGTGGCTTGCCAACCAACCATACTCACCACCGCAGCTCTCTACCACCGTCGTTTGAGTTGAATTCAGAGACTGGATATTAGGAATTCAACATATTAGGACTTAGAATATAGGAATTGAGAGTATGGATTAGGGTTAGGGTTTGTTTGAATTGGGTTTGAGATTTTTTTTTTTTTAAAATTTTGTAGGTCGATTTTGTTTGAATTAGGGTTATTGAAAATTTAAATTTTAGATTTCAGTAGCCTTTAAATTATTAATGGTAAAAGGAATTTCAATAACCTTTGGAGACTCAGAAAGGTCGCAATATTCACGGAACATTGTTCGCATTCAATGTTAGTGTACTCCGGATAAATCCTGTACTCTACCATTTAAAAAATTACTTAATAAAAATTATTTTTTTAAATCTTTTTTCAAATATTTTAATACAAATAAAAAAATTTAAAAAATATAAATATATATATATATATATATATATATATATATATATATATCTCCGGGCGGAGAGACCTAGGCTATAGTACATTTACCTTTACAAACCTTTATACTTATTTTTTTTTATTTTTATATTATTAATTTTATTTTTTTATATTTTAAATATTATTTATTATATATTAAGTATTTTAAGTATTATTTATAGTTTATTTTATATATTTTAATATTTTTATTTTTATTTTTATTTTAAATTTTATAAAAATTATTTAAATTTTTTTATCGAATAAAAATTTTTAGTTGCAACTATACATACATGTGCTATAGCCATGCCCACATATATATATATATATATATATATATATATATATTTAAAAAATAAAAAATTAAATTAAATATATTATTTTTTAAATTTAACATATAATTATTTTTTATTTAAATAATAATATTAAAACCACGTAATAATTATATTTTAAAATTCGTTTAATTCTTGAAAATTTTAAAAATTTATTTAATTTTTAAAAATTTAAATAAGATATAAGCCATCTTTTAGTGATATATTACAGAAATCACAGCACATGCATTTCAGCACTAAAAAGTACCATTGAATCAATAAAAAAGAATATGGTCGGCGATAGAAGCATGATTTTACATGCAGAGTTAGAGATGTGATTGTGTAACATACTTTCAGAGTGGTTTCCTGGGTATAACACAGCCGTGGTCTGTTTCAAGCAATAATAAGAAACGTTAGATGATACAGAAAATGTTAACAAGGATAGTTTCAAGGTGTTCTTGGCTATGCATGTCAGTGGGGAAACATGCTGGTTACTACAATCTGAGAAGAAGGATGTTAATTTCTACGAAAGATCATGTTACATCCCTGTCATCAAAGGCAGCAATCTACAAAGGGTTGGCATGAGAAGGTTTAAACACCAATAAGCTAAGACTAAATTAAACTTCTAAGGTATCCACTAATACTTGAGGTAATGGAACTCTGTAATGATTCAAATTTGGAGATGTAATAGAATTTTAAGTTAAACTAGAAATAAAGCTTTGCTGCTTGTTTGCTCCATCACCTCTCACTGTCTAATAATAATGAATATAATTGTAATTATTTGATCCATGAATATAATATCTAATAATAATAAATATAATTGTAATTATTAATTTTAATTATTATAATATTATTCTCTTTAATCGTTCACAAAAATAATGATTTAAAATTTTATTTTTATACAAAACTTATTCTTAATTTATCTAAAAGATCTCATATTAATTAAAAAAGTTATAATACTTATAAGATATAATCTAATATCACATTTCATATAAGATAAAATTAAGTTAATTTTAGGTTTATAAGAAAAAATAGACAATATTACTTAATAAGTTAGTCTTTTGAGTTAATGACAAGCGCTTGACAAGTTCCTATCTAAATGATATAAAATTTTACAATTTACCTCTATTAAAATCTAACATTCTCGTTAGCATATTTTTTGACAACGTGTAATCTTACAATCTATTTTTTTGGGATATAATTTCTTTATTGACATATTTTTGAATGAATAAATTAATTCTAATACCTCAAAATTTTATTCTCGATATAAAACTTGTTTCTAACTCACCTAAAAGAACTCGTGCTAGTTAAGAAAATCAAATTATCTATATGACATAATCCAAATTCTCGGCTTAAACAAATATAATCTAAATTCTCACTCAAACCATATAAGATCTTACAATAACATTGGCTGATCAGACATGCATTGATCAGCAAACTTTGAGTGCAAGCAACATTGCTCAGTCAAGACAATCCACCACTAAACTTGTTAGATTATGCTTCATGGTCAGATAATGGCTGGACCTGTAAACTGGGTCTTAAGGCTGTTCTTACCAATGAAACTTATATAAAGCCACGACTTGATCGAATACTTTTTTCTCAGTTTCAGATTACCGTATCAGGATTGCTAAACTTCACAGAATGGATTGTGGTCAAGCTGTGGAGATGAGTGGTTCATGATAATCACAACTAACCATAAACACACAGGCTCAACCATTCTTTGTTGCGCCCTGGTCGTATGGATAGCACATCCATATGTCCTGTTGCACTCCATGTGAGTTTCAAATGCTGGTCTCCAGCCACCTTGGGATCACAGAGCTTGCACTTTTCTCAGAGATTGACGAGTTGACAGAGAAAGCAAAGGTGACTGCTGCAGATGTTGCTGAGCAGATGTTCCTGGTTAAGTATCTTGAGATTGAGAAGAGAAAAAATGATGAAAGTGAAGCCAAAGGAAGCAGAAGAGAGATCAAAATTGGGTAATCATTGTCTGTAACACAAAAACCATATTACAGTAGTTTCTTTTCCTTGAAAAAGCCTTCTAGTTGGAAGGATTGGCTTGAATTCTGAGAAAATTTTAAAAGCATCTCCTTTAAATAAAGGTTATTTGTATAAATAATTAATTTTAATTTAATTTATCAAATCGATCAACGTAACTATTTTTAAATCATTTTATTATACGTAATCATTTACATTTAAAATATAAAATAACAAAATACATAAATAATGTATTGTAAACAGTATACAAGCACACATTATCACACCTGTGAATAGTATATTTTAATTTTTTTAATACAATTAATCGTACTTAATTATGAAAATAAAGGCAAATTCTTTTACTTTATAAATTTTAAATTTTATTATTTCAAACGTAATTTTTAATATTATATATTTTTAAATTTTTTAAAAATATATAACTTCGATAGCACACAATTGATTTTGTATAAAATTATTTTAATTTTTTATTTTTATATTTAATTAAGAAATTAAAATTAAAAATTAATTTTTTAATTTATAAATTTAAAAAATTTTATTTTAAATATAATTTTTTTAATATTTCATATTTTTAATTTAAAAAAATTATAATGCAAGTGCCTTTGTCATTATAGCATGCAAATATCTTTTGCCATTTTGTGACTGTAGCACAAATGTCTTTTGCTAATTGCATTATTATAGTAATAAAAGTAGTCAATAAAAGCAAATTGGTCCAAAAAAGAGTTATATTGATTATATTAATAAAAATTTTTTGAAGTTATTAATAAAAACAAGTTGGTCCACAATCCTTCAACCAAGGCCAGGCCTTCCTTGTTAAAAGCCGTTAATCCTTTTCTTGTTCTCAAGAGTGTTCTTGGCACAGCTTTGGGAGATTTTGATGTACAAAACAGCCTGTTGAATAATACCCCAGCAGGAACCTTGTTGAAGTAAATGCCAAATCAACGAAGAACTCGAACCAAGACTGCCCCCAATTCTACTGCAACGAATCTGTCCAGGTATGTTAACCAAGAAATTGGATAAACAAAAGATTACATAGATAAAAGAACAAACAGTTTCTTTACTTGATCCGACAGTGGCTGCTCACATCAACGGATGAAAGATTCCAGCCCTCTATTTCTTATTCAGAAACGAAGATTACAAGTAGTTACAATCAAAGGCCGCAAAGAAATGAAGTAGAAATTGACAAAGAAAAACACAGAATTTTCACTCAGAAGTCCCAAGCTCTCTCTACTCTGTTTTCTTTTATCTTTCTAGACAGCTTGATCAAGGGAATGAAGTTTGTTAAAGATGCCTCCAGGGCATAACTGAAATACCAGCTTAACTACCCACAAAGAATGAAACAAACTGTCGGTGAAAAAATTAACAGTATTAGCCATAATTCATGAAAGAAAGTCTTTTAATTGGCAATGAATTATGTCCTTAAATGATGAAAACAGAAAATTAACCATAATTTTACTATTTAATAATATATATTTATATATATTAATTATCCACCACCCTATTTTCTTTCACTTTCCCTCGTTTTCCTGCCCTTTAACTGCCTCCAGCACCCTCCCGTTTTCTTCAACAGAGTCATCATCTTACTGGAAAGTGGAAACCAACCCAAACCCATCAATCAAAGTCCCTCCTTTACCATCTTCAGTAACCCCCCCCTTTTTTTTTCCCGCTAACCAAACATGAAACAGCCGCATTGCCATGAAAGCAAGAAGAAAATGGTTCTTGATACTACTCAAATGCCGTCGCCCATGACTATTGTATCTGCTGCTGCTTCTGCAGTGGCCACAGCTATGGTGGTTCGATCCATCGCTCAGAATATCTTGCCTTATGAGGTTCGTGACTGCTTTTTTCTGAAAATATTAGAAATTTTATTGCAAGATTTTCTTAAGAGTTGACGTTAGTCATTGAAGAATATGATGATGGTCTAAACCAAAACAAACTCTTTAAAACGGAAAAGCTTTATCTGGAACCCAGAATTCCCCCTCATGTAAAAAGAATCAAAATCAATTTGCCATATACGGAAACTAAGATTTCATTTTCTGTGGAAAAACTAAGACGTTAGTCTTGGCTGCTTACATAGCTCATGTGTCGAAGAAATCTGAAGAAATAAGCGAGCAAAAGAAAACTTTGAAACTTTTTTACTTCGCTGTATGAAAGGATTCCTGGAATGAATGGAGATTTGTGGCAATCAGTGAATCTTGATCATCCAGCCACTTTTGATACACTGGCAATGAACTTGGATGAGAAGAAGATGATAATGGATGATCTTGAGAGGTTTGTGAAGAGGAAAGAGTTTTATAGAAGAGTAGGCAAGGCATGGAAAGGTGGGTATTTGCTGTTTGGTCCTCCAGGAACTGGGAAGTCAAGCTTGGTTGCTGCCATGGCTAACTATCTCAATTTTGATGCCTATGATTTGGAGTTGGCTAATATTGGTGGAATGCGGAGTTGAGGAATTTGTTGATTGCCACAGAGAATAAGTCCATCCTGATCGTGGTGTACATTGATTGTTCCATTCAATTGAAGGATAGGCTCGCACAAACAGAGGCAATGGCTATGGATCCTATGACGTTCAGATCAGGATTTAATCAAGGACCTGAGTTAATCTTCTAATTCTATATTTATTTCTATATCTTGATGATCTTTAGTCCGATGAGTCTTGGTTGATGTGCCAAGAAACTTAATACTGTAATGTGCAATTTTGTGTTCTTAATTGTCCAAAGTGACGTGGATTTTCATGTTAGATATGTGCCAGTCTACTCTTGACACCAAGATACAAGCTGCAATTAACAAATTTGTTGTCAATTGTTTATGTATTTGCTTACATGAATTTTGTTGAGAGCTTTGTAGTGAATTTTGGGATTTTTGACAGTGGGGAGACCCAATGAGGTTTTGAACCCAGTTGTTTGGTGCAGCACTGGCAAAGACTACCTAAGTTCTACGATTAGCAAAGGTATTCACTGCCTGCGATTAGCTCAAAACAGCCTTGAGAACATGATTAAGAGATTTAAAGCACTAAATCACTCCCCATCAATGTCTTCTCCATAGTTTGTGGACCTTCACATTTTGGATAGCTAATTACTACAGTGGAAATTAGGAAATGGAGGGATAAAAGATTCCACTCAAATGTTTGATGCAAGTCAGATAGTGGTCCGAAGTGTCCCCAAACCCTGCATGTAATGCTCATTGATCATACATGGCAGGACATTGAGACATACTACTCACTGACCAGCAGTAGTCTGTCAAACTAGAACTGATAGCTTTGACGCTAGTTTGCTTATTCATTTTTTCAATTTTTAAGAGTATAGCATATAATATTGTCTGAGCCATATTATGTATGGATAGATTAGTGAGCAACATTGCTCAAGCAAGATGAGCCTCCATTGTGAATTGTTAGATTATGCTTCATCAATTAATGATTAGACTTGTGAACTGGCTTGTGCGGCCGTGCTTATCAATAAAACCTATATACTCATAACTTGGCCGTGTATTCTTTTTCAGATGACCTTATCAGGACTGCTAAACTTCATAGACGGATTGTGGTCAAGCTGTGGAGATGAAAGGATCATAATATTCACAACAAATCATAAAGAAAGACTTGACCCTGCTTTGTTGCGCTCTGGCCGTATGGATGTGCACATCCATATGTCCTATTGCACTCCATGTGGGTTCAAAACTGTGGCATCAAACTACCTTGGTGTGACAGAGCATCTGCTTTCTCAGAGATAGAAGAGTTGATAGAGAAAACAAAGGTGAATCCTGCAGATGTAGGCGAACAGCTGATGAGAAATGAAGTACATGAAGTTGCATTGAAAGGCCTAATTGAGTTTCTAGAGATTAAGAAGAGAGAAAATGATGAAAGCAGAGCCTAAGAGACAGAAGAGAGTGCACTGGAATTAAGTAGAAAGTCTTCAGAAATTACTTGAAGGGAAATGTGAAGACTTTCTGAAGATTTAGGAAAATGCCAAGGAGGTCTCAGAAGCAGTACTTGGTAATGAAAATAAATAAATAAAAGAAATTTTGAGGCAACCCATAAATGTAAGTGTTTCTGCAAATACTTCAGTTTCTAAATGCACCCACCATACTAATGAGTTAAAGTGTCTTGAGTAAAAAGGTCTTCTAGTTCTTAATGCACCCACTATCTACAATGCTAAGACTCATCTTATTCGTAAAAGGAATTCCAGGCTTCTTTCCTTCTATCGTATGGGTCCAATGGCCCATTCCAAAATTGGATACATGGATTGGGATCCTTTCCCCTGCTAAAATACCAAAAAAAAAAAATATATATCGTTGTATAATTACAATAAAAATTTAATTTATTTTGTATTATATAATTATCATATATTTTGTATAATTTTTCTTTCAGCATCTAAAAATAGGACAATAGGACAAATAATATTACAGTAATTCATTAGTTTGATTAGAGATGACAAAAATTTTTGTGAAAAACCAATATGTCTTGGGTATGATTCAAAAATATAAGTAATTACTGCTTGTTAATAAACCAAAACTCATGGGATATCAAAAAAATAAGTACTTCTTTTTTATATAATTTTTTTTTTCTAATTACAATGTTATGGCATGCTTCATTAAACAAAATATTTAATGTGTTCAAAGTCAAATAATATCATCCACATAATTAATTAGTCATACAAATTTACAAGATTCCTACAATAAATTTTGTTTTGACTTGATCAAATGACATTTGTACATTAGATATTTTGTGTTCAAGATTCCACAAAAGTGGTGGCATGTCACTATTAACTTCTACCAATATTATTTATTAAATGTAGACCAATCCAACACTTCCAAAATGTGACAAAATCAACCCTTCCATGTGATGGATTTTTAATTAATATAATTGGAGAATTCAAACATGATTGTGTTGGAGTTTTTGCCTTGCAAGGAATAATCTCCTTTATAAAGTAATTATATTACAATTTTTTTTTGGATTTTTTTATCCTAATTTGACTTGATCATGAACAAATTATTAGTTTAATGATTCAATTATTTGTTGTTGTCATAGATTCTCGGAATTTTTTATATGAATTTTTACTAAAAGCTTTATATATAAAAATATAAGATCGTGATTAATTGACGGTCTTACTATAGTATATTACATGTAAGATATATTAATTCTTTTCAACTTTTAACTTTTATGTTTTATATTTTTTTATATTTTATTTATTTTAAATTTTACATTAAAAAAATATAATAATACGCGTATATATAATGTAGTTAAATCTTTCGTTGATATATAATTTTGATGACTTTATCTCAATCTTATTAAAAAATAAAATTTTTAAATGATTAGAAAGCAAGTGATATCAAAATTTCATTTCCATTAATAACTTATGAGAATGACTAACAATCAAGAAAATGACCTTGCCCATTAATCAATATCTTAAATCATTAAAGGTTTGTCCATGAAAGTGGTAGGCAACAAACTCTTTCACAACTTTGAAGTTTCAAACTACTTAGATCCACTTTAACCCGGGCCCATCATTTGATGAACATTCTTCTTGCCCAATTTGATTCATGATCATTAGGGCATTGGGTTATTTTTGCTTCAAGTAAAAATAATCTTTGGCAATAATATTTGTGTAACCTGTAGGGCTAACTTGATCAATATTCCTTTTACAAAAGTAAGGTGTGTTGTGCTTCTATAGGTTTGGTATATACGAGATGTCCTTTTCTTACTCAATATTTGGTATCGGAGGAATAATTCATGCTTCTACACAAAACTATTTTATCTCACTTTTGGGTATTTTTTCTAAATCAAATCACAAAAATTTTATAAATTTAACAATTCAATACGAGTTTTATTAATTCATACCGTAAATATTTTAATTTTATTTGTTTAACCAAACAAATTAATTACGTACAAATCTATATAACATAGAAAAGTATGATGTCTATAGTGTGTGTATATACGGGATGAACTAAATCCTCATTGAACTTGATTTTTTCATTAGAAGAGGCTCGTATATATTTTGCAGTGCCCTCTATAAATACTTCACCATTATATAAAGTTCTTAATGTGAGTTTTAAGTCCTTGATTTCTCAATAAGTTGATCCAAAATAATACTTACGGCTTCTCCCAATTCAATCAGATTGTCACGAGTGGGACTTTGACCATAGCATAATCGACAGATTCTAGACATAGTCCTACAAGTAAAAGTATATTTAAAATTAAAGTATTGCCATAATTATTGACATAAAATTGTTATAAAAGGCAAAGGCATGATATGGAAAGAAAAGAATCATGAAAAAGTGTTAAGGTTAGATTAGATAGAATCAATATTCCCTTTGCCTTTTCCACAGCACACGAGCACGCACACACTCGTGCATGCATGTTGCCTTTTGCTTGCCGGCCGGCGGCTGCTGCTGCTGCTGCGTGCCAAGCTCTTCATCAACACATGAGAATCAACATGACTTTGACCACTTAATTAACTTAATTTAATATCATAATTAGTCAATTAATCATGGGTTAATTATACTAAATGAAAATTAAATTTAATAATAAAAATTTATAGCCATTTAAAGAAATTAAATGAAGAAAGAGGTGAGCCGACAATTGCAAGGGAGAAAGCAAAAGCAAAAGCAAAAGCGACACAACTAACCAACTAGGGGCAGGGTTGCAGTGGTGGATGACAGAACTAAACTATCAATTTAACGCCGTTACTTAAATTACCATACTACTGGGTCCACTCCACGATCAACAACATGAACCCTTGACGGTCCGTTTGAAATCGAGTGGATAAAGTTCGTTGACCAATGCAAGTTTTTGACCCTCCACTGTCCTATCATGGACACAACTATCATGTAGTCACTCTACGCTACAAATTTTTTAATGTTTAATCTATGATTGCATATTAGAATATGAGTCACTTGCTGTTGACCCAAATTGGAGTAGGAAGTTAAGATTTTGGGTGTAATTTCTTTGGTCTGTATAATTCATAGCATGTTGAAGTGTTAAAATTATTGGTGAAATTTTATTCGGACAAAAAAAAAAATAGAGACAGATACATTTTTGTTTTGAATATTTAAATTTATATTGAAATTTTAATAAAATTAGTCTTTTTTAAAAAATTTATAGTATGCAAAATATTAAATTTATTTGCGAAATTTTATTTGAATGAGAAAAAATAGAAACTGATATATATTTGTCCTAAACGTTTAAATTTATATTAAAATTATCATAAATTTGGTCCGGTCAATAAAATTTAAGAGTATAAAAAGTATTAAGTTTGTTTGTAGAATTTTACCGAGACAAAAAAAATAGAGACTGATATATGTTTGCTCTAAACATGCATATTTACATTAAAATTATAATGAGTTTAGCTCGAACAACACAACATATATTTGATTTGTGTTAGATCCATACAATATACACATATATTTAAGCTCAACTCTTGGTTACTTCAATGTATACAAAGTATTAAGTTTGTTTGTAGAATTTTACTAAGACAAAAAAAATAGAGATTGATACATGCTTGCCTGAACATCTAAATTTAGATTAAAATTATAATGAGTTTAGTTGGGTCAACACAATATATATTTGAGTTTGTGTTAGACCCATATGATATAGACATATATTTAAATTCAACTTCTAATTATTTCAGTATGCCTTAATATTTTATACTGATTACTATAATAAGTTATAAATTTTTAAAAAATATGTACCAACTTTTGTCTTAATAATTTTATGTGATATAAGTTAGACTATTCATTTCTGTATGACTTCTTTATTCAATATGTTTGTTAATAGAGAAAATTAAGGTAACAAATTAAGTAGGAAGGAGTTTGCATTATGTGAATGTGACCAAGGCACTAGCCAATATTAAATACATGGATCTCTAACATCAATTTGATTTATTATACAAATACAATAGTTGAAGCCACATTACCCATAATTCAACATCTACATTTACTCATTGATAGGCAATTCGATACCATTCCACCATTGGCTAAGTGACACCATTAAACCACCATTAAAATTTGTTAAGGCTTTGCAAAAGATCTTTATTGTAAACATCTTATAAAGATGCATTGTTTGAATGAATTTGATCTAGCTACCCAATGGGAAATCCCTTATGTTCATTCATGATCCACAAACTTATAAAGATATGGTTGTGCTTCAAAGATTGACATTTCTATAGCCATCCCTACTTATAAACCAAAGTAGCCGGTTCTTTTTGACCATTTATTTTCCAACAGAAACATATAACATTAACATAATACTACCATTCTATTCAATAAAATTATTATTATTATTGTTGTTGTTGTTTTATTTTAAATTAATGTGTAAGCAATAATACTTCATTGAATGAAAAAGAGAAATAAGACTATGATGTGATGATGATATGCATGATAATCACATGTTCCCCACAAATTTAATGCATTCAATTCAAGAGAGTGTTGGACTCTGGTTAGAAAAAAGTGTCCATCTCTTGTGCCTAAATTTGTTTTTATTTTACAAGTGAAAGGCAACGTTTTATAAAGTCAATATTAGCACCCAGATACACATATACATGATTGACGCAAATACATTAAGATAAATTGTACGATACTAATTAATAATTATTATATTAAATATAAATATCATATCATAATTTAGTATGAATTATGATATCGTTGTCTAAAAAAAATAATAATTTATATATAAATTTTGTATTTTAATTTATGTAATATTAATTGATAAATAAAACATATTTACACGTAATTATTAATTATATGTGAAGTATCGTTATAAATTAAGAGTGATAAAATTAAGAGAACAATTATAAGTGAAGGTTGGAATGAATTTAATTTTTCTAGAATTTGTTAACATACTATTTCATTGCATTTCCTTCAGTTTTCACAAATATAAAAGCATGAATGATTGAAGCTCAATATTAATTAACATACAATTATTCCTAAATACATCTTTAATCTTTCAGGATTAGGGTTCATGTATTAATGCAAATTTTACATTAATATGAGAGTAAATAACTTCTGCCATTTTCATTTAAAAGCAAGCCCATTTACAGCAACCAAGATCTCAGAAGATTGAGCCTATTCAATTGGCACACTAGCTTCGTCTAGTTAGGGACAAACTATAACCATACCCATTAATTAATTAATTAATTACCCTATTTTATTTTGTTTTTATTTTATTTTTTTAAAAAATACCCATTACTTCTTGCTTAGAATTCATAAATTTACTACTATATTTAACCATTTTTACAGAAGGGTTTTGACCCTTGTAATCCTCTAATTTGACAAACTATTAAATCCCATTGAATTCCTTGCCAAGCAAGAGTTGCTGACAGGCTCAACACTTAATTAGCCTTGCTTTTAATTTTAATGTCTCGAGAGAGTAAAAAGAAATTAAATCACATTATATTCTAGTCATAGAACACTTGCCAAATATAAATTAAGAGACCAGTCCTTAATTTAATGCATTTATAGAGAAATTTATATTAATTAGGGAAAATTCTAAGGCCAACTCATATTTGTAATTATTGAGATAATTTTTATTTAAGACTTTCCTTTTATTTCTTACTTACCAACGATAGATATAAATTATTTTTTTAATAATATCATAAATATAAAATTAAAATATTTTTTTAATATTTATTTCTTTAATTTTTAATAAAATAATAATATGTAATATCGATAATAATAAATAATTTATATTATATTTTAATAAAATATATATATTAAATTTATATTTTATAATATAAATTAAAAAATTATAATATAATTGATTATTATTAATTATATTATATATTAATATTTATTTAAATTAAATTAAGAGAATACAAATTCATTATATATTAATCCAATTTCTTCCTTTACATGTGCATGTTAACTCCGAAGGATCTTAATCCAAACGGAAAACAGGTACGGGGAACGTATATCAGCAGTTAAATGCCTCAGGTCTTCAGTGGTTTCGATCAAACCACTGTAGAACGTCACTTCTTAGAGCAGTGAAGTGATGATATGAATTTCATTTTTGGAAACAAGAAAACAAAAGACATAAACAAAATAAATAACGCCAACCCCACAACAATACATCAAAAATCAGAAGACCCTTTTGAATTTTGAAAGAGAGAGGGGAAAGAAAGCAAGCCCATTCATGTGTTTATAACAGAGAGAGATACTAAAAGTGGGAAAGTAAGTACTTTGTGTTAGAGCTTAGCTGGCTTGGGATGGATAACCTGAGGTCAAACCTAAAAATGGCTCCGGACCACTGTCAGTAGCAACTACTGGGTTGTCAGAAAAGCAATCACCGAACCACTGATTCAGTCCCTGGCTCTGTGGCTCATGCCTTTATTTATACGTTTTTGCTTGCAGCTCAAAAAAGTTGGCTTTTTTTAATGGTTGCATTTTCAGCGCTTAAAAATCAAGGCTTTTTCGTTTGGTGAAGAAGGATTGCCGTTCCTGTGTGTGCTATATAGAAAGAGAGAGTGATAGTCCACAGTTGTTCTTGACCAGCATTTTTTTTTCTTTTTTCTCTCTCCATCTCTGTGATATTATTATTTTAATTATAGATCGCTGAACATTTTTATATATATTTTTCCTCTCTCTCTCTCGTCAACAAAAGCAACGGAAGGATTTAGAGAGAGACAAGAGTGGGTAGAGGGAGAGACACAGAAGAAAAGAGAGGAGAAGAGAAGCAAATGATAGCTAAACAGATTGGTCAGCAAGAGTTGTTGAAAGAAGAAAAAGAAGCAGAGAAATAACAGAAGGAAATTGAAAAGGAAGAATCTTGTGATTGAGGTATGTTTTCTGTTGTCTTGTTTTCAGAGAGGAGAAACTGAGAGGCTTTATTGAACAGAAAAATGATGCGTTTTTGGCATCTGGGTGTGTCTTATTCAGTTAGATTTCATTTTGTTTACAGCGAAATATACATAATGCATACAAGGATGAGAGAAAGAATATGAAGAAGTTTGTCTCATTGTTGGATAAAAATAAGTTTGTATAAAAGCCATGGTGGATCAGCGAAGTGTAGTGGCGTCTATCATTTTGTTCTTGTTATTGTTTGAGCCTACATTTGAGCAGCTGGAGAGACTGAGTTCACGCACGGAGCTAGCAGCTCTATTTGGACTCAGATCGTCATTAGGGCTAAGAAGTAAGGATTGGCCAAGAAGGGTTGACCCTTGCTCATCTTGGAATGGTGTCAGTTGTCAAAATGGTAGTGTTGTTGGAATTAACATTTCTGGGTTTAGAAGAACAAGAATTGGAAGACAAAACCCACAATTTGCTGTTGATTCTCTTGTGAACTTAACACATTTGGTATCTTTTAATGCCTCAAGGTTCCTGCTTCCTGGTTTGATCCCAGATTGGTTAGGCCAGCAGTTGCCAACTTTGCAAGTGCTGGATCTCCGTTCTTGTTCTATAAGAGGCGGTATTCCTTCTAGTCTTGGAAATTTGACTAATTTAACTAGTCTATATTTATCTGATAATAGCCTTACGGGGACAATTCCTTCAAGTTTGGGTCAATTGTCGCTCCTTTCAGTTCTTGATCTTTCGAAGAATTCACTTATTGGAACAATTCCTACTTCATTTGCGTCACTTCAGAATCTGTCAAGTCTCCACATTTCTTCGAATTACTTGAGTGGATCAATTCCTCCTGCCCTTGGGACACTTTCCAAGCTTCAGTATCTGAATGTTTCAAACAATAGTTTAGCCTCTTCAATTCCTGCCCAGCTCGGGGATCTTGATAGTTTGGTTGACCTTGATCTCAGCATGAATTCTTTATCTGGATCAGTGCCTCCGGATTTAAGAGGGTTCAGGAATTTGCAGAAAATGGTGATTGGAAACAATTTTCTAAGTGGAAATTTGCCAGTTAATTTGTTTCCAACTCCTAGTCAGTTGACGATTATTGTTCTGAGACACAATAACTTCACTGGTCCTCTTCCTGAGGTATTGTGGTCAATAGCTCAATTAAGTTTGCTTGATATTTCTCAGAATAATTTTACTGGTCTGCTGCCCAATTCTAGCTCAGTCATAAATGCCACGGCTGCTCTACTCAATGTTTCTCAGAACAAGTTTTATGGAGGTCTCACACCCTTGCTTGGAAGGTTCGGTCTCATAGATCTCTCAAGAAATTATTTTGAAGGCAGGGTTCCAGATTATGTGCGTAGAAATGCATCTCTTGATAGTAATTGCCTTCAAGATGTACTGAATCAGAGGACTTTGGCTGACTGTTCATCATTCTACACTGATAGGGGCCTTAGTTTTGATAACTTTGGACGCCCAAATTCCACGCAACCTCCTGCACCAGAAACCTCTGGGAAGAAGGACAGAAAGATAATTATATTGGCTGCAGTTTTGGGGGGAGTTGGGCTTATTGTACTTTTTGTGTTGCTGGCACTGCTTGTCTTATGCTTCTGTAAGAAACGCACTACAAATCAAAGAGGGGTTGGTGTGGGGCCAGTTCCTGCAGCATCCAGTTTGCCATCCCCTGGAGCATCAATTAACTTTTCTAATCTTGGAGACTCATTTACTTATCAGCAGCTGCTCACAGCCACAGGCAATTTTAGTGATGCAAACCTAATAAAAAATGGCCACTCAGGAGATCTCTTCCGGGGCATCTTGGGCAGTGGTATCCCTGTGGTTATCAAAAAAAATGATTTGCAGCCGATTAAAAAGGAAGCATACCTAGTGGAATTGGATTTCTTCAGTAAGGTTTCACATGCCAGATTGGTTCCCCTCTTGGGACATTGCTTAGAGAAAGAAAATGAGAAGTTCCTTGTTTATAAATACATGCCAAATGGAGACTTGTCAAGTTCCTTGTATAGGAAAATCAATACAGAAGAGGACTTACAGTCACTGGATTGGATTACAAGATTGAAAATAGCAACTGGAGCCGCAGAGGGCCTATCCTATCTGCATCATGAATGTACCCCACCTCTTGTGCACAGGTACATTTAAGACTTTGTTCTTGTTATGCTTTCTATTATTATCTTTTCTTACTCATATGAACAAGTTCTTGCAATTTACCATAGTGAGTCAAATAATTGATTGGATGTAATGTTGAACATTTGTATTCTAAGGCCACCTCCATTATTTTAATTTCTAGTAATTTTGAAAAGAGACTGTAACCCATGGTACAGTCATTACATTGTAATTGTAAACTGCTATTCGATTGAGTCAATCTGAATTTTCAACTTCACATTTTCTGGTTTATATAGATATGTTGTTCTCATTAATTTATTAAATCTACATTTATCAAAGAATTTACTTTTTGAAAACAGTGGAAGACTTTGTTTTCTTGAAGACTTTTATCCAATATTATAAAGATGTACTTTCTTGTCTCTGGGAAGATTTATGGTCATATTATTTAGTTGTTAGAAAGAGAGGACAAAAGTCATACCTAATCATATGCTGTTGAGCATGAAGTTTATTGGAAGATTATGTCATTCGAGATGTATTCTTCATCAGCTTTTAATATTCAGTCGTAGATTAGTATGCGATCTCATTATGGTGATAAGTGTTTATTTTCTGCTCTCTCTACATTTCACTTGAAACAAAGTTATAGGGCATGCTAGTTATGCTGAAAGAATGTGATGTGAACCATGATGCTATTACGAACAGTAGTAGAAGCTGAACAAAGAAAATTTAGCAATCGTGTACTGCATTAATCCTTCCTTAGTTTTAACAATTGACATGCCTTTGTTTATCCTTGAAGAGATGTTCAAGCAAGCAGTATACTTCTTGATGATAAATTTGAAGTACGACTAGGGAGCCTGAGCGAGGTTTGTGCTCAAGAAGGTGATATTCATCAAAGCAGGATTACCAGATTGCTGCGGTTGTCACAGTAAGTTTTGTTAAAAGTTGTTTGTCTTCACGTGTGGCTTTCTATGAATTAACATAACATCTGGATCTAGTATTCTACTCATTTTGTGGCTTGGGTACATTCCTTGTGTTTCTTTGTGTTCAGTCACTTGTTCAATTGCTTGTTACTTTTGTCATTTTATGTCATTTGGTTTTCTTTGTGAAATCATTTTGTATTTTGGCTTTTAGACCATTATCTACAAAAATTTCTTCAAGAGTGTGTTTCGAACATTTTGTTGCTTTTATTATGACTTTCTGAAAATTGATAATGTCTAAGGGGTATGCTTCTGTACTGCAGTATCACTTTTATATTAACTATTTTTCTTTCTTGTTTTCTTTATTTTGCATTAATTGCTGGTTACTTTAAGTTTTACCTACCCAGTTTGCTGATCAAGGTTATAATAATAGTTCTCTCTTTCCAATGTGCAGGTCTTCTGAACAAGGTGCTAGTGGTATGTTTCTTATTGTTATTATTATTTTTGTGAGGTTTCAAATTTATTTTCATGTAAATTTTCTTTTCTTGGCTGCTATGTGTATTTTTGTACTTGACAACCACTTAAATTTGAGCTCCAGATTTGGAGAGAGTAAAGTTGAAAACTGCTATGATATACCTAAGGATCACCTTAAAGATCTCATTATTCTCTCTAAATTATCATCTTTTGCACCTATTCAATTGTATTCTGTTGAATATTTGCTATTAAGAACGACAAGATTTTAGCACAAAATCAATCAAATGTTGCATTTTTCTTGGATGACACCAATTTGAACAATTTGTTTCTCGACAAGGCTTTTGTTAAAGGTGAATGCTTGAAAGCTTAATATTGGTGGCTAAAATTTGATATCATCATTTAATTTTAATGTTGTTTCTGAAACTTTCTTTTCATGTGGCAAATGGCCAGGTTCACCAACAGCAACATGTGCATATGATGTATACTGCTTTGGGAAAGTTTTACTTGAGCTGGTAACTGGTAAGCTTGGCATTAGTGCAACCAATGATGCTCAGATGAAGGAATTACTAGAACAGACTCTGCCATATATCAGCATATATGATAAGGAACTTGTGACAAAAATTGTGGATCCATCTCTGGTCGTAGACGAGGATCTTTTAGAGGAAGTGTGGGCCATGGCCATTGTTGCCAGGTCTTGCCTTAATCCCAAGCCTACCAGGCGGCCTCTCATGAGATACATCCTGAAGGCTTTAGAAAATCCTTTGAAGGTAGTAAGGGAAGAGAATTCCGGCTCTGCAAGGCTTAGAACTACCTCCTCTCGGGGGTCTTGGAATGCTGCACTTTTTGGTAGTTGGCGTCACAGCTCATCTGATGTAGCATCCATTCCAGTAGCCCCCACCATGAAAGCAGAAGGTAGTAGTAGTTTAAAACAATCTGGAACCACAGGTTCCCAGGCAAGTGGTCAACATGGTGGAGGTGAACATTCATCCTCGCGCAGGCGGCATTCTGGAGAGATATTTCCAGAACCATCTGACATGCAAGATGTAGAGAGACAAAATCAGGACTAGTAGAGGTTGATTGTTCTTCATTCTTTGTTAATAATACAGCAGGATTCCCATTTTAATTGCATGCTTGTTAGTACTCCAGCAAGCTCTTCTCAAATCTAGAGGTAATTGGATTTCAAGCCATATTTGAATTTACTTGGGATTGCTTCTGGAGGAACATATCTTTAATGGAAGGAAAATTCTGTGAAGATTGTCCCAATGGAGACTAGGAGAGCTGCCACAGTTTTTTGATTGATCTGCACAGTAAATTTTGTGGAGAGAAAAAGGGTGCCATGGGAATTATGTTCTTATTTGTTTGACAGCTTGTTATTTGGTCAAAACAAGCTGTAATTGATGGTTGTTTGTGGTTATTGTTGTGTCATGTATATTGTAATGGTTCAGGATTTGTTCATTCAAATGAGATTATAATTTCAAATTCAAAAGAAAAAGGAGAAATAAAAGAAACATGAAATTTTACACTAGATTTTCATTTCTGAATTGTCATAGCATAGTAACCACCCAATGAAATCCTAGTCATTAGCTTTGCACATGGGTGGAACAAAAGCTATCTTTGTCTGTACTTCGTGTTTGTCTGTGTTTTGCTGTGAAATGTATGTAATGAAATTTGATATCCAAGGTACACAGGTAATAATAAGTAACAGGGTCACTCTTTTATTATAACTTTCTAAAGGAACAAACTTCAAATGACAAAAAAAAAAAAGGAGAGAGAGAGAGAGAGAAAAAAGGTCCCACCGAGATTTGAACTCGGGTTACTGGATTCAGAGTCCAATGTCCTGACCACTAGACCATGGGACCTCGTTGTTGTTATGTTGAATCAGTGCTTTAAATATTCAATAAACAACAACACTTTTACCTTCCACCTAATTGATTAATAATTGCATGCAATGAGGACATTTCATAGAAAAATTTAATTAAAAAATTAAAAATATATTTATTATAAACTAAAATTATCGTAAATTTTTTTAAAATATATTTAATAAAAATTTATTATTAAAACAATAATTTTCGTAATTTTTTATTAAATAAATTAAAAATTATATTTATACGAAAATGCCTTTATTGTAGAAAAAACTGAATAACTTTATCTTCTCATTTTCGAGGAATGGTAAACTTCCACTCCATCCAACAGTCACGTCACAAAAACTTCTTGTCATCAATTGGAGTGACAAACGGATCCCATCGAGTCAGACTTGCCAACAAAAAAAAATCGGCATGGACCGTAAGGCCCGACCCAACCTTTCCTATCCATAAGGATCATGTTCACACTCTTTACTTCTCTCTCACCGCCGGGCCATCACCACTGTCTCCCTCTGCCACCAACCAAGCTTCCCACAGGACCCGATCCTCCGCCAACACAACTCCAAGGCTACCTCTCTTCTTCTTAGGGTCCTCTCTAACAACCCAAACAACAACAAGAAGATGTAATCCCATTCCTGAAGACAAAATTAAACGGCTTGAAATGTCCCGTCACAAACCTACCACCGCAAACAATTCCCAGGCTCAGTTTAGGACACTCGAGAGCTCAGACTCGTTATTACAACCTCTTCAAACACTCTTTAAACCCAACAACAGCAACCTTAAAACACACAAAGAAAAGCCACGGCCTAGAAGTTTAAGAACCCAGTAAGGAAGGAGGATTGGCCTAGTTTGGAATTACGTACTCACTCCACAAATTTGACTGAAAAGTTGCCTGATTCAATTGATAATGATATGAACAAAGCTGCTGCTTTGCAGAAGTTGCCTCAGTTTGCCCAGTCTACGGTTAATGCCGATGTCTCAATAATTTTTAAAATTATTATTAAATAAAAATGATAATATCTCAATTTTAAACATAATCTCAGGTAAACAACAGTACTAACCAAAGTGACAGTAAAATTCCTTACAAGTTTGCAGCAAAGTAACAGTGGATTTAAACTGGTCCAAAGACACTCTCTGGCAAATTGATAATACGACTCTCAAGTCAAAGAAGAAAACTGGGAGAAACAGTATGAAGCTATTTGATATTTTACAGGTTGTGGACGATGGGGGATTGCATTATAATTGATACATAAATGCAAGGACTTACTTTTTCAGAGAGAGCAGAGCAGCAGCAAATTTTTTCAGTCTCTTCTTACTCGCTTCCTGCGTCTTTTGTCTCTGTCACTTTCATCGGAGCTTGAATCTGAGTCTGACCGGGAGCTAGATGAGTCTGAATGGGATGATGGAGAACTCCCAGATTCATCATCTGATTCCGACTCTGATTCTGATACTTGTTTCTGCTGTTGCATGATAAGCCGTGGCATGTTCTTCAAGTATTCACGCAAATTTTCAGTGATTCCCCCAAGTCCGATGGATGTGAAGAAATTAATGGAAAATCGTGTGTTCTTAGGATTGTCTCTGGGGAAGATAGACTCGAAGGAGTCTTGCATTGTTGGGTCGTTGAGCCGCTCATTCAGCAAACGGATGCCAAGATGCTCCGACAGTTCCTGCACCACAAACAAGTGCCAAATTGAAGTTAAGCGCTGCTCAAAACCCAGAAATAATACCATTAATAACTTCTGCCGAGTTTGTGACATAAGCATAGAGTACAAGAAGAATTCCAATAAAAACAAACATGACATAGCAATAAGAGATGGGTAATATCTAAAAGAGAAGAACTCATCAAGACCAAAATTAAAGAAAGGATAGTAGAATACAAGATACACAAAGAACACAAATCTACAATGCTTTATTAAAATTTTAAAAAGCAAAGAAAATTTTCACAAAGAAGCAGATACTGCAATGTTCAAGAAATCAAATTCTTTGCACATGGAATTGCAAGTTGATTACAAAACCCTCGCCTCAAAAACAAAGGAAGAATATGTACTTCCAAACATGAAGAGTTACCCAAGCTTATCCTAGAGTTATCTTACTGTTCAACCAAATAATATGTCTACTTAGTAATCATGAATTTAAGGACATGAAATACCAAAGTCTCACCTTCTAATAGTTTAAATATACAGACTACTAATATATATCAGTAAGATTTATTTATCCCTTGGATTTTCTTTTTGTTCAACAATAAAATATATGAATCAGTTGCCACAAAACTTAGGATGTCAAAGACTAGACCTGTTCGTGATAAAGGCTTCGTTTGGGATTGTGATGCTTCTGCTATTATTTGAAAGCAAAGTTTGAAAAAGTGTTTGGTAACAACAACTTTTAAGGGGCCGCAATCATTTTCCATTAATATTAGATATCTAATGCTTCTATCTCACAGCAGTGATGGCCTCACCTCAATACCAAACTAAGTCTAAGTTTCTTGTAGCATCTTACTATAATCATCGATTATTTAAGTACATGTGTACATCATTTTAAACAGCCAAATCTAAATGATAGAAAAAAGTCACTGGAACATCTTGATCTCATTCATACTATAGCTTTCTATGTTCTGGTAAAATGGTTCACAAAAGCACTACAAACAACAGGAATGCAAACAGAAAAGCAGACAGAAATAGTTAATCAAAGCATCTCTTCACATACCTGGAACAGTATCTTTATAAAAATACGGGAAGATGAAGTGGTGTCCTCCTCGGTTAAACGTATATAAGCTAGCACATGCCAAGGTAGAGCAAATGTGCCAAGTAAATGGGCAAAAAACTTGGCTACATTACGTAATTTATTGGTTTCAAGCCGATGAATCATAGAATATTGCTGGACAAAGCATTTCTCAAAATTTTCTTGATGAACTTTGTTTATCATGCAAAACCGCTGCCCCAGAAGCCCATAGTACCGAAGATACGTTCTCTCCTGACTGCAACACTCCAAAAGCATAATACACAACTCCATCTACAGCCACATCAAGATAACAAAAAGTTACTAGTGTAGAATACACACCAAAGTCAATGAAACTGCAAATCTACAGAACGATAAGCTGAATATCATATAAACAACAGCAGACACACCATCAAGAGATAAACCACAAGTGTAGGCAAGTTAATCAGAAAAAAGCTAATTATAAAAAATAAAAATAAAAGATAGCTTGGATATTTATACAAGTAATCAATATGAACAAGATATTGATCTAGCATTTAGCACACAAGAGAAATGAAAAGAATTTCATATATCTATCACCATCCCTTCCTAGTACATCTACTGTACATGTAATATTGGGACAAAGAACAGAGTTCCTAGTTTTCTAGAGACAAAAACCATTATTAAAACCTAACTGGGTTGTGACAATTCTGTCTTAAACGGAAAAAATTATATATGTGAAAAAGAAGATTTCACACAATCTGGAAAAATGTGTTACTCATAGGAACACCAGAGAGGGATCTACAGCACAGATTAATTCCCACCACACATAACTCGCATTCTAAACCATGAGCAGTCAATGTCATTCTTAAAGTCCAAATCCCAGCACTGCAGTATGAGATAAAACAAGCAAATTTATTGTAACTTTTCTATAAGAGTCAAAATGATGATTACACTTAATGCAACTACTGACTTAAGATGTGTTCCAGTGCTCACTCCAAGTTCTACTCCTAAACTATAATTGGTTGCTCTTACCAACTGATGTCACTCAAAATATCTTAGGAAATTACATTTTGAGGCTCTAAACAATCAGGAGACTAATCCTAACCAATAATTGCCTTCATTTCTCTTTTATGGAAAATGCTATTCAACTCAAATAATTCAACCACAAAATTAAGAATGTGAAGTTAGCAAACTTTTCTTAGCACAAGTAGACAACCACGAGCCCTCAAAGAAATGTACCAGTGTCATAATTTGCGTTATCTAAATGCAATCAATTAAGCATCAGATAGCACAATGACGTCACAGAGAATTTCACAATGGGCTTGCACTGACAACTTGAATTTTTATCCCATTTGTTATAAAATTAGGTTCCTCTTGGTTTTCAAATTTACATAGATAATGATGGATTGACCTCATATTAATGATTTTGTTAATTCTTAACATTCTGACACAAAATATCATTACTTCGGATCCACCTCTTTTTCCAATAGCAGCTCAAAGGCACATTAGACTCCTACTGATCAGACCAAAGAAAAGAGACGAAAATTATGCCGTTTGAGTGTGCTGAAGTAACCTAAAAGCATTGTTTACATTGCTTACCTCTTGACCTGACTCCAGTTTAATCTTCAAAAGTTTGTGGCCAGCCTCTTCAAAGTCTACACTAGACATAATTGTTAGATAGATTGTCCTTCGAAGATTTACAAGGTTTGTTTCCGTTTCATCTTTTATCTTCATCTGCTGCTCATCATCTTCTTCAGAATCTTCTTCGTCGTCATCATCCTCATCCTCATCACCTGAAGCATCTGAGCCTTCTTCATCATCAGACTCCTCACCAAGGATGGTTTTCTTCAATTCTTCATAACGGTTTTCATTCTCCAAGAATTGAGGATCCAGTTTGAAGATATCTGTACATTGGGGAAATTAAACATTTGCAATCATATATAACCAGCAATAATCAATAGAGCAGCTCCAATTTGCTAGCCTAAGACATACCAAGGGTAATCTCTGGATCTATCTCATCTTGAAGTGATATCTCATGTGTCAATTGATCTTCAATCTCTACAAGGTCCAGCTCTGGACGAACAGCAGGGTACCCCTGAAAATGCAAGAAAAAAAACACTTGGATTTAAATCTTTGCATTATTCAGTCCTAATTTACGCAAGCCAATAGTTTATAATAATATTTCATGAAGGTCAAAAAAAGTGCACCTGAAATTTGGCTTTCCTTATAGCAAACAGGCCTTCAATCAAAAATTGAACTCGTTTATCTATCTCTCCTTCATGAAGAATTCCACGAAACCGCTCAAAAATACCTGAAAAAATTAAATCATTAGTAAAAACAGATCAAATGAATATCAAAATGGAAGAACATAATATAAAGACAATTATAATTTCTCTGATGCACATATTAAATGGACCAAATTAACATAATGTGGGAAACCAGCATGCATACACCAATATATTTTGCTTAATAAAATTTGAGCACAACCAATAACCAAGGATATAGTCAAGCATACACATTTATACCAAAAAGAAGGATCAGAAGTTTACTCCAATCTAATAAAATATAAGATTCAACGGTACTCTGCACTGGAAAAGTATTTAGGCTGCAAACACCAAATAGACCAGTAAAAATCTTAAATGTAGCAATTTTGCATTCTTAAAGGTTGTTATGCAGTGGATATTGACCACCATCCTGCAAACACCCAGAATTTTTCTCATGGTTATACATTTTTTTTTCTTTTTAGGAAGAAACTGGAAAGATCATATATTAACAGTTCTACATTGATTCGTCAGATTATAAATTCATTAATCTTTTAGGATTATCCAGCTGTAGATATTTTATTAATATAACAAGCTAAAAGAATATCAATGTAGTGTGCAATCCTTCTAAAATTCACAGATATGCCACTTCACAGACAAATAATTCAAACAGCAAACGCACCGTGAAGTCCTTTCGGTGAAAGATCCTGAAGTATTGATCCACACTCTGTAACAAATCCGACAGCTACTTCAACACTATCATCAGTAGGATTCTCCAGCAAAATTGTCAGCAGCTCCAGGGAAATAATCTCATGAGCCACTTGTTGGTTTACTAAATGGGCTATAAATTTAACAGCGGCTAGCAATTGTGGCTGCAAACCAATAGATAAGAAAATCAGAAGGATGTCTAAGAGACAATAGTTCTATTTCTATCAGCCAATAATAATCGCAACAAATTATCAAAAGAGAGCAGAAACTCACTTTGTCATTGCGCTTGTAAGCTCTCTTGAGCTGCAAAACTATCCTTCTCAACAAAAGTTCACCCACCTCAGGAAATTTGGTGTTAACAACAGCTACCAAAGCAGCAAAGACATCAGTGAAACCTGGAGATGCCATTTGGGATTTCATACAAGACCGACAGAAAAGACCCCTTCCCCGAATTAGATTCTCGGCAAAAAGTTCAGGGATAATGTTCTTAATATTAGTAGCATTGACCTTGTTAACAAGCCCATTAATACTCTTACGAAGAGCATCCCAAGTCATCCTCTGATACTCAACACTGCTTTTATCTTGCACCTCTTTCATCATCCGTGCCAACTTAAAAGGCGGAATGTAAACACCTCCACTTCTTCCCAAATTCAATGCATCACCATTCGCATTACCCTGTTGCCCCTCATTTTTAATTTTTGAATCCTCAACAGGCTTTCCATCTTCCTTTTGACTTTCTTCACGTCTATCCTTCTCCTTATCTCTCCTATACTTCGTATCACCATCCTCATATTTCTTTCTTTGTCCCCCTTCCCTATACTTATGATCATCATCTTCTTCATCATCATGGCGTCTCCTATCCCTTTCTCTGCCTGAATTTCTAAGTGCTTCCCTGTCATCAACCTCATCCAAATCCCTACGCATATGCCGATCCCTCTTTCTATCGTAGTCATCCTCAATTTCCTTTCTTTTGTCTCCATTCTCATCTCGACGCCTTCTCTCTCTTTCTCCTTCTCTTTCTCTTTTCCTTTCCCTTTCTCTTCGGTCTCTTTTGGTATATTTTTCATCGCCCTTCTCATCATCACCATAACGTCGATTAGCTTCTTCATTATTCTCACTCTCCTCTCTTAATCCTCGACGCCTACCATGCTTATCCTCCTTTCTCTTCTCACTTTCACGCCTATCTCTTTTATCTCTCTCCTTGTGCTCTCCACTATCGTCATCTTTGCCATTACCCCGCTCATTGCGACTCTCGTGTCGTTCGCTTTTCTCTATATGCCCTTTTTGGTCAGAGTCGGATGAATCCTCCAACTTGTCTCCACGATCTCGGCGACTCACTGATCTGATTTCGTTTTTTCTCTCACTATAACGACGGTGTCTTCCTCTCTCATCATCGCTAGATGCACTACTGTGCCGTCTAGCCATCCCCAATCCAAAAAACCCTAATTAACTAACTCCTCGAGTAATTAATTCGAATGGATTGCAGCGTACCTGGCTCAGAAAGGCACGTCTTCCTCGTATTCTTGTTTGTTCAGAGCTTTTGGATCTTTAAACCCTAAACTTGTGGGAAGAGGGAGCGACTCCTGATTGAAACTTGGATTTTGTTTCCGAGCTCCGAGCCGTTGATCCGTCCATAATTGAACCCGATCCACTCGGTCTATCTTCATTTTAAAACCCAAAGAATTTTGTAGTAGTTGCATGCTATCACGTGTTCGAGTGGGAAAATTTAATTAAAAATTTGAAAAATTATGAATTTATTTATATTTTTAATTTAAAATTTTAATTAATTAATTTAAAATTAAATAAAAATAAATATATATTTTTATAAAATTTATTATGAAATAAAATTATTATAAATTTTTAAAAAATATTTAATAAAATTTTATTATTAAAATATAAAATTTTGTAATTTTATTAAATAAATTTAAAAAATTAAATTTATAAAAAAATAAAAAATACCTTTTTATTTTGAATGAATATCAACTTTTGGAATTAATTAATAATAATAAAATATTTCAAAATCTTACATATTTATTATACCTATATGCTTGCCATTTTTTTAGTATCGACACGCAGGACATTGAATTATTGTACAATTATTTGTTAGAGGCATTGTACAATCATTTGCTAGACACAAAAATTTGGGGGTGAATTCAAACTTTTCAAAACAAGTCCAAATTTTGAAAATATTAAATGGACCGTTAAACTTCTGAAAATAAATAATGGCCACAAATATTCAAAAAAATATATATAGATCCCCAATACAAGTTTAAAAAACAAACCTATTATACCAATACGAAAAGACTTTAAAATATTTTACTATTATTTGTTAACCCCATAAGTGTGAGGATCCCTTCAAACTCAATCAGGCATGTTATTGAACGTCAATTTTGATCACACACAATTACGATCGAAACTCAAATTTATTTAATTTTTTTGAATTAAGAGCAATTTAGTCCAAAACCAAGATTTTTAATCGATTTAGTAAACAAATTATGAAAATAATTATTTAATAAATTTAAATGTAAAATATTGTCAGTTTGAAAATTTTTTCATACTTTTTAATAAATCTTATTATAATTCTTAATGACACATTTTAATTACATTTTATATTAAATTTATTATTTAAAAAATAAACAAAACACGATTAATAATACACTAAAATAATATAAATCAATATTTCATATACGACACAATTAATAATTTATAATTTACGATATTTAATTTGATATTTATTTTTGTAATAATATTTTGAAATAATACCAACATCTCAAATTTGTATTCTATATATTCATCACCAATAATAATAACAGCATTTAAAATTGATTGGTAATAACAGCATAATAAAAAATAATAATAATAATAATAAAATGGCACCCCAAGAAATGGAATGCCTGTTGTAAGACTCACTCTTTAAATAGTTATCAGTCAAGAACTGAAAATTTGGACGCAACTGTCCATGATTGTATAAGCTGAGGTACATTTGCCAAGTCCATACCTGGTATTTCCTCGCGTAAGCTGATCAGACAGACATGAAATAAATAGAAGAACTTTGCTCTAGTTAAATTCCAATTCGGCATATAGGGTTTCGCTTGATGAGAGCAAGATCCACCTGCAATAACACGAGATATTTAGGCACGAGCATTTTCTATCTGAAGATAATATGATGACATCAAAGCTAGCAAATGAACAGTACGCCATACCTTGTGTCCGAACAGATCCCGGATGTTGTCGATACCATACATTATCATAGTCGGTCTAGTTCAAAAAAGAAAAAAGGAAAAGATCAGCATGGTTTTATATCATTTAGCAAGATCTTGAATCAGAAGCATATTGACACAGCTAGGATACGAATATTCCATTTAAATTTATTTCTTCGAATAATCATGGTAGTTTTCTTACCTTTCAAGGGAAAGGCCCCATGCAATAACTCGAACATCTTCTGGTAATCCCATTGGAAGCAACATTTCGGGTCTGAACATGCCAGAATTCCCAATTTCAACCCATTTCCCTAAGCCTTCATGATAACTGGTAAAATCACAGGATCATATGTCAAATTGCTGACTACCAAAACATACAAGACCAAATTAAAGAAGTTCACAATTACATGCCTGAAAATCTCCATGCTAGGTTCAGTATATGGATTGTAAGCAGGCTTAAAGCGCAGCTTGGACATGCCTATGAATAGAAGGGAACAAAAATCATCACATTTTTCCTTACAGTAGTAGATTTTAGCCAAAGTCAGCAAAAAGAGAAAAGAAAAGTAGAATCAACTGTTGCTGATCATCTTAAAGAGAAAGTGGAAGATCATCCTTTTAAATAAGTTCTTTGTCAAAACTCCTACTTGCTATCATTTCTAGCCATAGCAGAGCAACCTTCTACAACTTTGTAACATCATTATTGGTTAAGCTTATGTGTATAAACAGCTTCTTTTTTTTTTTTCTCTGTTTTGGTCCACGAAATGGGATTTCAACCCATGCCATCCAATCCATGATGGTGGCATAATACTACCAGATAAAACCCACAAACTAACTGTAACATAGTTGTAAAATACTAAGCTTCACTTCATTTAACCTAAAAAAAATTAGACCTTCAAAGTCAATTTATTCAACAGCAAAGCACAAAAGCCAACTGGAATTTCAACAGTGTATTGCATTACCCAAACGTGAGAAGAAATCGTGCAGGACTCCAATCAAGTCACCAAGAGTAAGCCCCCGATCACATACCAGGCCTGAAACAAAAATCAGGAACTTAGATTATTTATTCAAAATGGCACAGTATCAATACATCATCCAGATTCATAGTTTGAATTATTGCTAGTGGCACAACTGAGGTCGCAGCAATCCCAGCTGACTTCACCTTGCTTTCCGTCCTCTCATTATCATTCTCTACAACTTTTTCACTCAACACATAGGTTCATTTGTGCCTGGATTTCACCAAGCTTAGGAACATGGATAAGAACCAACCCAATTGGAGATATATCAAGCCAGTTCAATCCAACCAACTAACTTAAATTGACAAAACAGGAAATTGGCTCCCCCAGGTCCAGATGATGGGTCAAGTTATTTGCACAAGAATTGTTCACATCTCATCATGATTACCCTCAGTTATGACAGAGTAAAATGACATCATTTTTGCAATACTACTAAACCTACAACCCCTACATGCATAGTTTAACTTATCAACACCTTCTATTTGGTGGAACTCTGCAAGATGAGTTCGATCAACAGCTTCGTTTCTGAAAACACGATCTATAGAGAAGTACTTTTTCGGGGCAAAAGGTTTCTGCATTTGAAAATCAACAAATAGAAACAACTACTCAGTCCAATTAAAGCATGACATTGCAACCAAAATCGTTCCACAAATTACAGGAAACAAAATTGAAAATGTGTTAAAAAAGTTTCAAATATTTTCTTAAAATAGTATACAATGGTCATAATTCAATTTTAAAATTATGACAAAATTGTGGAGGTAATCTAGCTGACACAGAAGGGACCAAGGCTCTGAGAACAACATCTCTTTTTACCCATCTAAAATATCTTGGTGCAAGCAAGGTGCCAGCACAGAATCCTGGAAGTGTATTTCCACCAAAATGCATCGACCAACATAAAATGGGATTTTCATATCAAAAAGGAAAAAAAAAATTAAGGACATCAGACCTCTGCTAGTGCCTTAAGCATCCTGGAAGAGACAGCAGTCGTATGAGTTCTCAGGAGATTTTTGTTTGCTTCCTCTCTTTTCCAGTCATATCCATATCTTTGAAAAACAAAATCAAATCAAATCAAATCAAGTCAGAAAGCAAACCTTACGCGAGGATAAGTAGATTAAGAAAATTGCATACCCTCTGGACCCATAACCACCAGACTCATGCACACGCTTCACCCGCTCAACGTAATCTTCTGGCAGTTCCCTTGTAGTGGAAGGTTCTACATGTGCAAGCCAAAAGACCATGAGAAGGAAATGATAACTAGCAGAGTTACCACAATCGATCAATGAAATAATACAAACCTTCCAGGAAGAATGTATCATGTGAGTCACGAGCAGGGTGTTGTTGTGGCTGGAATAATGCGTCAAAGTTCCAGAAGCTACCAGTTGACAAACACACAGGTAAAAATTCAAGTGCATGCCATTGCTTACTAAGTAGTAAGTTGCAAGCACTAAAATACTTTCACAAGAAAAGAACGGAACAATTTTTTAATAAAATACTTTCACAAGAAAAGAATGGAACAAATTTTTTAAATAACTCATACAACAGATTAATACTGCAGATTTAGTTCACTCATCTTACAGTGCCAGGTGGAAAACAAAGAAGCATACAAAATCGGCACTCTGGTGCATTTCTTTCAATAACTAAAAATTTGTTCATAACCTCTGAAACACATAATTTTCACTTCTGATAAAACCCCCCAAGAGAGGCTTGATAATCTAGCGGTGATAAGAAAAAAATCGTTTTCAAAAGCAGCTGATAAAAAGACCTACCTGCTTTCGACAAAATTGTTTGTTGGCATCTCCTCAAAACTGCAACCAGCACAGAACCAATATATTCAGAGTCAAACATAACAATATTGTAACAAAACACATAATATGCAGAAATTTTACAGACCAAAAATCAGGACTCACCCCATCTGGAGAAATATGTCCTTCAATTGCTTTCGTACCTGAAATTGCAAAACGGGTTAGAAAAAATCATCTAAGATTTCACAACATGAGGAATGCGATGCTTGAGGTATCATAAAGTCTGTCAGGCATAAGTAAGTTTCATACAAAGCCCAGGACTATATTTCAAACTTCCTGCATAAGCCATAATCATCTACTACAAGTAAACTTTCATGGTCACAACAATTTATATTCAGATATGTAACAAGTTGCCTACTCGAAGTATGGCCACCAACCAATTAGCTATTAATTAACAGAGTTACCAAATATCCTACTGGTAAGAGCTTAGTCCAAATTTCGAAAGCAATTAATTTTAAAAAAAATAATACTATTGTCCCTACCAAGGAGAGAAATGTACAATGAAAATTATATATATAAAAAAAATTTGTCCTTTTTCATTGTGATGTTTCTCAAGAAAAATCTACAAGCAGCGACTTAAGATATACTGAATGTCAAAGTAGTCTTTGGATCAACATTTGTCCTATTATAACCAACTAAATTCATGCAACTACTTGGGTGAAAGTAGCCACCAAGAAAGTTTTTGCTAGATTAATGTAACTAACATGTAGCATCCCAACAAGTCCAGCTAGCAGCAAATTGTCATTATACAGGGTTCTCAGTCACTCTACCAAATGGTTAGGCTCGATTTATTTTTCTCCTTTTACATAAGCAACAGAAAATAACAACTCTACTAGTATAAAGAAATGAACAAAGGGACAGAAGTAAACCAGATGCCCACAAATTCACAAAACTCTCTGGAGAGAGGTAAGTGCACTATACAAAGCAACAAACAACTATAAAAGAACCCCTTCCCATCTAAGATAATCTTCATTACATAAAAAAGTTAAAAGATATTATAATAAAATTATTCTGACCAGCCAAAATATGTACAACTTCACACTCTTGCTTCTCAGAAAATATAGGCTAGCAAGTCTGCTTTTCATTGAAAATTGAATGGAGTTAAAGTGAGAAGGTTTTGTCCTTACCTTGAGGAGTGGGTGCAGATGGCCACCTTCAGCAGGCTGTCCCTTAGCATTGAAGTTATACTCTTTGAATTCTAACTCCTTCCAATCGCCCCTAATGCCACAAAACATTGCACAAAACCTTCCACTCAATAAACTGCCTAGATCAGTTGATGAACTTGATAGATACAGCTAAGCAACCAGTGCCTACGCACTACAACCTCTTGAGTGATTATCTTAAATACAAGCATCCTAATTCCAATATGTCCACAGTCCCATAATAGAGAAAAGATACAAGCATAGCTAGCATGTACAAGGTCATTGAGTATACTAGATTTCATTGTCCTACAGATTAGAACTGTCACAAAAAATGTTGACTACTTTCAAATCTCATTCGGGCAAAAGGTTCAAGTGATATACAGCAGGGAGATGAACTTAATTATTAATACTCAATGCCTGAAATTATTTTCAGGCAAAAAAAAATTAAAAAAGAACTAATATTTTTCTCCCATTAATAGTAAGAATATCTAATACCTCTGAAGGTTTTCTCGAGTCAAATCTGTAGCAACTTTCTTCCTTTTTGGAGCATAATTAGGACCTTTACTCACTATGTAGCCCTTCCATGTCCTAGACAAAATCAATTCAAAAAAAGTCAAGAATACCAACAGGCTTTATGACTCTGTTGCCTCCACAATTAGACAAGGAAGCTTGAATAGGATGAGCTGAAAACCCTAGCAGACTTAGCAGAATTCTCATGTTTTTATCATAGATGAGTAAAGACCAAGGAGTAAATAAATTTATACAACTGAGAAGTTAAGATCAGATGATTACTGGGGGACAATAAGTTTTCTTCCTTTGAGAGTGCCAATATCATCTTTGTCAAGTGCCTGATATCAGACAGTAGATCTAAATGGTAAATTACAAGGGAAAAAACATTGTCGAATTCAGTAAAAGAAAATATTGATGATTTTCATTTTTATTAGAAAACTGTATAAACCATCGCTATAAGGAAAAACAATGGGTCTTTAGGACATAGAGAGCAATGATGCTCTTCCCTGACAAAATCATAGAAGTCAAAATTTTCCATTCAGTTTATTTCTATAGTTCCCACCCCAGGCCATCTTTTTGCACATAATATTTTATGTTCCATCTCTTTAACTTCAAACGGCCCCACCAGACACTTAGAAGACTCAAGGACTTGCATATATGCATATGTGTCTGTGCCCACACCATGTTTATGCATGGTCCAAATTAACTATTATTAGGCTTCAGTCACCTAATTGCATTGTCCTACTGTCTTCTCCAATCATATAACCCACATTTAATAGAGAGAGAGAGAGAGAGAGAGAGAAGAGCATAAAGTAATTGAAATAATGTTCCAAGCAATTAATCAAGCCCCAAGTCAGAGCCCAAGCCTTTAAGAACTATCTGTTGAGAGACTTCCAACTAAAAGTTCCATTTTTTTTTTTATAAGTAGAGAGACTGTTATATAAGAAATAATTTTTTGACGAATGTTTTGATTTCTTGGAGATTTAGTAGTGCCTCATGCTTGAACCAAGTGATATGTTTATTGCTTGGGGATAAAACACATCTAAGTTCAACAATTTACTTTTCATGTAAATATAAATTATATCCCAATAAGTGAACAAAAGGGAATACATCAGATTTTGTTACTGCCCATTGTGTATCTTGGGTAAGTAATTCCCCTTTGAATCAAGCAAATACCTTAATCATGTCAATTAACTCAGTAATTAAAACACCTATCAAATCTTTCGCTCCCAGTTAATGAATCCACGGAATTTTCAGTCTTTCTCAAGAAATGTGTGCAACATCACACACACACACACAACAAACTTGATTTGGCACTTTCCTAATTTAACAGAGCTAATTTTCCCAAAAAATGTAAGAATGTTACTACACTACCCTGAATCAAAACAAGCACCGATTGCACTTTAGAGCTGGTACAAACATAAAACATAACCTACAAAATGTCAACTTTCCATCGTATTAATAATCACCATTCTAAGAAATGAGATATGCATTCAAAATTGGATCTTAGAGATAGGAGAACTGGATCTCTTAGTAATTTAAGCAGTAGTAACAAATATGATACTGATAACAATCAAAATAGATATGATAGCCACGCACATGTCCATCTTGTACACATAGAAGCAAATCTTTGACTTTGTCTTCCACATGTTGAACCTGCAGCAAATAAGTAAGTATGAGAACAAAAGGCCAAATAGTTATAGCTACTGAATTTTGAAACTAGCCTAAACAAAAATTATAATTATTGGAACAAAGGTCAGATAATCATTAAAACAAGACCAACAAGATAAACAATCTTGAATGTGCTCCACCCAAATTCAGATAATAAGAAACTTTAAGCTCATTCATGTCTTTGCCAAACATGAGGCCAGACACTTTACCACCACAAAACAAATGCATATATTCACCACTTAATCAATTCAATGAAGGTTTTACCTTGCGGGAAACTTGTTTTCCCATCTCCACCCACTTATTTTTGCCAGCCTGGGAGCAACCTATTTTAAAAACTGAAGGATCAAGCTTTTTCTGCAACAACCCCAAGTTTGAACAACACATCTTAGCATAAACTCATTATTATAAAATGTAACAACTGCTTCATAAACAGATATGATACAAAAATAAATTGTAAAATACCACATTTTCTAAATCACTTATATATTTGAAATGTGAGTCACCTGCAATTCATCTTTTGGGATACTACCCTCCTCTGGCACTGCCAAGAACAATTGAACTTCTGGTGATCCTTCAGCAGCATACTTCTCACCCTCGTCAGTAAGCACCCATGTCTCCCTCTTAATGTCCTGTAAAATCGCATAAATGCTCCAAAATTCGTTCATTCAACTAAATTAACACACACTTAGTCAAACTACATTGACATAATCCAAAACTAGAATCAGTAATTCAATCAAACAACATGAAATAAAATGAGGGGAAAAAGAAATGATTACAGAAAATTGAAGACACCCAATGCCAAAACTTAGCTATTTGCTTGACCAAAATATACCTCTGGCAGGAAAAATTAATAAAATTTAAAAACATATAAAATTCGAGTTTCTGTTGAGTTTTAAAGCTAATACAATTACAATCTATTTATCTTCTATACTCCGGTTCTCTCAGCTGCCAGAAAGAATGCGAAGATTTAAAATGTTTCAACGGAAACGATGAAATACCTGAGCATCGACGTAACGGAAACCGTGGAGACTCTTAATGACATTGACGACCTCGTTGTGATCGAGTCCGCCTTCGTCAGCGAACTTACCTGAATCTGAGATTAGTTCATTTTTCTCCAAGTAACGTAGAATCGCTTCCTCCGCCATGTCACTGCTCTTAAGAAAGTTGGAATTCTGGAGTTCCTGCTGTGTGCTTGTGTTTGCAACTCCAGTTTACAGCTTGCATAGCCTATTGGTTAACCTAGTGAGTCAGTGCTTACCAGAGTCAATCAAATCAAACTCTGGTTATTGTTTAGTACAGAGGGGCCGGGCTCGTTGTTGGGTTTTGTCTGTCTTAAATCAGTTATCCATTTTGGGCTAACCAACAATTTGAGACCTTCGATAAAATTCAAGGTGTCTAACGGGTGGGTTTAAATAATATAATTATAATTTTATATGCATTAATAATTTTAAATTTAAATTTAATACATAATTATTAATAATATTATATTATATTATATATTTATTTAATAATTATATTATTCTATCTCAACGCAAGTCCACAAGTTCGTGTTTTGCCTATATCAATTTATCGAATCTAGTCAAAATTTGCCAATCTTAAGTATAAGTTATATTTGTACTTTAAATCCATAAGTTAATTATAAAATATAATATTATATTTACTAATTTGTAATTAAAATAAATTAAAATTAAAATAAACTAAAATCGAATTAAGTTAGAATTAGAACGAGAAATATAAATTAGAATAAATTGTTTACTTTAATTTTAAGAAACAAAATCAAAATGAAAAATTTTATTTTTAATTACTAAAATGTTCATAATTAATTTTTATCATTATTTTTATTATTTAATTATAGTAATTGTGATTATTATTATTTATTTAAAAAATTATTTTTATTAATAATTAATTATATTAATAATAATTCTGTTAATAATAACTATAAAAATAATGCTAATTATTATATTTTTATTTTTATAATTAATTTTTAATTTTATATTTTTAATTAAAATGAAGGACAAAATGAGATATTAAATTTTTAAGTGAAAATAAAATAGTCAATTTTAAAAATAAAAATTTTATTTTCAAAATCTCTTGAGAATTAAATTTTCATTCTTTATTACGTGAAATCCACTAATTTCATTTTTATTCTCATCTTTATGTTTGTGAATAAACACAATATTCATTCCAATTTTAAATTTCAATTTCGGGTTAATAAATACACTATAAAATTTATTGAATTAATAATGTGTATAAACCTAAATATAATAATTTATTATGCAAATTCAAATGTCTAAAATTACAAAAGTCTCCAATTTTTGTTATGGAAAGTTGGATCTCCACCAAGCCAAAACAAATTGCCTTCCACTCTCACTGTTCTCTTCTTTCCCCTATTTGCCTTCCCTCTTTTCTGTGTCCTCCTTCCGAATACATACATACCGAAATGAGAAAGAGAAGCTCTCGGTTTTGCCCCTTTACTTTAGTTTGCCGTATTTCATTCAGGTCCCTCTATTATAATTTATTTATTTATGAACTAATAGTCCATCACAATTTTCCGTTTTCAAAATGGTTCTAAGATTGTACTTAAATCGAATTAGATGTTCGAACAGATGAAGACAAAAACCACATGCACAGTGATTGTATCATGCATTTTCTCACACCAACAAGGCAATTGATTAGGATGAAGCAAAAATGTAATGGGATGATAATTTCACAAATTCAAAACATTATCATTCATTGCTGCTAACATCATCAACTCAATGGCTCAAGGTCATCAGAAAAGGGATTGCCATTGCCATTTTGAAAAATAATAACATGAAATATATCTGTTCCCCGAATTTTCACAAACAAAAATACGTTCCACTGCTAAAAGATGTTTCAGCGAAGTTAATTCAACAAGAAACAGTATAGAATTGCAATAATACGAAGTATCTGCAGAGACCCCGTGCAGATCTTCTTATTTTCAAGAACTCAAAAACTCAAGAAATCTCATGTATAAACCAGGAAGGACCAATTTTGGAGTATCAGCGATAAAGGCATTCAGACCTGAGGTTTTCTGCAATCTCAGTTTCCCAACGATCTCCATTCTCAAGTAGCTTCTCTTTGTCATATAGAAGCTCCTGCAGAAAAATTTGAAATTAAAATCACAACCATGTGCTATTGAATTAACCGCTTCTGAACTATTAAAGAATGCCTACAAACCTCGTGAGTCTCCGTTGCAAATTCAAAGTTTGGACCTTCAACAATGGCATCAACAGGACAAGCCTCTTGGCAGAATCCACAGTAGATGCACTTGGTCATGTCAATATCATATCTGCAAAGATAGAGGGTGAGGGGTGGAAAAAGAAATGAGGGTGAGAGAGAGAGTGGGGAAGAGGAGAAAAATCATTCACCTGGTTGTCCTACGACTTCCATCTTCTCTTTCCTCTGCCTCTATCGTGATTGCTTGAGCTGGGCATACCTGATAAAAAAAATATTCCATAATGGGATACACCCTATGTGCATATTCAATAACAAATGATGGCAGTCCAAGCCAGCATCTAGAAATCAATGAATGTTGAGAGTATATCTGCAACTTTGGGCTCCCAGGCCCCGAAGTAACACACACTAGCATACTCATGGTCTCATCAACTATTAAATTTTAAGTTGATCAGCAAGAATTTCATTTCATATGGATTCAACTATTTCACTTGGTAAAATCTACACTTAGAAGCAGATTATGTGCAGTGAAGCAATGCAAATATAGTTAATTTTCCTAAGGTGCCAAATGAATTTATCAATGCCAACTTGGTTCAAGGAAATATCAATGATAAATGATAGATCATGAACAATCAAATCTTAGTGCTCTGACGTTCTTCATTTGGGCACACATGCTCACACCTAAGTTATATTTTCGAGACACGTTAATATGATAAGTGCACTTTGTAGATAAGAAAAAACCAATAAACCAAATTGGTCTGCATTACACTTAAGTTCAACCACAAATAGCCTCAAGGCCAGAACATCAAAGAACGGGCCCATAGCCAACCAATTGTTCTCCATAGAGGATTCAACAAGAGCCTTACATGAGTACAAACGATATAATTTTTTCCCACATTAGTTGGCAAGAAAATTATACCACTCTCATATTCTACTTTTGCGAGCTTTGCTTTCAGCACAAATTGATTTAATCTAAAGTAATAACAAACTTACAGCTTCACAGAGTTTACAAGCAATGCATCGTTCCTCTCCAGTTGGATAACGTCGCAGAGCATGCTCACCACGAAAACGAGGGCTTAAAGGGCCCTTCTCAAATGGATAATTGATCTGTATAACAAAATCCAATATAGGTTTAAAATCATAGCTTGCCACAACCTAAATCAGAAAATTTCAGTAGGTAAAGACTTACAGTGACTTTTTTGTCGAAGAAGTACTTAAGTGTCAGCATCATACCCCTAACCATTTCAGTGAGAAACAATGTGTTTATGCTTCTCTCAAAAACTGCAATTATACAAAAATATTATTGCGTGTTTTAGAGATGATGGGAGATCTAATGAGAATGCAAATGTTCCAAAAAAGATAGATTACCAGAACTCCAGTCTTTTGAGATCTCCTTTGCAAGCTGCTCTCTTTCTTCATCATCTGTAATAGATGACAAAAATAAATACAAGAAGAAAAAACTAAATCCAACTAACATAACTAATGCAGTATAACAAGTTGAATCCCACCAACAATCACTGCAGGTGGTCATATTGAGCGTTGATAGATCACTGAATCATAACCAAAAAGAAACATTCCCCTTATCTACTAGTCATGTATGTTCTTAGAAAAATCCAAGATTACTTTCTTGATCAATATTCTGTTAATGCCATGCACCAAAGAGCATGGCAGATTATGAATATAAACATGTACAGTACTAACCTATTCAAATATCAAACTCACTGAGCTCGTGTTCTTTCCCCTCATCCATCACCCAAACCCAACTTCCAAAAGGTATTTCAGGAAAAACTTCTATGCATACAATTTGCCACACAAATGTTTAGAAATGGAAATATTGGAGACTGCACAACGAACCTTTCTTAGTAGAACCATAAGAATAAGGATGTGCACTGAATCGAATTCCATAATGGTTCGAACCCTGCAACGCATGACCCGACAACGCCTAACCGGTTAAACCAAATCAAGTCAATCACATATCTAAATTAAGTCCTCCAAATTACAATGCTGCTAATAATAACAATACCCTAAGATGAAACCGAAATAAACTACCAATTCATAGCGTCGAAACTTTCTAATAATTCCGTAACACCTAAATCTAATAACTTAGGTTTTCAGTTAATTAAAAATTAATAAATAAAACTAGGAGACGAGTACTAACGAGCTGACGAGCGCGAAGGGCGGAGAGGGACTTGCGAGCTAAGATCGAAGCCATCGATGATGGATTATAGAGCTGAAGACGTTGGTCTTCTGCCTCCTCGGTTTTCACTGCGGTTTTGAGGGAGCTGTAGAGTAACGTACTTCCTGATAAATTGGGTGACTTGAAGTGTTATACGGTGCGTTCGAATTGCAGATTTTTTGAACGCGGCGCTTAGGCAAACACTCAAATCCAAATACGGAGTTTTATGATAGAAATACGTATATTAATTTATATATTTTAATATATGTTGAGTTCGAGAATAAAAAATCCAAAATAGTAATTTTACAAATTGAAAGGACTAATTTGATAATTACTCTTCTAGTTAGATTAGCTACAACAAGTTGATGGAAATTCAACCAAAGCAAAAACGCAGCGTTCGGTTGAGTCTAAACGACACCGCTTCGACGGTCAAAATCGTGTTCACTTAGCTGTAGGGTTCAGGGTTTCTCTTCTCTCTAACTCACCCTTCTGAGTCAGCGATGGCTTCGTTCTGTAGATCAGCCGTGGCAGCGGGCTCAAGGTCTCTCGTTGCGCGATCCAAAACAACAACCCAGGCAACTCTGAACGCAAAGGCCGTCTTTTCTTGTTTCTCTTCATCCGCCAGACCCCTTCCTCGGGCTTCACGGTTTCTCTCTCTCTCTCTCTCTCTCTTTCATTTTATCTCTTGAGCAATGCTCCTGCATTTATTTTAAATCGTTTTCAGCTGGGATTGGTTTTTTTGTTGTAACTATTAAAGGGTTGTTTCGGCTTTGGGGACTGTTGAGTCACTGCTGCCGCTTCACAGTGCCATTGCTTCTGCTAGGCTTAAGTCAAGTATTGCTGTTGATTCAACCTGTTGGAGCTGGCTTTCTCAGGGTAAATTTCCTTTAATCTTCGCCTTATTCTATTTTGTTTATACACACACCACACACACTTGATTATGAGTTTGATATAAGTTTGTTATCATGGTTGAAGAAATTAATCTCACACGGAAATGGTTTATATTATTGTATTAGGGTCTTTGTGTTTTTAACGGTCTTCTAGGTGTTTGTGCTTTTAATCCCGCTGCCGTGGAATGCCATACAACCGAAGCAATTTAGTGGTGTTTTCAAAATTGAAATTGAAGTATAACAGTTGTACATGGACACTACATATTTTTCAGCATTAATGCTCATTTTGTTTAGAAATCATGTGAAAGTTGGAAGGAAAAATGCTCAAGAAATTAAGTCACTTTTACGCGCATTTTCCCTTTTACCTCATTTCTTTTTGCAAGAACCAAAATGAGGGTGGTCAGTATTCATTTAGATTTTATCCTGTGTACATATTTACATTGTTGCATTGTTGTGAGCCTATGGATTCCATAAATAGTTTTGAACTATTAACAATTCAATCGATTGACTGGTGCTGTTTTCTATATTAGTTGTCTCTGATATGAAGGTTGCTTCCTGGTGCATGTTGGATGCTGACTTTGTTTCTTGTACTTTGTGTAATAGGACTTGCAATACCATTGTGACAAGGCTTGCTGGATCTATATTGGGCTATAAATGCATAGGATTTACTTTCAATGTGTATTTGTGAAAGAAAAAAATGATCCTTCTCCTCTTGAAGTTTTAATCATCATATTGGACAGTGTATGAAAACTTGCTTAACCAAGTTAATGAGTACTTGTATATGTCATTTTTTCAAATCCTCTCTTGCAGAAATTGGATTAAATAGCATGTGCTGATATTTTTCTGTTTTATTGATTTTGAACTTACTGAATTTTGTAATTTTCCTATGTATTTTGATGAGAATGAGGGACTTAGCAAGGTAATCTATGAATTTTAGGTGCACTAATAATTTAAGCTGCCATTCAGACTGAATTCTTGACTATGTTTTATGATTTAGTTGCTGTTGAAGATTTACAACTTAATACCGGGTTTGTGAAAACAGATTATTGAATGGTTGTCAAATAACATTATCGAGTTGCTTGAAGATTCTAGAGTCTTAGCTTCTAGGTTTAGCTTAGTGTTGTAAACTAGTTAGCGTTTCTAACTTGAATTTTGACATTAGAGAGTTAGTCGAGGAATAAAGTTGAAATTGGTTAGAACATGACCATTGATCCCTTGTACAATCTCTTTTGGCATAATGAATACCTAATAGATAGTTGCTTTGTCGCCTAAGACACCTTATGGTGACATTTTCTTGTGTTTCAAGTCTTTGATACATTTGCTATAGGCACAAAATGATAGTTTATTGAAATATGGTTTGTCATGGCTGTACTCCTTGCAAAGGCATTGGAGCTTGCTTTTCAAGATATGTTTATACTAATATTTTTAATTGGCCTCTTAATCATAATGATTCCATGAAAGCAAACATATATGCCTGCATTGTTTTCTTCTGCTAATCTGCTCCGCCTTGCCACCTCATAATTTCAGAATGTCAATTTTGCTGGTAGATTGTTGTTTCACGCCTGGAATAAATTTTCCTATTATGAGACAAGAAACCGACATCCAATAGTTTCACAGATTGCAATTAAATGCATCCAGTGAGCTGATAAGCCACTTTCAAGTATCATTACATCCTGTGAGTATTTTGTGTTCGTTTAGTGAGGACTGACATATAGTTGGACTTTCTTAGCTGCACAAGTATTAGTGATTCCGAGGATCAACGCCCTCAGTTTAATTTCTCTTATCACTCGCAAAAGTTAGTGATGCTCTTAGATCATTATGGCCAGGTTGGCAGTTTGTTTCCTTCTTGCCATTTTCCCCTCATTTTATTCCAATAAAAGCTTGTTCTTCTATGGTTTGCCCTTGTTCATTGAGCTTTTACTTTTTGTGTACCAATCAGATATTTTCCTTTTCTGTTGAGTCTATACTTCTACTGATTATCTTCCTTGGTCCTTTCTTGCCATTTCCTAGACTTTGCAGTTCCTCGGTGACAGACTAAAGGCTTCAGTCATTGCAAACCTAGTTCACAGTTTTAGTTCTACTCCTGCCGATTCCTTTGGTGCTTTATCCCCTCCTTTCCATTTATGGATATCGCTTTGTAACTCACAATGTGCATCAAGATCATATGATACTGCAGTTGTTAAGACTGAATCCTTCATTTCTGTAAGACAGAAAACTATTACATTTTTCTGGTATGCAATTTGCACAGTTAATTTGTGCTGAACCCCACTTCTCTCTCTCTCTCTCATTTTCTTCTTCTGAAAAAACTGGGTAGGAATGTAGAAATTTGAATAGCATCCAGAAACATTGAAATATGTATTGACTGCCCTAGGGAGAAAATGAAAGAAGAATCTCTTTTGGCAATTTGCATAGCCATAAAATTTCCAGATTTTTATGAAATATTAGATGCTACTTTGTAATCAGCAATTCTTTGATGTCATCAACAATTTGCATTTGATTGAGAAGAAGTTAAGCTTTGTTGCCATTTACTGCTCAGCTTCAGCTGCAGTTGTTTCTTTGCATCACAGTTGTTGCTGTAATGCCGATACTGTTAAGTTCTATTAGGGCGCGTTTGTGTTGTCTAATATCTTTGGTAAGCATCGTTATGATTCGTTTAGACATACTTTGGTATGAGTTGAGGTTTTGAATGATTGGTTTTGAGTTCTCTTTACTGTATTTCTGGAGTTTTCTAAGAATGAACAGAAACTGTGACATTCAAAAATCAAAAGGGGTTGATGAAGTCAAGACATTTAGGGCTGAGATTCAATGAGAAAACAATGTTGCTGAAGAAGGGTAGTTATAGTTGTTATAAAAAGTGAGATGTTGATGTAACAAATGAAATGAAATGGGATGAGAGTTGATAGAGTAAATAAAACAGAGCAACGTGCACTGTGCCTTGCCTCATCTCATCACTCATGCTAAGCATGGTGTTGTAGGGACTGACCATCCGTGGTGTCTGTGTGCCTCGTTCCTGATTCTGCATGTGCTTTTCACGTGAATTGCTAGGATTTGCCTTTCATTTCATGTATGCACATAAGAACATGGTATGGAAACTGGCAAGTAAACTTCAAGAACAAAGAAACTCGCATGGTTTTTATAAAAATTGTAACAGAAAAAAAATATTGAAACATGTAAAATAAATGATAAACATATTTAAAACATAAATAAAAAATTTGAAATATATAATAAATATTATTTAAAATATAAATAAAAAATTTTAAAAATTAATATAAAAAGTAAAATAAATAAATGTATCGATACATGTATAGCCAATTTCGTTAAATATTTATTAATCATCCTTCTTTCTAATTTTTAAAATTGTTAAGTCCAAAATGCTTATTATCAAATAATATTGCGGGTGTTAGTTAATTAAATTAATAAAATATTTTAAAATAATGTAAGAAATTTGTTCTAATCTTGCCTGCATCGAGTTAAAAAAATTAAATTATAAATATTATAAAGTAACTGGGTATTTTTTTTTCCAATAATTTCATATCCTAACAAATTGATCATATGAAATTGAACAAAAATAATGGTTGCATTAATCTTTATAATATTTGTTAATAATTCTTATTATTAACTATTTATATCATATTTATCACTAATTAACATTAAATATTATTTTTATACAACATTATTATGTTATGAATTAAACATCCTAATCTCAACAAAAGCATAAATAAGAACATAATTTGTAATCAGGGAATTGAATTTAAGAACAATACATATATAATTAATTATTAAAATTTTTTAATTTTTTTTAAAATTTTTAATAAAATAATATCACGTGATATAATTAATAATAAATAATTTATATTATATTTTAAAAAATTATAAATTAATTTTATATTTTATAATATAAATTTAAAAATTTTTAATATATCATAAATTTTATCAATATATGTAATCCTGCAAAGTTCGCATATCCTTTTCAATGCCTTGGCTTGTGAACCTGTCTACTCTCTTTCTCGGATAAGATCTGAAGAATATCTGATACAAACTGACCCCACTTCTTTAATATTTTAATCTATATCTGATACAAACTGACCCCACTTCTCTAATATTTTAATCTAACAGTAAATTAATTCTAAACTTAATATTGAAATAGATATGAAAATTTTACATCCACCCAATATTCTTTGCAACATTTGATCATCTGGGACGTTCTTAGTTTCATATTTCATTACTGTGAATTTCGTGCGATCAAGTGCAACCCAGTTTTTGTTTGTGGGTTGTTCTTTGATTTGATTTCATTAAGTGTGTCATTGTATGTAATTTTATGTGGCTGAGATTGTAGAACGAAAAGCTGTCTTTGTTTTGTTGGAGGAAAGGAGACACCACTCACTAGAGGTTTAAAATCGATTCCGTCTGGATTTATTGAGGCCACAAAGAGAGCCAGGGAAATTGCAGGGGTTGAAGCCTCGAGGATATTTTGTTTGCGGTGAGTTTTTCTTGAATTAAACAAACGAATGATTATAATTAAACACGTACACGTAAAACATATTAGGTATATTGTACAGAAAAAGACAGAGGAAGATAGCGTTTCTCTGTTTATATGACGTCCATGATTTGTCATCTATTGCCAGCAATCTTGTTGGAGTTTGGGGGGATTAATATTTAATACTGTTACATTTGTTCTCTGTCATGCTCGCTGATAAATTCATTAAAGCTGAATTGTAATTTAAAGAGATTCATTTTGCAGTTTCCTTGCTTAGTTCTGGTTACTTGCTGGTATGCTTCTGTGTTATTGAATTCAAAGTTTCACTTGTTTATTAATCTATTGTCTTGTTGATTGCTTTCGTTTTTTTATTGGTTTTCTGGATGGTTATGTATATTTCCAGTTTGGACAGTGACCATTTTGCTCTGCTTTGGATGTCAATGTTTTCTTTTATTTTTTTCCTTTTTAGGGGTTAAATAGCTGTATTTTTGGATTTTTCTCTAGTCTTGTCCATCTTCTTATCCTTTTTATCTCTTCTTTCTTCTTCTGTTTTGGTAGTTGTTACGCCTGTTGGCCCTTCCTCTGCTTACTTAATCACTGCATGTTTCTTATTTCCATTCCAATAGGATTCCTCATTTCGTCTGTAGTTCCTATTCTTCTATTTGAGACTTTTCAGGTTTCGTCTCCTTCTCTACTCTTGATTGTCGTTAGGGATTTATTCTCTGAGTTTTGTTTCTTAGTATTTTGATGCAGAATCTTTCTCTTCGTCTAATTAGACTAGCTGGATTGCATCTCTTTCAATTAAAATTGACAACATAGTAGTCAGGACATTTCTGGTCTCTGTTGTTGTTTGGTGTTTAATTGTTCAAATTATATTGTACAATCGGTTTGAATTCACTTTGTTGACATGGCCACAGGATATACCTATGGTCACATGAGTTTCACCTGTGCAAACTTCATCGAGTCAGTTACTCAATCAAAGTTGGAGGATTTCGCTAAGGAGAATTGAACCCTTGAGGAGAATGGAGAATTCTTATGCAACATCTAATGGTAGTGGGCCAACCAGTGATGGCCAATTCATGAAGCAATCTCCTTTTCAGCAATGCATTAAGGGATCACTACCTTGGCTTGATTTAAGAGTTTTTTATGTTAGAGTAAGCAAATGTGAGATTGATGGTTCTACACCCGAGTACCTTACACTAAACCATGTTCCTCTTGATCCCAACACCCTTCTTGAGGTAAATGGTGCTAGAACTAGTATCTATTCTGATGGGGCTTCAACAATTTTACGAAGGGATCGATTGGATAAGAAATCTGAAGAAGCTACATTTGTGTGCACAGATAGTATAAGGATGACAGGAAGCATGAAGTTTGAGGTTTTTGATAAGGACGTCCTTGTGTTATCTGGGGTTCTAGAATTGTGTACAACTAATGGTTTTACAGGCGAGTCAAGAAACTATGATCAGAGATGGAGCATGAATTGTGAATCAGATATTACAGCTGGCACTTGCTTCCTGAGGGCAAAACAATTTATGGGCTCAGACTCTATTTCACCTACGATTGAAGTCTATGTTGCAGGGTCATTCTCAGGCACTCCAATCATCTTAACCAAGACATTGCAGCTTAGTTCTCGGAGAAAACAAACGAGGATGGGTATGTTGGATTCCATACCAGAATATGAGACAACTGAGTTCCAGAGCAATGTTCCTTCCGCACTTCCTTTGCAGGTACTTGTTAATTTAGTCTTTAAATTTAAAGGAAACTCAAATCTCTTGTACTTGGATGCTTTACTTTTCTCTCGGTTTAAAGATTAACCTCACGATTGTTTAATCCCATTTATGATTGTTATAATCCTCATGCATACTAGCTTGTAACACTTACACCAAGAAGTAAGGGATTTTCAACCAGCAAACTTGATCCTATCATATATTCCATAACATTTGGTTCTGGCACAGGTTTTTTGGTTATAAATAATGCTGTTCTCACTTTTTTGTTTTGTGTATCATTGTGTGCATAATGTGGTAAGAAATGTCAGTACATTTTTTTTTAATATGTATAGATGATCAATAGTACAGATTATATGCCTACCTGAACATGCCTCCACTAATGTGGTCGATAAATATCAACAATTCATTAAACAAGTAGACCTTTGGATTGATCTCTTTGAAGGGCTGTAAAGTTTGTTTTTGGCTTGAATATATACTGTTAACATGTATTATCTAGTTTCTTGCAAGTATCCTTCGAAGACCTAAACTTGCTCAACTAGTATCAACTTAAGATTAATAAAACATAATGTTAGCCCCAGCATAATTGTATTTCTAGAGAATTCTGGGTTCACATATGAAACACATCACCTTGCACTCTGAATTACATGTTGAGATAATACTGGTTGTATTACCATGGTTGCAGCATGTTCCTCTATGACTGGCAGAGGATCATGACTGGATTGCCGCAATGTTTTTTTCTCTCCATATTTTGTGTTAATTAGATTTTGGATAAATCAATGACTTTCCAAATACATGCATTTGGGTACATGCATGTATTCAACTGCTTTTGTCCTTTGCCATGATTCTGGTGTTTGTTATGCTATATGTTTGGTACTTGTGTGTGTTAAGGAATCGAAGGTCAATAATCTATTTTACTGCCCTGTCAAGTAATTTGGTATATTGCTACCACTCAATCAGCATTTTCATTTTGCACCCATAATTCTTTTTTTCATATTCTTCATAACTGCGCAGATATCAGATGATCAAAATCACAAGCCAGAAAGTGAAGGCTACAATCACCTGTATTCAGGGGCTGAATACTTGGAAGGCGAAGATGGGGAACTCTCGTGGTTTAATGCTGGTGTCAGGGTGGGAGTTGGCATTGGACTCAGCGTCTGTCTGGGAATTGGAATAGGTGTTGGCTTGCTGGTTCGAACTTACCAAGGCACCACTCGAAGCTTTAGAAGACGGCTACTATAGTCTATACATATCTCCTTCCACCTTTCTAGCATGAAACATCTGCTACTCCTCCCATAATGACTCAAAGAAAGCTAACATAGTGGCATTTCTGACATATCCTGCTGTGAATAAGGAGAAGTGTTTTGCAAATAAGTCCTGTTAATGTATGATTCCAGCTTTCCTTAATTTTGTTTTGGAGCATTTGAGCCTGTCATCTGAAATAAAAGGGTAAACATGTTTTATATGTAATAGCATTGCTTCATTGATCTTGCCTATATTTCCTGCAATTGGTTTCATAGAAAGATAAAAGCCTCTTGGTGTAGAGATCAGTCTATTGTTTGCACTCTGTTCTGTAAAGGCTGTTTTGGAGTTTTGTTTATATATATAGCGCACTTCACATATGAACTTATATTTGCCATCATCTCATACTCACCATTATAGCGTCAATATCCATGGCCAGTTAGTTTAGCATCTTAATTTTGGAGAGAATACACTTCTCTCTACAGGGCCATTGTCTATTGTTACGTCGGAATATTTGATATAGAGTCAACCGGAAAGGAAGACGGTAATGTTTTGAAGTACCAGTCGTCGCTTCTTTTCGGGGTGTTTCTGCTTTCCGGCTATGTGGTGAACTGAAATTTAAATCTGTTACTTTCAATCTTGGATCACGTTTTCTATAGTAATGTGAATTGTGACACTACAATTTCAACACCATTGCTGGCACATGGTTTGGAAAAGGCAAGATTGATTGCCATTGCTGCCCCCTTTATTTGCCAAGACTATACAAGAGACATTTGACCAAAAGGACTATCTTGATCGAACGGAGAATACACGTTCTCGATTTACAATTTTGGAGCTGAAGACTATTATCGTATTGACGACACTCTGACATCTCCAGCAAGGCCTCCAACTTACCAAGAAGGACCAACCCTGGTACGGGAGTTCATGCTTCACACCAAATGCTAGCGCCTTTCCTAAATTTTTGGCTTTTGAATTAGTGTAAGATTCAAGTAAATGCATAGAAAAGTGTAATGCAAAGGTCACAGGACTTTCACCAACACTTAATAACAGCTAATGATTACATTCCATTAATAGTTGTGGATTAAAAAATCCCAGCACTTCAAATTTACAAGGAACAACATCAAAAGCATTTAGGTTTGCTTTTGTTGCGGACTTGGAAAATCCAGCATTATCTACAGAGTAAGGAGTCATATTTATGCACAATATTTGACAGGGAGCCGCAGAAATTGTTAACTTCTATTATCTGCTTGTGGGGATTGCATTGCACGGCGGAACCAGGTATTGAATGCTGTAAACAAGTGAGGACAATCTTCAACATTTTTGGTGGAGAAGCTGAGGCACTGTTGTAGCAACTCTTGTGAATCTGGCATCGGTAGTGTGGAGATGATTCTAAGGAATGTCTCTTCAAGATCTAGATAAAGCGATTTATGACTGGGCAGCAGCGGAGAGACATTGTCTTTGCAAACAATCAGAACAGGAAGCCAGTCTTTTACAAGCTTCATCCTAACCTGGAAAAATAAAAAATATATATATTTTTTGTTAGTCTATTTAAGCCATTTTGAGCTGATAATAAATAAGAAAAACCTCATTTCTTTGAAGTTAAACAGGAATTATCCGCAATAGTAGCAACAATGTAAAAGGAGATGCTACGTAATTAATGTTTGATCATAAATTTGACAGCTGCAATAAGCTTGACTTGGCCACTGGCCGCGCAAGATCCAAACAAAAAGGAATGAAGTTCTGGATACCGGTCAACTGCATTTTTCTATAGTTTTTCATAAAATTGATCAAATATTGACAAAAAAACACCCCATGTATCAAAAGACAACCTGGAAGCAATCACGCCCACACATGTCCAACATGTTGGCAAAGAATTTGACAATTGTCCATTCTCAAAATTGAGTTCTTTAATTTTCCTCCCGTTCAGAATTCAGTAGCATGCTGCATGCCATCAGTGCTACAAGGTCCAGTTAAGTCTCTCTTGACAGTTTTAAAGCCATAAGATGCCTTAGACCACACTTGTAGCCATAATAAACTCCTAACAAGAGATCGTTGATAACTAAAGGCCACACCTATTGACTGATAAAGAATCAATATACCAATTCATTGAACTCAAATTTAACCAAACTAGTTGCCCTCAGCATAATCATGCCACTAGGCTGATCAATGATAGCTATCCCATCTAAGTGAATAGCCAAGATGACAAAGATATGTCATGAACAGAAAGACCCAGAACTTTCACCACACAAAGATGATTTGTCCACAATAAGATGCAGCACAAAGGAAGGAGGAGAAGAATGGGAAGGCATCAGGATTGGGGTAACAATCGCCTTCACTAATCTTCCAAACAAACACCAACGTCAACAAAAAAATGGATAGTACCGAAGATATGTTCGTAGAACTCACAAAATTATCATGAAAAAACTTTACTATGGAAGCAAGCACTATCCTAACAATCAACAAACTATACCTAAACAGGTGCCAACTTCCATCCTAAGCATTCACTACGAATATCTTAAGAGTTGATATCATTTAACAACCCGCCCAAAACTCAAATCTCAGCCAATATTGCCATAACATAAGCCATGAAACTGAAATTCTGAAAGACTATAACAATTGAACCAATAATTTTATTTATCCTGAAAAAAAAAATTGTATCTTATCTATCAATTGTTTACAAAGCAAATCTACTAAGAAATGACCACCAACAGGGATAACTGTTTTCAGTCCAGACCACTAACTAGATATCGGAAATAACAATATAAGGTAAAAATAAAAACATTCAGGATCATATTATACACTAGATGTAAAGCTGTGTTAGTTTCGCTACTCAATAACTTCTACAGAATTCAGCTTGAACGTCACTATTCAATCCAAAAGCTCTCGTTTATATATGTGCACGATAACACCATATTTTAGTATGACTTTCTCATCTCCCATTAACCCGGAAATTGGTGAGTGCGTATTAACAAACTACATAAGTTATATAAACACAAGGAAAACAACAAAGTCTAAACCAATACCTGTCTAGCAGCCAAAATAGTTCCCGCAGCAACTGCATTGGCAAGTTTACAAGTACACTTCATCAAAACAGCAGGAAGCCCGGGCACTATATTCCTCCATGCATCATCCCGAAAGGTACGCTGCAAATCAGCCGTAAACGCAGCCTGCTCGCTCCATTCCTTCACTGCAGAGTCAGCAACACGCAACTCGATCATCCTCTCCACCAACCACAACAAGTGCCGCCCATTCGTCACCGCAGTGTGCAAATTCAGCCGCTGTATTGCCTCCGTCTCGTTATGGTCCCCTCTAAAATCGGGACTCGAATACTCTTCCAAGCTCTCCTTCACCACCTTCAAACTCTCCTCAAATGCCCTCTCCAACACGCGCCTGGCCGATTCCCGCGACGCGAAGTCTCTCAATAACTTCGCAACAAACGCTTTTACGAAGGCCATGTTTGGATGGTTATGAATTGCCGCTAAAATCAGTCCGTGAAGCATATTTTCACAGGAATTATCGGTCGGACATACCCTAGATAGAAGCTCTTTAGATTCTTCTTCTCGTAGTAGCGGAATTAGTTCTATAACTCTCGTTTCTTCTTCCTCGGTCCACGGCACGGCTTCGATGAATTTAACACAGGCCTTAACGCAATCTTCGAATAGTAGTTCTAAAGCGATGGGGAGTAAATCAAGCGCGATGGAAACAGTATTGATGACAGAAGAGAAATCTTCCGTATAGAGAAGTTGAAGGACTGTTAAGTGATCGGAGATTGAGTTCGGTTTGTTCGCTGAAACGCCAAATTTGAGATGGATAACTTTATTACCATTATCGGAATCAACGGCATTGTCGGGGTTAGGGTTCTGCCAGCGGTCAGAGAGGAGTGCGGCAAAGTATTTGGAGCGTCGGAGGACGTGAGAATGGATGTAGATCTGGACGTCATCTTCGGCGGCGGAGTCGGAGGAGAAAGGAACCGTGATATCTACGTACAGTCGGAGGATGACGTCAGCGGTGGAGGGGTCGTCGAAGGAAGTGGTGCGGAGGGTGACCCCGGAGCGAGAGGTGTCGTTGAAGGAAGTGGCCGATGCGGTGCGGCGGAGTTTCTGGGAGGAGTCCGCGGCGGAGTGGCGCGTGCTGGAAGTGTGGTGGGGCACCCGCTGTCGTTTTTTGGGGTTTGTCGGGATCATTTTGTATAGATCTTTCTGGTGTTAAGCCGAGACTGGAAAGGGGAAGATGGTACGGTTTTATTGTTAAACAGCGAAATGGGCATATGTACACGTGGTGCTATTCGGGAGCGAGTACGATAACATGCAATGAAGCGTTTGGGAATTTTTTTTTGTTTATTTTTTAAATTATTTTGCCCGGGTTAGGTCGGTGAGAGATCAGATCCTCCTTGTGGTTTTTTTTAAATAATTTTGGAATTAATTTAAATAATTAATAATAAATAATATTAATTTAATTTGTATGTTAATTTTTTAATTTATATTATAAAATATAAAATTAATTAATAATTTTATTAAATTATAATTATTAATTATATTATGTAATAATATTAACTTAAATAACCAAAAGAGGGAGAGAATTTATAAATTTTATAATATATTCGTAATTAACATTATTTTTAAAGAAAATTTTTATCATTATTTTAGATAGAGATGTAAGATCGAATTTAAACGAATACTTTAAACTCTCGTGTGCATTAGCATTTGTTATAAAAAAATTTAATATTTATTTTTATTTAAATTCATAGTGACTTTAACATTTTTATTTTTAAATTAATTTTAATAAATACTTAATTTTTACTAAATTCATGTTTAATATTTATAAAATATTTAATAATTTTTTTATATTTTTCAATTACATTTGTACTATTTTTAAATATTAAATTTATAGTTATAATCTATCCAAGTAAAACAATCAATTTTAAACATTAATTCCTAATAAAATATGTCACTCTCGTAAAATATAAAGTCTATCAATGTAAAACGATAATTTTATTTAAAAAATACATAATTATTTTATAAATTTATATATAAAATATTATAAAATTAAAATAAAATTTTAAAAGTTCATAGGTATTTTTTAACCATAACGCATGTTAATTTATTACAAATTAATAATATCACATGTTATATAGTAAGTTTAAAATAATATTCGTAAGTTTACATTCAATTATTTTTGAAATTCATGTTGTGCGCGCAATATCAAAAATTAATATTATATTACAATTTAAAATTAAAATAATGTTATTATAGTGCTTTTATTATTATTAATAATATTATTAGTATATATTGAAGATTAAATAACTATGGTCACTAATAATAGGTTATTATGAATATTTATTCATACAAAAACTTGTACCAAAGTTATAATAATTTTTATTTTTTAAAATTTATTACAATCCTAAGGCATACCGAACCCATGACCCATCTCATTAAGACTAGCTACTAGCGAGCACGGTGAAAGTATCATCGAAACTTTACTATTTTATTTTATGAGATTTTATTATTTAAGTTTTTATTAATGAAATTAAATGTATTTAGGAGTATAAATACTATTTTTACACTTCAATTACTTTTTTAAAAAATTTATAGAATAATAAAATAATTCAATTAAAATAAAATAAATAAAAAAGATTTAAGTAATTTATTTTTGAAATTATAGTTTTTGAATTTCTTTTTACAAATAAGAACTACTGAAGTAATAAAATTCCTTATTTTATTGACGAGACTCACATGATAAGCACGTGAGCGTTTCTTTCAAACCACTATAGCTTGTTATTTTATTGGCGAGAGGATAAGATTGAAGATTTTGATCATGGATTAGTCTAGATAGCGACAGCCAGGTTCCCAATTTCTGTACGCGATTTGCCAGGCGAGTAAACGGTACGCTCCATGGAGGAAATTCTGAAATGTTCCTGTCTCACGTGCACTATAATCAATGGCCTGAAAATTTGGATTGAATCCATGTTGGCAAATGGGCTGGGCTTTTTTCTCATGGGTTGGCTCATCACTACTCGGCCCATTAAAAAAAGTGAGTGGAGCAACGGGATCAATTACCGAATGATGAAAATTATGTTATGGTCCACAACATTATGATTTTTAACAAATCAGAAAAAGTAAAGTGACCAAGTAACTAAAAAATAATTGATTTTGACTACCACAAGCATTCGGAGTAACAACATATGAATCCCTGGCTTTTCTTATTTGCATAAATTAGGCTTTAATATCATTAGTTGTATCAAATAAGTCCTGAATAAAAAAAAACCTTAATGTGATAAAAATTAGGACTTATTTGATATAAGAATATAAACTGTATCCTTTTCTGTAAAACTATTAAAACTGAGGGTTCCATTACCCCTTGAACATATATATGGTTGATAGCATAGGTCGGCATCACAATGTCTCCCCGTCGACAGCCAATCGAGTGTGGCGGCGAAATCGATGGATTTATTGGGCCCCAATGAAAAGTTGCCAACAAACAATCTTATCGTATTAAAAGTAAAATTGCCTAAACTCCAAGGATGATTTAGTTCAATCCTGTTATAGTTTCAATCTATTCGTCGTATGATGACGAATCGAAGCACATTTCTTTTTCGGTTTAATAACACGATCGCATTTTTTTATTTTTTAAAATAAATATTAATACATAATATAAATAATAATAATAAATAATTTAAATTTAAATTTAATTTTAATAAAAATTAAAATTAATTTTATATTTAATATATAAATTTAAAATATTAAAATATAAATTATTTATTATTAATTATATTACTTATTAATATATATAATATAAATATACTCGTTCATGCAAATACTAATGATTTTTTTAAATGTACTATGACGTTAAATTACTTTTATTAATGAAACAATAATAAAATCTTTTAACAATGTACAAGAGACATGCAAAATAAAAATTTTGTTCACGCCATAATTAAAACGGAGATTAATTTATATTTATCTAATATTTAAAATTTTTATTTTAAAACCAACAATATTTAATAAATTAGAGCTAATTAATTCCTTATTTTGAAGTGTTTATTGTAATGATGGTGGATTTTGTTTTGGTGCATAGAAATCTTTTATTGATACAAAAATTGTCACAATTTATAGGGTAAATAATTGTCAAATACTTAAAGTTTGACTCATAATATTAATTAAATTATAATAATTTTAAAAAATACTAAAAATTACTCAAATCAATTAACGCTAAGTCTATGCGTCATATTAATTTATAATAATATTATCGTTAAATTATATAAATGCATCGTATTATACTTATTTTTATTTAAGTAGACGTTTTTGATTAATAAATTGAGTGTATTTTTGAAATTATTAATTATTCACATTGGTGAAATTTACTTAACAATCATTTACACTAATTTAAATTGAAAAAAAAATTATGCAAAATTTTTATAAATTTATTATTACAAAATTTTATTTTTAAAAATTATAAATTTACATAATTTTTTACTCCAATTTATTGTATTGAACCGTGGCTGTGAATTGTAAGACAGGCAAACACGGGCGCCTGCCCTTGTCCTTGGTAAACTAAGGGCTGTACGACCTACGGGCGGGCAGGAATGCCATGGCGCTCCTTTTTTGAATTGAATAAAATATGAATTATTAATAGCCTCTTCTTTTGTAAAATTTACAAGAAGCCCATACATGTTCCCATCTGCTATTCTCGACGCCGTCTTGAATATCAAAAATAAAATTTGATGAGATGGTTTCTGTGTTAAAATAAAATATAATTTAATGTACAAATCATATTATAAACTTAATAAAAGAATAAAATTGTTAGAATTTTTTTAAGTCCCACCTTAGATTTCCTAAAACAAATATATCAATTAAATAAAAAATATGTAAAAAAATATCAATTATTTACGTAAAAAAAATTTATATAAAAAATATATAATTATTAAAAATAATAAAAAAATCACTATATGAAAATGATTGCACCCACTTTTTTACTAAATTTTTCGCTCTCAAAATTTAATTACATTCTATTTTAATATATCTTATTATTTCTCTCGAGAAACAATTAAATTCTGTAAAAAGAATTATTTTATATTGTATTTTGTAACTTAAACTCTAACCTATTTTTATTTTTTATTTTTGTAAGCTTAATTTTTAAAATAATAATTTAATTGCAACTAAAAAACTATCAACAAAAATTTATTAGGAATGTATATTTATTCTTTTTTTAAAAAAATTATAAATCCTCACACAAATAAGTGATAAAAAATAAAAAAATATAAATTTGATGATGAAATAATAATTTTATAATATCGAGGTACTTTACATATTCTTATGAATAATTATGATTTTTTTTTACATAATTTTTAATCACATTTGAAAATAAAAAATATATAAAAATATCAATTATTTACGTAAAAAAATTTTATATAAAAAAGTCATAATCGTTAACCACTACAAGAAAAAAAAAATTCACTATATGAAAACAATAGTAATCATGCTCTTATTAATTTTCTCAACCAATATCTAATTACATCAAATTTTAATATATTTTATCATTTTTTTCAAGAAATGATTAGATTTTATAATAATAAAGCCCTTGTTTATTATATTTTACAAGTGAACTCAAATTCTTATCTATTTTTTTTATTTTTGTACGCTTAATCTTCAAAATAAGAATTTTATTGCAACTAAAAGACTATCAACAAAAATTTATGTGGGATATATATATTCTTTTTGAAAAAAAAAAAATTATAAACCTTAACACAAATAAGTGATTAAAAAAATATAAATTTGATGATGAAATAATAATTTTATAATATTGATGTAATTTACACATTCTTATGAATAATTATGATTTAATTTTTTTAATATAATTTTTAATCGTATTTAAATAATTGAACATGCATCTCAATATTAATTATAGTGTATTAATTATATATATTAAATTTAATTTTATTTTTTTTAAATTTATTAATTAAATAACTAAAAAATTACTTAAAAATATTAATAAAAAATTATAGTGCAACCCATCCGGTTCTATTGACGTAACATAATTTACACACGTATATACATCATTTAGGAGTGACAGATAGAAGAATAATTTTCAGTTTCCAGTATTGGAAAATTCAATACCTAATTCCATGAAATTTTATGTCAGATTAAGGAAGGAATTTGACATGACAGAGGATTAGGTGACAAGTTACATTGGATATTTACCTTCAACCCGGTTAAGACTAATGACATATCAAGTGAATTTTTAGTTGTCCAAAACTTAGAAAATTGTTTGCTGTCTAAGTAAACGACTAACTTAAATTTAAGGCTGTTCAAACGTGTAAAACCACAACACACGCCGGCTCATGTCTTAACGTAAAATCCCACGTTTGACGTGAGCTGTGTCCTATGAATATTCTGTTTTGTTTAATTAGTTCAAGGCTTATTGAATCTAGCATTTGTAATATTAAATCACAAGAGGGTCCAGAATTTATTATGTAATCTTGAATCATTTAAAATTTTTTTTTAAAAAAATATCGTATTAATTTAATCGAGTAATTATAATTAATATTTTTATCAAAATATTTTAAAAATAAAATAATATTACATATATATTTTTCACAATAAAGAGTTAGGTTACGGCTGATGCTTCTTTTTTTTTTAAAAAAATTTTTTAAAAATATTTTAAGTTTTTTATATATTTTATATAATTTTTATTTATATTTTAAGTATTATTTAATATTTATTTTATATATTTAAATATTTTTTTGTTGGTTTTAAATTTTACAAAAAAAAATATTTTAAATTCCATACACATAAAACAAAAAAGAATAATATTATTCAAGAGAATACTAGTCAAATTTTATGATAAAAAAATTTATCTTTATTTATAAAAATAATAAAATATATAATTATTTAAAAAATATATAATTATAAAATTAAATTTTTATAGTTAATAATAATAAAGATTAGAGTACGATGTGTACATATATATAAAATTTATTTTTTAAGTATTTTTAAAATAAGTTTTAAGTTTTTTATTAATATTTTAAGTATTATATATTAAATATTTTAATTCGTTTTAAATTTTTATTATATATTTTAAATATTATTTATTATTTATTTTATATATTTTAATATTTATTATTTTAAATTTTATAAAAATTGTTTTAAATCCCTCGCACTTACACGCAAGAGTGTGTATATAAGCACCGTACCCAAGTTATAATAATAATATACTGTTATTATTATTATTATTATTTGTGTACAGAAAAAATAACACAGTGGCATTTTCGTAACAAACTGCAAAACCCAACCCAAACAATTGCAATCTCATCACCTCCTTTGTCTTCTTCGCTCTTTACTATGGAGTTTGGCCATGCCCTCCTTTTCTTTGTGTCCGTTGCAACCTCTATCTTTCTTCTTGGTTAGAGCACCAAAGCTCTCAAATTTCTCCACTTTTCTACCCTTGAAAGTCCCCACCAATTTTCCCATCAACCAAACACAACCTTCCTTTCACATTCCTGAGAAAATTTCACGTAGCCGGAAACAATGTCAGTTTCCGGCAATAATATCAGCAGCGACGATTCACTCCCGCATAAGCTTAACTCGAAAACATCATTTCTCAGTCTCAAACTCTACGTTCTTGTTGCACTTCTATTGACATGCTTTGCTTTAGTTTCTTTCTCGATTTGTTTGTGTTTTTGCTTGACCTCGAAGTCAAGAAAAAGGAAGATGCGGGTTAAGCACAGCTCAGGCTTAATCCCTTTGGTCTCTAAAGAGATAGTCGAGATTAAAGATCCGGGTCGTAGCGAGATCTGTGAAAAACAAGAGGGTGAAGTTGGGAAAGAAGGTGAGATTGTTGTTGTTAACGTCGAAGCAGAGAAGAAGAAGATTGGAGAAGAGAGTGATGTTGTATCAGCTAAGAGTAGTGACGTGTCGGGGGACGTAGGGTGGGGCCGGTGGTACAGCCTCAGGGAGCTTGAAATGGCGACATGTGGATTTGCGGAAGAGAATGTGATCGGCGAAGGTGGCTATGGTGTCGTATACAGAGGTATTTTGCAAGATGGGTCCGTAGTAGCTGTCAAGAATCTTCTTAACAACAAGTATGTAAATTCAGAATTCTACGTCTATCCAAAGAAAGTCAAAACAGTTTGCAGATTTTTTTTTTCCCAAGAATGAAAGCACAATCGCAAAACTCGGGGTTTTGTCTTAACATCTTGGTCAAAACAAAGCAGTAGTTAGTTGAAAGACTCTGTTTTTCTTGTTTGTTTCATGTCTGTTAGATCCGAGTTTTGCGGTCAGCAATCAACGGAGCTTGTGTCTTGTTTCTTACTTTTTCATTTAATATTGTTTTACTGCGTTGTTAGCATGTTTCCTGAATCGTACTGGGATGGAAATGACTTTTGAAATTTTGGATCCGGACCATGTTGGTGTTAGGTGTTGGTGTAATAGACTGGCTTTGTGGCGGAGTACTGGGAAAAGCAAATGGTTACTTTGTTCTTTAATTCACTTCTGTTCTTCTTTCTTTAACGTTGGCTATAATTTTTACTTTAGCCTTTTCTCTTTTATCTTTAGCTTTTTCTCTTTTATTTGTTTATTTAGTTATTAGGAATTAATATAATTGCATTCATGTCTGAAATCTTGATACCAACTAAAGTATTGGTTCTGGTCCACCATTTCCTACAACAAGAAGAAGAACAAATTAATTGAATAGTAGCAATTGGAATTTGCTCTAAGAATTTTAATTACTTTTTGTTTTATGGGTGCGTTTGAGCATTGTTTTTGAGTTTCAATATTTCATTTTATCTCATGTTACAACTGCATCTAAAATCAGTTTTCTGCAAGTATTTTAGTGCTTAAAGTAAATTCATGGATGAAAGCTCATACGCTTTGGTTATCTTGTTTGTAGAGGGCAGGCAGAGAAGGAGTTCAAAGTGGAAGTGGAAGCCATTGGTAAAGTTAGGCATAAGAACTTAGTGGGTCTACTTGGCTATTGTGCAGATGGTGCTCAAAGGTACATTTTTCTATGCCAATGAATTTAATTATCAGTGTTTACACGAAATTGAAAAGAGAATTCTTCCTTTTCCTTCTAACTTGTCCACGGAAATTTCTTCTGGCCATTTAGGATGCTTGTGTATGAATATGTTGAGAATGGCAATTTAGAGCAATGGTTGCATGGTGACGTAGGATCTGTTAGCCCTCTGACATGGGATATCCGAATGAAGATTGCCATTGGAACTGCAAAAGGGTAAGTTTGCTAGTCTTCATATCATTGCTGATTCTTTGCTAATCTTGGGTCTATTTTATCAATTATAATTTCCAAAGCAATGCCTCAGAACACAAATTAGGATGTTTTAAGCCCTGTGAATTGTTGTTTGTTCGTTCAATTTGCACTTAAATTCTTTCATAATCTTTGGTGATTAGCTATTATGATTGTTAATTTTCTTACAGGCTAGCCTATTTGCATGAAGGTTTGGAACCCAAAGTTGTGCACCGTGATGTGAAATCCAGCAACATTCTCCTTGATACAAAATGGAACCCTAAAGTATCAGATTTTGGATTGGCCAAGCTCTTAGGATCTGAGGCAAGCTATGTGACCACACGTGTGATGGGAACATTTGGGTTTGATCTTTCTCTGACTAGTAACATTTTTTTGATCACCAAATTGTTCAAACTGGAGTGGATGTTATATATCTATACGTGATTTGGCTGCAGATATGTATCTCCTGAGTATGCGAGCACTGGAATGCTCAATGAGGGAAGTGATGTTTATAGCTTTGGAGTTCTGCTCATGGAAATTATTACAGGAAGAAGCCCAATTAATTATTCCAGACCAGCTGGAGAGGTAAAACAATTTGCCATATTTCATCTGCATTAAACACTAGACCACCATCATAACTCTGTTTCAATTGGTGTATTTCAGGTGAACTTGGTTGACTGGTTCAAAGGAATGGTCGCAAGTCGTCATGGAGAAGAACTTGTGGATCCTTTGATCGAAGTTCAGCCATCTCCAAGAGCTCTAAAAAGGGCATTGTTGGTCTGTCTCCGCTGTATAGATATGGATGCAAATAAGCGACCAAAAATGGGGCAAATCGTTCATATGCTTGAGGCAGATGACTTTCCTTTTCGTTCTGTAAGTCATGTTATCACAATCTTATGTACCAACTCTGGTCATACCAATGAAGATGTCAGTTTCAAACAAAACATCTGCCTAGACCTGGTTATCTATCGCTCATTATATATCTTATACTGATTATTCAACTGTTAATGTTTCTTTCCCTTCAGGATAGTAACTCTGATTGTTTATTTGTGTTGTGTTCTGCAGGAACACCGACCACCGCGAGAGAAAGATCCTCATCCTTCCCACGAAGCTGTATCTTGGAAAGTTCCATATCCAACCAAACATGCTGTTGGTGGAAATGTAGAGTGATCAAGATGGAGATGATTGTTGTCAGTTTAAGGCAGTGTGGTACCTGAAGTAAAGTGCAAGGTAGAATAATTTCTCAGCCAGTTCAGAAAACCGATATTACAATGCCTTGGATGGGCATATATTGCTTCACTTCCTTTTCTCTTTTGGTTTTCTTCATTCCATTTGTCGATATGTTTCAGCATATTACATTTAAATCAGCCTTGTAAATACATACTTCTACCTTAATATCTGAAGCTTATGTATTCTGCTTGTTTAGACAATAAATAGAATATCGTATATTTCGTGGTGTATTCATAAGAAGGACAAGAGTTCTGTTGAATTCAAGAAGTAAATCATTACTGATTTTCTAGTCTTCCAATTTCTTTAGATTCCACATGAAGTAAAGCATAGCATAGTCTCAACTCCAAGTTTGCCTTTTCTGGTTCTTTTATTTGATAGCTGAACCTCTGTTTAATACACTTGTGCTATTTCTGCAGGCAAGGAAATACTTCAAAATTCAGTCACCACCAAACGCGGCTCTTAACTAGTTTTACCAAACAACCCAAGGCAGTAGTTCTGTTGCTTTCACAAACTTAAAGTTCCTGTACTATTTTTATCGCTATTGCGTGTGTTACACTGCATCGCCTGTTTGTTGTAGTTGTGGTTGCGCATTCCTGCCATTGCAGGGATCACTGGCCCTGCACTACGACGCTCAACAGTTTATACCGTGCATTAATGGTTAATCCTCGATCTTCATGCTCCTAGTACTTGTATCATCACTGGGTCGCCTCCATTAGTGCATTAATTTTATGCATGTGCATAAGCGCGTGCACAGTGACATGATTCTGTTTTCATTCATATAATTATATGAATCATCATACTCTTTGCCTATGTTTGGCATGGAGGATTGTATATTTTGCATTTCTTTTTACTTAATATGGCAGATCGAGTTCATGCCATTTGGTGAAATTTGCAATAATAATTTCTTATGGTAACGTGTATTATCATAAATTTCATAATGACAAAAATTCGATGGTATATTTGGATTTTACAAAATATTTATTAGATATTTTTATATACACGCATCTAAATTTTTTCAAAAAAAAAAAAAAAAAACAACACTGTGGGTCTGTGGGCCTTGAAACCCTCAACATACGGTAAGTGATAAAGAGGTTGTTGGACTGGATCGGCTTGCGAGCTTTTATTCTTTAATATAAAAATTAATATTTAATTAATTTTAATTAATTAATTTATAAATTTAAATTGATATAAAATAATATAATAATTAAATAAAATTATATAATTAATAATTATTTTAAATTTAAATTTAGAATTTTTTAAAACACCAACTCCACACAATTATCTATTTAAAAAAATATCATATTAACTTATTTTTAATATTTTTAAAAATATTTATTTAATAATATAAATATTTAAAAAATATATATTATAATATATAAAAATATATATTAAATAAGTGAGATGATTATACCTTTAAATAGAACAAGAATCCATTAGTCAGAGTTGATCGTGCAACCGAGACAAGGCCGAGCAAGATCAACGGTTAATGTGTTCCTAATTTCCTGGACCCAACTCTACATTCGCCTTCCCCATCTTATGTTCCCCTATTAATTTTTGTAATCAGCTTACAAGTGTTCCACAACGCTAGAGCAGCCAAGATTTCCTCATTATCCGACACGTGTCAATCAGATTCGCCTGAAGTCACCCGTCACTTTACCCGAGCCCGCGCTAATCCTAACCAAAATCTATTCATCTCTTTCACTTTCACTTTCGGCGTAAAGGAAAACATTCTCCATAAAGACACACATCCACTAACTCACACATCACCGGATCTGTTGTAGAGTCAGAGTCTGCGGTGTGGGCCCGGAGCTTAGTGGCCATGGAGGAGAAGCTGATACAGAGGTTGGAGGCGGCGGTGGCGAGGCTGGAGGTGCTATCGGTTGGGGCTGATAGTGCAGAAAGAGGCGTTGATGTTGGTGACGCGGCGTCGGATGCGTCGATTAAGGCATTTGATGATCTGATGGGACAGTATTTTGGTAGGGTTTCAGCTGCTGCTGAGAAAATCGGAGGACATGTGCTGGATATGACGAAGATTGTCGAGCAAGCTTTTAGCGCGCTGAAGGGCCTTCTCATCAAGGTCAAACAATCTCAGGTTGGTGATTTTTGCATGAATTATATGAACTGAGTTAATGGATAGTGAATGAGATGCTGATACGATTTAGTTTCTTAGCTTTTAGAACGATGAATTGTTTATTAATTTGGACATGGATTATTCTTTAGATTGCGAGTTCTTGGAGTTGTGAGCTTGTGATATAATTATATATCGATGCATTTCAATTTTTTTTCTCCATTTATGATATGTTAGAACATTGGATTGCTAATACAATCATTCTTAGTTTTTGAAGTGAGAAGATTGAGGATTTAAATCGGTGGATTTAACAAGTGATTTTATCATGTACTATGTTCCTGAGAATTTGGTTTAGATACGTTGTGCTTGAATCAGATATTTGTTACCGGATAAGTTTAATTTCATTTTCTAGATACTGGTGTTGATTGACCTTGTAATTGCAGGATCAATTTTTGGAAGTTGCCTGTGATCTGGCTTGTTATTGTTTAGATTTCATTGGGTAAAAAGTCTTGATAATACAAAGTTATTCTAATTATTCCTTGGGAGGGCAAAAGAGAGTGGTCATTGCATTGAAAAGTTGAGAGTGATCTTTCAGTTTACTGAAATCTATTGTGTGAAGATATATCTTCACCTGGTGGTTATAGTCACTTTTTGTTGACAAGCCTCTTGTGGATTATATTGTCAGATTCTCTGAATAATTCCAAGGATATGTTTAACAATCAAGGAGAAGACTGAAAGAAGTATTGGGATAAAAAATGTTGGTGCTTGGGTTTACTACTTAATTCCATTTTCTTGTTCCATTATTTTGAATTCAATTGATAATATGTTGAATGGGTGCTGTTCTGATGTTACAGAAACCTGACCTTGTGGGATTGGCTGAATTTCTCAAACCATTGAATGAAGTGATTATGAAAGCAAATGCAATGACAGAGGGGAGGCGATCTGATTTCTTCAACCACTTAAAGTCTGCTGCTGACAGTCTCTCAGCTTTAGCATGGATTGCATATACTGGCAAAGATTGTGGTAAGAGACATGTCTAGTTGCTTTTATATTTTATAGCTAGTCTTTGTTATTTTCTGCTGTATGATTTTGGTGTTATTTATTGTCTAAGGTATGAGCATGCCTATCACACATGTGGAAGAAAGTTGGCAAATGGCTGAATTTTACAACAATAAGGTACTATTTGTACTTGTAAAGCCAGCAGCTCAATACAAGGAACTCTGTTGGCATACATGGTTTTCTGTTATTTTTTAGTGAATATGTGGTTAGATGCTAAATTATTTATATGTTGATGTTTCCATGAGCCAAACTTTTACATGCAATAATTTTTTTGTTTTAAAAAAAAAGTAAAGATAAATGTCTGGCATAATTAACATGAAGAATTGCATTGATTCAATAATGGCACTGAATTATTCTATTTTTCGTTTACGGTGTTTGATGCTACTTTTGTGCTGTGATATTTTGCTCATCCTCCTTTAACGTATGTTGCAATAATATATTGTTTTAATTTGCAAAAGATTATGATTGTTTGGTGTTGACATTCTGTGTCATGCTATTCAGATTCTTGTTGAGTACAGAAACAAAGATTCCAATCATATAGAGTGGGCCAAAGCTCTTAAGGAGTTATATTTACCTGGTCTGAGGGATTATGTTAAGAGTCACTATCCTTTGGGTCCAGTGTGGAGTATGACTGGCAAAACAATGACATTTGCTCCATCCAATGCTCCTCCACTGAGTGCCCCTGCTCGTGCACCAGGTGTCCCTGCTCCTCCTCCTCCTCCACCTGCTTCTCTCTTCAGTTCTGAATCTTCTCAAGCATCATCATCACAGCCGAAAGAAGGCATGGCTGCTGTTTTTCAAGAAATTAGTTCGGGCAAGTCTGTTACTTCAGGTTGTTCTTCCCCCATCGTCTTTTCTGCTGTGTATTGAGCTATTGAGCAGCTTTGTGATTTAACTTGATTGCTTCCTAGGTCTAAGAAAGGTCACGGATGATATGAAGAGCAAAAACCGTGCTGATAGAAGTGGTGTTGTTGCTGCTGGTGAAAAAGAAGGCCGTACTACTACACCTTCATTTTCTAAAGTAGGACCTCCTAAATTAGAGCTTCAAATGGGTCGTAAGTGAGTATGTGTGATAGATATCTGTGAGTTAATCATCAAGTTTGGTGTTGATGCAATTAAATTATTTGTCTGATGCTATTGTATTGTTTTCCTTCCAGGTGGGTTGTTGAAAATCAGATTGGAAGAAAGAACTTAGTTATTGATGACTGTGATGCAAAACAATCTGTGTACATTTTTGGATGCAAAGATTCTGTTTTACAGATTCAAGGTAATTACTGTTGATCAGTCTGCTGAATTTTTTTCCCCTTTAGTCTACTTACATACGGTTGTTGGGTTGCTTGCTTGTAGTTTTAATTGTTTGGATAACTATTCAGATAGCTGTGAGCAACTAATACCATTCTAAAATGTGCAGGGAAAGTGAACAATATTACAATTGACAAATGCACTAAGATGGGAGTTGTTTTTACTGTGAGTTTGTAATTCTAGGGGATAAAATAAAATTTTTCTTCTTATGGATACAATACATGATATCTGTATTGTTTACATACTGATATTTTGTTCTTGCTCTGTGTGTATAGGATGTTGTGGCTGCTTGTGAGATTGTAAATTGTAATGGTGTTGAGGTGCAATGTCAGGTATCTATTATTTATAACCTTAATTTCAACTGAAGCATTTTTAAAAATTTGCCTCTAATGTTATATTAAATTTTGGGCTATGTTATTCTCTTAAATTTCTTGCATTATTTTTTTAGTACCCTAGTTGTTAGCATGGCAGTTTATGTGCACACTGTAGAGAATCATAGTTCAACTGAGAATGGTGTTGCTGCTAAGTTTATGAAGTATAATGTAATTTATGTCTACTCAATTTGTGGCATTTCTAGGGCTCAGCTCCAACTATTTCAGTGGACAACACAGGAGGTTGCCAGTTGTATTTAAGCAAAGATTCTTTGGGGGCATCTATAACAACAGCCAAGTCGAGTGAAATCAATGTGTTGGTACCTGGTGCTGGGCCTGATGCTGATTGGGTATGTTTTGATGTTCCTATTCTGTTTGTTTTACTTGTTTGCCCCTAAAAAGTCCCCTTAAATCTTAATTACAATCTTATCCCTTTTCTGCACGGATATAGAAATGCATACCTATGCAAGCATCACTTGAAAGTTTGGTTAAATTGGCATGTATGTGTCAGTATATGTATAATGTAGGTTAGAAAATGATGGAACGACCTTAAATAAAAGTGCATAAAGTGATCTACAGCCAGTGGAAAACTATGTTATCAGTTGTACATGGCCTAATTTATTGAGTTAAATGTTAATTGTACTTGTGATATTTTTAGATTTGGGAGGAGACTTTGTTAAATAATGAACAAAATATATTTATATAGATACATTTTTTGGGGGGTGGGTGCAGGTGAAGGGGATGATGGGGGAAAACATGTAGACTAACTTATGCATGCTTATGTTCAATTTTAAATTTTTTATCCAGAAATCTGATTTAGGAAGTCTGTTTTCTGTAAAGTGGTACACCATTAGTCCTTGGAATGCTCTCTGTGGACGTCGGTTCTGTGCTGTCTTCTTTTCTTTTTCTTCATTAATGTGCATCCAAATCTTAATTCCCAACACATATCGAACTCTTATTGTTCCAATCTGTTTCTTTTGTAGGGGGAGCATGCTTTGCCACAACAGTACGTTCATGTATACAAGGATGGACACTTTGAAACCACTCCAGTTTCTCACTCTGGAGGTTAATGGAGACACATTTACCCGTCAACATAGGTTCAACTTCTTTTATCTAATTAATTTCCCAGGATGATTGTTGGTGGTTTCTGATTTTTTTTTTTGCCTCTTGATTGAATTGATGTCTATATAATCAAGACACATGTATCATTTCTCGGTTTTGTGTTTGTTTATTCCTTTGGTTGACCAAACCGTTGGCATTTTCTTCAGCAATTTTTTTTTGTGGCATTGTTTGCTTCTAGAAGAGTGTCCCCCAAGATCTATTTCTCTTGGTGACAATATTGTAATGAGAACTTGTACCACTGGACTTGCTTTGTGTAAGTTCCTAAAAACTTTTATATTGTACTCTCTTGCTTTTTTAAATGTTTTTTTTCTTATTTTTAAAATCTTATCTTTTTTAATGGATAAAGGCAATTCTTTACTTAGCCGATCATGTTGTACGTCACATGAATAGGGAATTTGAGTTTGGATACACAAAATACATTATCAAGTTCCAAAGTTGTGGATGGGCTTCATTTTAAATTTATCCCTTGTGTTGTGTGCTTGTTTTTCTTTAAGGATTAATTACTATACCTGATTTAGCTTTGAGATTACTTCATAATTCAGAATAGAAATGGTTGGTCGCTCCCATTGTTCGATGCCCATCTCCCTTTTTTTAACCTTCCTTGTGTGTGCCTGGCGAAGACACCATTTTTTTACTCTCTGTGCTTGACGGGGAATAGCTTTACTGATAGTCTAGCGACGATCATGCTGTATGGCATGGCATGGGTGGACACTTCTGAACCGAATTTGGATTAGTTTGAGAAATACTGAATTTGAATTTGTTTAAAAATCATTGATTTAAATTTAATTTTTGTCAATTAATCAAACTAAAACTTGTCTTAAGCCATTATAAAATATAAGAGGACAAAACTTGAGTCTTTTTGATAAAATAAATTAATAATTGCTAATTTATCTCTCATTATTGAATTAAAATGTATATTAAATCAATTTAAATTTTGAATAAAAATCAATCTAAATTAAATTGGTTCACTCTTAAATTTGGACACACTTTGGAGAGAGGGGTGTGAGGGGAGATGTAAAATTAGGGTTGTCCGTACTGATGATATGATGTATAAAACTAGGAAATCAGTTCTGATTGGGATTGTATATTTATTTAAAAATTATGTTTAGAAGTTAATTTTAATTTCATACGATTATTAAATAATTATTATAATTTTATTATTTATTTAATATTTTTAATATTAAAAAAGAATTACAAATTTTATAATTTTATTATTGTTATACTAACTTTTTAATAATTGAGATTAAATTTGACAGATACATTAATTATGATGTATTAATTATATAAATTAAATTTATTTTAATTATTAAAATATATTAATTTAATAATTAAAAATAATATAAAAAATTATATAAAGTTAAAGAACTTTCATTCTTATCTTTATATATATATATATATATATATAGAGGGGTATTTTCAAATACCACTTTTGAGATTCGGTAAAATAATATTTAGATATAAGATTTTACAAAATTAACATAAATTATTTTTCAACAGTAATTAAAATAGTAAAATAATTAAAATATTTTAATATATAATTTTAAATATTGATAATATTTTTTACATACCTTCTCTGAAATTTTAAAAATTAATAAAAAATATTTTTAAAATTTATTTTTATATTTTAATATTTATTTTGATTTAATAAATATACATAATTTATGTGCTAATTTTAATAAAACAATACTATAAATTATTTGCTTGTGTGAAATTATAAACATTTAATTTAATAAATATATATATAATTAAATGATATGAATATATATATTAATTATTTACTTGTATAAAATTATTTTAACTGTTTTGAAATATTTTTATAATAATTAAAATTAATTGACTTAAAAATTTTTATTTTTTTAAAAAAAATTTAATGGGCCAAACACTTGGAAATACAAAATTTTTAATTCTTGTCTTTTTAAAACAAAAATTTTAATTTAATTAATTTTATTAATTACAAAAATATTTACAATAATTAAAATATTTCTATAAAAATAAATAATTTATAACACTTATTTGTATATATTCATATTATTTAATTATAAATATATTTATTAAATTAAATGTTTATAGTTTAATACGAACAAATAATTTATAGTATTGTTCTATTAAAATTAAAATATAATTTATATTTATTTATTAAATCAAATTAAATATTAAAATATAAAAATAATTTTAAGGGTAACTTTTATAAATTTTTAAGACTTTAGGAGAGGCATGTAAAAAATATTATATATATATATATATATATATATATATTAGTCATTTATTATATAATTTCTATTAGTTTTGTAAAATTTTGTATTTAAGTGTTATTTTCTCAAAAATCAAATGTTTATTGTTTAACACGAGTAAATAATTTATAGTATTATTCTATTAAAATTAATTCATAATTTATATATGTTTATTAAATTAAATTAAATATTAAAATATAAAAATTATTTTTAACAGTATTTTTTGTTAATTTTTAAAATTTTAACAGAAATATGTATTAGTTTTTAAAATTTTAACAAAAATATGTAAAAAATATTATTAATATTTAAAATTATATATAAACATATTTTAATTATTTTATTATTTTTATTATTATTAAAGGATATTTTTTTTGTTTTTTTAATAAAATTTTATATTTAAATATTATTTTTTCAAACTTCAAAGAAAAATAGTTGAAAATACACACACACGTACAGAGACGCGCGCATACGCACCGTCGTGGATTGTATTAAAAACTCTCACCCATGTGTGAAACGCTCCTTGCCTGAGGTTCTATGGTTGGTGACTTACGGTCCAGTACGGCTAGGCCACGCATGTGTGAAACGCTCGGTGCCTGAGGTTCTATGGTAGGTGACTTACGGTCCAGTACGGCTAGGCCACGCATGTGTGAAACGCTCCGTGCCTGGGGTTCTATGGTTGATGACTTATGGTCCAGTACGCCCAGGCCACGTGGTACAAAGTTCTCTCTTCTGAGTATTTTATTTAGACAAGGTATATAGAGATGAAGATTGATTTTAATGTCCATACGTAACTCTAAAATCATACTTGGTTAATAAATTTTCGAAATTCTTTTATTCCTATTTTACCCCTACTTCATAGTTCCGCAAAACCGAATTGTTTAAATGAGAAAAATACGGCGGGGCCCAATCCACGTGAGCATCCAGCTAACGTCGTCGTACTTCATCACTAACCGCTTCTCAAACTCTTACCGTTATAGTCCACTGTCTAGCATTCGCCATTTCTTTATCAATTTCCCCTCCCTTCAATCTTCATTAGTTCATAAACACACATCACAGCTTTCACTCTCTTCTCTCATGGCCAACGCCCCGCTCTTCCTCTTCACCTCTCTCCTCCTCCTTCATTCTCTGTACTTCTCAAGTAATATATCTACTGCTCTTTTCGTTAGAATATCAGTCTTTTCATCAATATCCCACAGTATTTCCCTAAAACGATGTCGTTTTCCGCTACAGTTCTTCATTTTTTCTTTTGGCAGACTGGCAATCTTTCATTGGAGTGAACTACGGCCGAGTAGCGGATAACCTGCCGCCACCGGCAGCAACAGCGAAGCTTCTGCAATCGACGTCTATACAGAAAGTGAGGCTCTACGATGCAGATCCAGCCATCGTTAATGCACTAGCCAACACCGGGATCAGTATTGCAATTGGTGCAGCGAATGGAGATCTTCCGGTTTTGGCTTCCGATCCAAACGCCGCCACTCAGTGGATCAACTCAAACGTGTTGCCTTTTTACCCCGCTAGCAACATCATTCTTATCACGGTCGGAAATGAGGTTAACCATTTGATGTTGCTAACATGTGCTCTCTTATTATTACATGATTACTATTATTATTATTATTATTATTATACAAAAGGCAAGCTGAAGAAACCTTGTATAATCAACGGTTTGTGTTGTAGTAGAAATAAGAAGGGCTGAACCTTTCAGCCGATTTTGGCGTTCATCACGAGTTCTACTTTTAAGCATTTTGAACGTACAAATCATTACGAGATTAGTCCATTCGTCTTGAATTTATGTTTAAATTTTATAATTTAAAATACGTTTATTTAATTTAAAGAATTCAATTATATAATATATAATTTAGACTTACTCTTTAATGACATTGAATTGAATGTGATGTTCTCTTTCTTTAGCCAAAATAAACATTGAATCACAGGCTCTGATATTCAAAGACAATCATCGTGACCCAATGGAGTAGATATAATTTGAATACACATGCTTTTACAAATTTATTCTGAATTTGACAACCCAAGACACTTGATTTAGTAGTTAGAGGACTCAAGGTAACTTTTTAAAAATTTAATATATTTTTCAGTGAATTGAGGCTAAATTGAATATATGATTTTGGCAGGTGGTGATTTCCAATGACCAAAATCTGATCAGTCAGCTTTTCCGGCAATGCAAAATATGCAAAACGCCCTTGACTCCGCCTCACTCGGCTGAAAAATTAAGGTTTCAACTATTCACGCAATGTCGGTATTGGCTCAGTCAGATCCGCCATCTTCCGGGTTATTTATACCGGAACTTCAAAACACGATGAAAGGGATTTTGCAGTTCCTAAAAGACAATGGATCCCCATTTGCCGTCAGCCCGTACCCGTTTTTCGCTTACCAGAGCGACCCTAGACCTGAGACTCTTGCATTCTGCCTTTTCCAACCCAACGCGGGACGAGTTGAATCGGGGTCTGGGATCAAGTACATGAATATGTTCGATGCACAGGTGAGTCCAGCAATAAATCAATCTCTATTTTTAAAATTTGAAATCAACAGGAAAAAAAACTTAATCTTTTGACATGCAGAAAATAATCAGAGATTCGATTAATTTTGGTTGAATTTCTGTTTTTCAAATCCTTAAATGGCCGGTTTTTGAAGACTTCCGTTGACATTCAAGTCAACAGACAATCTTAACGCTGTAGAATAAACTTTGCACACAAATTATCTTTCTAACATGTACTAAACATGGCAACCACTACCGGTCCACCATATCGACATAGCAGCGTTACCAATATGTTTCACTTTGACTTTGATTACGGTGGTTAGTATCCATAAAAGTCATTTCCTTCGGTGGCTGACGACATAGCGTTATTGAGATGTATGATGGTGAAACGCATGTTTCACTAAACTATTGTACTGAGATTTACTGTTCAGTTTGATGCCGTACATTCAGTCTTGAATGCAATGGGGTTCAAAGATGTTGAGATCATGGTTGCCGAGACAGGATGGCCTCATGGTGGAGACCCGAATGAGGTTGGTCCCAGTGATGAGAATGCAAAGGCATACAATGGGAATTTGATTTCTCATCTGAGATCAATGGTTGGGACTCCATTGATGCCTGGAAAATCTGTTGATACATATATTTTTGCTCTATACGATGAAGACTTGACGCCTGGCCCTGCCTCTGAACGTGCATTCGGACTCTTCAAACCAGACCTCTCGGCAGCATATGATGTTGGTATCTCAAAGAGCGGCCAGGTGAGACATCAAGTATTATTACCCTGGGGTCGTATTTTGGTATGTCTTGCGATATTACGGTGATAATTGGGTGCAAAAAGGACAGGATTTTTCTCCTGTTTTGAGCTTTTATCTGAGCAAATACAAAGTCGTTGATTGACAGCTTAAAAAATTGAATGTAAATGAATAATCACCCATGTAGATAACAGATGCATCAAACAAAGGAAACCCCACATTCATATTAGCAAAATTTGGAGGTCTCTCCCCTGGTGATAATTCAAGGATTTGAAATGTTCTGATTTTAATTGTTCTCCCGTGATTGGGTTTGAATTCTAGCAGTTGGAAAATGACAAACATATTCTCCTGTATTCTTTTGTACTTCAGTAGACTCCGTCAACTCCAAAAACTCCTGTGACTCCATCCCCAAGACCAACAGCAACTTGGTGTGTGCCAAAGGCTGGCATCTCCGACGCTCAATTGCAGGCAAGCCTTGACTACACCTGTGGTCAAGGTATTGATTGCAGTCCTATCCAGCCAGGAGGTGCCTGTTTTGAACCAAACACAGTAGCATCTCATGGTGCTTTTGCCATGAATCTTTACTACCAGACTTCTGCTAAAAATCCATGGAACTGCAATTTCTTGCAAACGGCAACGCTCACATCTCAAAATCCCAGTAAGCTTACTGTTATTATTATTTTTATTAATTTCAGCTACATCTCCAGCTTTTGTGAATATGATCCTGAAAAATTGGTTGTAGGAGTAATATTAGTCCGTATATCTGCACATTGTTCCTCAAACTAGGTAGGCTAGTGTCACAAGGCAACTTGATTAGTGCATAAATGAATAATTCTGAGGAGTGCGAGCATAAGTAGCCAGCCTTTTTATAGTGGGGACAAAATCTTTATAGAATAATGAATGAAATAAAGACTTTCCATTAAAGGAGTTACCCTTCTTAGAGCATTGGCTTCCCCACAATGCATGATTGAAATCTAAAGACTTACCAGCTTTTGATTTTTATAATCATATTCTCTTCATAAGTTAGGTGTCCCCATAGCCATGTGCCTTAGCTTTGAAGTTATTGTCTTCTTTCTCGAATCACTTGGTGTAAAAATTAAATTAACGCTTGCTTTAAAGATACATGTTGAAAGTGATTCACAGTAGCATAGACTTACAAAAATCTATCGACACACCTTCTGCAACCTTTGATACTACAATGTTGGTTCTGATTACTTTTATGAACGAATGAATGCTTTTGTGATTGTAGGTTAGAATGGATGCATCTACCCAGGTGGGAGTACCTGAGAAAGGCAAGAGGAATTCCCATTGGATGTTGTATAAATGAAATGATTAGTAAAATAAAAGGGTTGTGGAGAATCTTTGTTGTTTTCTATTTATGTAGCTTCGATTGTAAAGTTTTTCTGCTTTAATTTAAAATGTATTGGTGTAGCTCTCTCTCTTTCTGGTTTGTTATTACATCTCATAAGGTTGGGTGGAATTTGAATAAATTCTTTTGCATATTTCTAATTACAATACAGAATATAGGTTAGAATCTCAGTTGGTTTTTTCTTATTTCTTATCCTAAAATGCAGATCTATTTGTTGTGGACACTTTCAAAGTGAATCGATTCAAATCGGACTGAACCGGCATTTGGATCAATTTGAAAAATTTTATAATTTTATTTTAATTTTTTTAAAAATAGAAATCAACAAATTTTATTTTAGTCTTGTTCAAATTGAAAAAATCGAACTAATTTATTTATTTTAAAATTTGTTTTATATTTTTTATAATTTTAATTAAAAATAATGATTCATTTAAATTTGTATTGATATAAAATTTTAAATTTAAATTTATTTGATATAAAGTTTGAAAAAAATAATTTTTTAAATTTATAATTAACAAAATTAAAAAATAACATTTATTTTTAATTTAATTCAAAATTTTGAATTTAATCAAAATGAACCAACGCTTATTTAGTTCAATTTATTCTATACGGTCTGTCTGGACTATTTGAAGCGAATTAAAAATAATAATTTTAATTAATTAAAAATAATAATTTGAATAAATTTAAAATTTAATCAAACCGAATTGAATTGGATTGAAGATGTTTACTCTAATGATCTGTTGCAATATGCAACTTGCTAATAGCTAAAAAAGAAAGAAGAAAAGTTCTGATAGTTATCTAGTGTACCCAAATGACTAATGATCTGAAATTAACAATTAAAAGCATAGTTGAAGCTACAGAAATTCTAGTTGACGTCCGTGACAAAAATTTCCCAATCATTTTCTGTTCAAAGGCTTCTCTGTGCTCTGGTCATGTGCTGCGTGATCCACGCGGGAGAGTTGAATTAACAATTAGCAATTGACTGGCATATCCATCCAAGTTCCAAACTCGCCCACTCCAGCAATTTCTAACCATGTCAATTGTCAACCCCCCACCTAACCCCACCCAACCCAACCCTCTCCTTGTCACTCTTATTTTTATTTTTAAATATTCAATATATATTTTTCTATATATATATGATATAATAAATAATAAAAAAATTAAATTATAAATTAATATTTTATTTAATTATGTTTTTTATTATTATCTATTTATTTTATGTTAATATAATAAAATATAAAATTAATTAATAAAATTTATTAACTTAATTTATTATAATTACATGACGTGTAAACTATAAGAATTACAAAAACTATCTAATCCCTCGGTTATATTCTATTCATTATTAATTTTGTAGGTCACTTTTGCATTAACAAACTAAATTATTTATAGATAAATTCATAATTCAAAAAAAAAAAATTTAATCATATAACTTAAAATTATTTTTATAAAATTTAAAATAAAAATATTAAATATATAAAATAAATAATAAATATTATTTAAAATATGTAAAAAAAAATTTGAAATATTAAAAATAATTTTAAAAATATTTGAAATAATTTCAGAAAAAGTTAAAAAAATAAGGGCCAACGGTAGGTAGGTACCGTAGTGAATCCCCTCCCTTACATCACCCCCGGCCGAAGTCTCTGGGTACCCTACCCCGTCTTTCTTTTCCATTCTTCCCGAGTAAAACCATTTCTACCTCCGTCTATAAAACTATCAAAGCAGTAGCAACAAAATGTAAACGCTATGACACGTAGGATAAGGGTAACCGTTAAACTAACTTGTCCGTACTCTCTCTCTCTCTCTCGCTCTCTCTCGGATCATCAAATCAAAGCCCTAATTACATTACGTCTCACTGTATAATTTATTTCTAATTTTTTCTTTCTTTTCGATTTAATCTTGGTTTTAATTTTTTGCTGTGACACTGTAGGACTCGAATGAAGACCTTCGTGCTTCAACTTTGAACCAGACATGTGATGTGATCATTTTTTTAATCTGGTTTTTTCTTTGTCAATTCACTTAATTGCTGAACATGTCGGTTTCCGAGCTTAAAGAGCGCCACGCCGCGGCCATTGAGACGGTCAATAATCTCAGGGAACGGCTCAAGCAGAAGCGACAACAGTTGCTCGACATAGACGGTACTGCCTCTATTTTTAGTTTAGTTTAGTTTAGTTTTGTGTGCGTTTTAGATCTGGATTGAATTGAATTTGTGTTTTGTGGCAGTTGCTGGGTACGCGAGGTCGCAGGGTCGGACTCTGGTCAGCTTTGGTCCGACGGATCTGGTTTGTTGTAGGACCTTGCAAGGACACACTGGCAAGGTTGGTTTGTTTATTTTTTCCACTTTTTCTTTTTGTATTTCATTCACATATTGTGTTTTTCAATTATTGTTTTTATATTGTTTTTTAGCATTGTGTTAATTTTTTATTGACAATTGATGTGATTAAACAAACTGTCGATGAATGTCAGTTGATTTAGTTTCTGACTAACGGAGTAGAAGTATGAAATTTTAGTTTACGGTTGGGTTTGTGAACTATCAATGGAGGAAATTGAGTTAGAAAGAGTGAAAATGGAAGTATATTTTTTGAAGATGGTAATTGCTTGAGAGAAGTATAAAGTGTTAAGTTATTTATGTGCTACATAGTTTGTAATTCAGGATCTAGGTTTTGGAGAAATTTGTTGTATGATGTTTAGAAATTCAGGATCTAGTGTTCTTTTTGAGGTAGAAGAGATGCAATTTTGGCTTTTGGTTGTGTTTGTAAGTTTTCAATTTGCATTATTAGGTTGGATGGAAAGGAATGAATGAGGATATTTTTATGGTGAGTAGGTCAAGAAAATGAAATGTGGGCTAGTTACCGTTTCTTTTGGAGATGCTTTTGCTCATTGTTTTATTTACATGTTGATAATAACATATTTTAATCTGCCATCTGTACGAATAGATCTTGTGGTCCAACAATACTTGGAAATGGAAAAAGGGGGGTTCTTCCATTTTGATGTGTTTGATGCTTTAAGAAATGAAATCAATTCAGCTTTGGATCGTATTCAATGAGTTGTTTCAATGGATTGCTAAAAGCTTTGACATAATAATCTCTCCTCTTACAAATTACCTCGAACAATAATTGTAGGTTTAAAGATACTGGATATAGAGTTCAATTTTGTCAGACGAAAGATGGTAAAGGAGCAGATAATTTATATACGTATTATCTTGTCATTGGTTGCTGAAATGAAAAGTTAAGAACGACAATGGGTCTTGCTCCTTGGTCTCTTTAAGCTAAATAAAAGATGCACTTTATTGATGGTTAGTATAGAAATTTGAGGTGTGGGGCGGAGAAAGCAACCAAATTTTAAGATAGTTTTTAGTTATTCAGATTTTTCTTCTGTATGGTGGAGTCAAATAATACCTTACTGTATGCAATTTGCAGGTATATTCGTTGGATTGGACTTCTGAAAGGAATAGGATTGTCAGTGCATCTCAAGATGGAAGGTTAATAGTGTGGAATGCTCTCACAAGCCAGAAAACCCATGCCATAAAACTGCCTTGTGCGTGGGTAATGACATGTGCCTTCTCTCCAAGTGGTCAATCTGTTGCCTGTGGCGGTCTTGATAATGTTTGCTCCATTTTCAACCTGAATTCTCCAACTGACAGGGATGGAAATTTACCAGTATCAAGAATGCTTAGTGGGCACAAAGGCTATGTGTCCTGCTGTCAGTACGTTCCAGATGAGGACACACACCTAATTACGAGTTCGGGGGACCAAACCTGTGTTTTGTGGGATATTACTACAGGCCTGAGAACTTCTGTTTTTGGAGGAGAATTTCAGTCTGGACACACTGCTGATGTGCTAAGGTATGCTTGGTGATTCTCAAGTTGACATTTTAATCCTGCTGCCATCCTTTATAGAAGGAACATTGTTTTTGAATAATTCCTTCCTCTAGTGGCCTTATAAAGTCAAAACATCTGTTTATCAAGCAATACCATTTTTTTGGGTAAAGAGCCCAAGAATATTGTGTTTTATCTGATTGAAATTGCAACATAATGGCATGAATTACTTGAAACAATGTTGCATTAGTCTAAACTGTCAGAAACTTTCAATTCTGTAGTTTTTGTGCCTCAGTATCATAATTCAATTGTCTGTCTATGGATTTAATATTCTTATAAAGTACGCTATTTGTTAAGCTAACTGCTGCATTCAGGATTCTCGATAGACTTTTGTCACCCGGCATCTGAAGCTCATGTAGTAAATATAGTGAATCTCTTTGTTTTATGCTGTTGTTGCTAGTCATATGAATGGGGTCTATAACTGTACACCTTTCAATTGTTTGGGAGATAATGTTTGATTATGTATGATAACTGTATTACTTTTTCTTGCACGCATGGTTTTCAAGACATTTGAATGATGACACCAACCTATTTGACAAGGCTGGCAAATGATTTTTAAGTTTGGAATGAGTGTAGTGTATTAAATTTGTTTAGGAAGGGGTCTATAATTCAAGGCTACTTACTGTGTTATCACTTTTTTATCATTTCAGTGTCTCAATTAGTGGATCAAACTCAAGATTGTTTGTATCTGGTTCCTGTGATTCTACTGCCCGATTGTGGGATACTCGTGTTGCAAGTCGAGCAGTGCGTACGTTTCATGGGCATGAGGGAGATGTTAACACTGTGAAGTTCTTTCCAGATGGCAATAGATTTGGAACTGGCTCAGATGACGGAACTTGCAGATTATTTGACGTCAGGACTGGGCACCAACTCCAAGTGTATTATCAGCAGCATGGTGATAATGAGATCCCACAGGTGAAATCCATTGCATTCTCTGTATCAGGAAGACTTCTTTTTGCCGGATACACAAATGGAGATTGCTATGTGTGGGACACCTTATTAGCAGAGGTATATACATCATTTTCTTCTGTGTTGCCAGAACCTGATATTTTCTGGTACTGTTTGTAGATGGTGTTGTATTATTTCTAGTTTCTACGCTGTGGAATTTTAGGCTGGTTTATCTTAGATCTCATGCTATTGAAGATAAAAGTTAGTGCGTGTGGGGTTTGGATACATAGCTTCACTCTAAATTGCATGGTTTGGACTGCACATTGAACTTGCTGTTCATCGTAGATGCTAAAAGGTGCTTAGAATCTGAAATTACATAAGGCTGCTAGTTCCCTCTTTGTGAGTGAAGGCTACTATGTGGGTACACACTTTGAGTTTCAGACCTGGCAAATATAGCCAAACTCTTGGGGAAAAAAAGGACATAATGAATGCTTCAACTACCCAAGCCTGTTTTCAAGTTTGTCTTGATGTCATGAACCCAGTATTTCAATATTTTTGCGCTCCTTTCCTGTTAGTGTTTTGTGCATGCATAGTATGAAAATTCTAGATGGGGCATTATAGTGATGAATTAGCTCTTATCACTTGTTTGTTTCTTGGTAGGTTGTTTTGGACTTGGCATCTCTCCAGAACTCACACGAGGACCGGATCAGCTGTTTGGGTTTGTCAGCTGATGGAAGTGCCTTATGTACAGGAAGTTGGGATACAACCCTAAAGGTAAGCATGCATTTAAACTTGGCCATATCATTTGATTTTAATGCTACGCCATTATCTCAAGAATCTTGTGGCCTAATTTAATGTCACTGAAAAAATTGATGCAAGTGCAGAAACAAAAAGTTAATACATTTATTGAAAAGTCCTATGGCAATGAAAGTAGGGCAGTATATATAATGAGTCAAGAAAATTTTGATAACATTTTTGACTATATATAGTTCTCAATTTTCCATTTACTTCTAGTCCTTTAGCCTTTCCTTTTTTTTTTCCTGTATGTTTCTTTTATGTGAGAATTATCTGCCAATTTTGCTGAATTTGACTATTGTTTTATCTTTTTCTTCTCTCAGATATGGGCCTTTGGAGGGTATAGAACAGTGCTTTGAGTCCTTTGAGGAGTGTGGAAGGCTTGTGAATCTTCTCTGCATGTCAGGTTGTGATTGATTGCACTGTGCTTCCTTGGTAGATTGCATTGTATTTTTAGTGTTGTAATCACGTACCATGGCTTCTTGTAATCTTAATGTGAAAAGCTGACAGTTTGATTGGGGAAGGAGGAGGGAAAATATTGTTTGAGAATTTGAACAGATGGAAGCGGCCATTCCTTTCCTTTGGTTTACCTGCATGTTGTATCTAGCCCTGACAAGTGTTGTTCCATTGTTCTTTTTATTCCACCCTAAGCCTTCTTTGATTTTGCGAATAACTTTGGGTATTTCCCTTCCCTCAGTTTTTATCTTTCTCTTGTGTCTTTATTCCAACGAAAATACGCATCTTATTTTGGACGGAAGACGGAATCACTTACCTCATGTATTTTGTAACTGTTTCTTCTTTCCCTTGGCTGTGAGCTATTCAGATTAAATGCATGGCCCTTCTCCCTACAAAGGCCCTCTTGCGAAGGTTTGTCATAAATATTACTTATTTCCCTCGGGGATTGGTTTAAAAAAAGGCAAACTGCATGACTACGTAGTCCATCTCTGTCTGCTTCGTGGTCTGATAATTGATGGCTTTGCTTATATCCACGCATTTTAACTAACTTTTACACCACTAGAGATCTGACATTTTCAAGTAATACAACTTGATCTATCAAATGTACCGTGAAGCACGAGAAAATAAGAACACGATTGTGAGTTCCCGAATAACAAATGACATTTAATACGCGAACAAAACATTCCAAATTTCAATCATGCTTAGTTATAATACCATTTGCCTGTATATGAGCGGTAGAAAATCAAGCAGGCTTAATGGCACTTATACCTAATCCCGCTTACAAACGTTTTAACCCTACCATGAAATTGGGTTGCATGATGATGACTGACGAAAATAATTACCCCAATCCAGGACTTTAAAAAAAAAGTTTTCTCCTACAAGAAGCTCAACTTTTCTGCAGCCGATCTTGTTCAAAGGAAGAAAGTAAGAGGCCAAAAGTACACAAGCGAAATAATCAATGGAATTCTCAACCGCTAGCTACAATCTCATGGATCATATCACTGACATTTTCATCCTCAGATCTAACTGCCAGTTTCATTGCAACATCCTTTGGACCATCAACTCCAAACTGCAAACGCACAAGCACCTTGACGTTGCCAATGAAAACACCAGACAGTAGACATGTGTGTGACCTTGAGTTGTTTGGAACTACTTCCGTGCCCTGGAAAACATCAATACAGAGAAGGAAAAAGGAGGATGTTATCGGCTTGATGAAAATCACAGCAAAATGAAAGAAACTGTATTTGGAATCAGATAGGGAGAGGTGCAAGCTTGTTAAGAAATGGTAGCGGGGAGAAATAAATAGAGATAAAAAAAAAAGTTTTACATCTCCATGGACCCAGAAAATATGAAGAATGCAATTAAAAAAATGAAAAAGAAATAGCTTTCAGAAAAGAGGTGGTGCATAAGAAAGTAGATATTTCCATGAAACATTTCGCCAACCATGATAAAGTTGGTAATAAACAATAACAAAGGAAAAGTCTCGAGGCTTTAAGTGTTCGTCTGGCAACCTACGAGGAAGCAAACTTCTGAAGCCCTCATTTTTCAAAAATATTTTTCTTATCCATGTTTGCATCTGTAAAATTTTAATAATTGGCAAATGATAGTGTAAGTAATTACAGGTAAGAGTAAACTCACCTCACAAGGCTGCATGCCAAGAAGGCCGATGACAGCACTAACTGCTTCGGCTAGACTTTCCCTTGGGCCTAGGCCATATTCATCTACACGCTCAAAATCTGGGCCCATGCTTTCCCATGCATTCCTGAAATTGGAGACACCCACTTTCATCATGTAATCAGCTGCAACAACCTCCAGGTCCTCCAACTGATATTCATCTTCAACACCATCTTCCTCTGCCTCGCCAGTAGATGGATCGACCTAGTAAAACCGCAAAGCATTTATCACGTGGAACCATCTAGAATATTTTGTTGCTTGGCACTCGCTACTAAGACAAATGTTTTAAGCAGCACTTGATTTTTTGCTTTTTTTTTTTTTAATCTACAAGTTGAGCCCAAAACAGCAACAGCTATAATCATGGTGCTATTTTACAAGCTAGTACAGCAAGAATAAAAAGGCTTCTTGAAAGTAACAAAACCAAGATATTTCATCATTACAGCACCTCAAATCAATTTTTACTTGAAGGCTAGCATCCAAATAATGGAAACAAGTTTATAAATTACAATCTCCTAATTAAGTCTGAAAAAGCTACATCCCAACAAAAGGAAATGAAAAAATAGAAGCAAAATATCTCTGTGACAAGGAAAAAACTTTCACCTCTTTCACCATGAATCTTAGCATGTTAGAAAATTTTCCAACAGCTGGAACTCCTTCTGGCTTCTCAAATGCCACAAACGTCTGTCCAGGTGAATCATAAGGAAGTGATCTTAAAGGTTTTGATGCTACTTCAGAAAAATCTTCTGCATCAGAAGCATCCACAATAACAATGACCTGGTAGCAGACCAAAAAAAAAAAAAAGAATTATAAAGGGCACACCAAGTAATATTGCAAACAGAACCACTGCCTTCTTAAAATTGGTCCTTACATTTTCCAGTAATTGTTCTGGAATTGTATTAGTGCAGTTATACTGGAACACAACATGCCTATCAAAAATATGCTTGACAACATTAACTGCATACTCTGTTTCAGCTTCAGTCAGCTCAACCAGTGCCGAGGACTGATATATAAGAAAAAAATAAAAACAAGAAGTTAGTACTTCTCCAAGAGAGTTACAACAAAATAAACAGTAACACAATCAGTGAAATAAAGAGGGAAATCTCATCACAGAACCTTGAAAAGCTTCCCGAAGTCTGAAAACTCTGGAATTGAAGAAAGTAGCTTCTCATAAGCATCAACAGTAGATGGGGGGCCACTTGGAGTAGCACCAAGACCAGCTGGCTTTTTACCCGGGGCTTTCTTCTCAGCAAGTGGCTGAGACTTGACTTCCTTGGGCACGGAATTAATATCAAAAGGTTCTTCTGAAGGTGCCTATATTAATACCAAACATATAAGATGATGACATAATTAATGGCACAAACTACATGAAAGAACCATTGAAACTTACATAGTTTTTCAAACTTGTCTCAAGGTTGGCAAGTGGGATATCAAGTGATCCAAAGAGAAAATCTTTCACATCTTTATCAGTTTCAACCACTGCACCATCACTACCAAGTGTATTCAGATAAAGTGTTGCCCTATCACGAACCTGTGAACAAGGTAGGACACACACATGTTTAAAGCAGTTTATTGGACAGCAAAACTTCTATATAGTATTCTCAGAAAGGTACAATTAGAGACGCGCGTGCACTCGCGTGTGTATAAATTAACAATATGAGTTGTTTTACCAATCAAAGTAACAGACATACATAACTAGAAAATATACGAAAACCTTGTAAGCAGATTTATGAAATACAAGCTTACCTCATCATCGCTGTCATAGAGGCATCGTCTCAACAGAACAAAGATACGGGGCTGCAACAGAAAGCATAGAGGAAATGCAACTTACGTCAGCCATTGATAAGCTAACTAGAAATAGAAATCATAGTTGAGAGGAGAGAGAAAGAAGGGGTTGTGTTCTGCTAATAATACCTTCAATGAATCAACCATAGCACCGAACTTTGCCAACGTGCTCACAGCAGCAGCCCGAACAGTTGCATTCTCAAGATGTACACGATTATAAATATACCTGATATATTTGCTAGGATCTGAAGTTTTTGGGCCTTCAATTCCCAGAAAATGTAGTATCTGGCGATATGTGAATGAAGAAAAAGTTAACAGAAGTTAGGAAAGGAAGGGGCAAAAAATTACTCAATAAAAATTGCCACACATTGATTGAAGAAAAGGCTACCTGTGTGGAAAGGTAAGTAAATTCACAATCTTCAATGAACTCGCAAAGGTGAAGCAACCCACTTTCTTTTGCTTCAGGAATATCTCTGATGAGGATCACTATTGAATCCACAATTGCCTTTTTGTATTCAAATCCACCTTCTTCCCTTAGAATATTGCTCAAAAAGTTCATCCTAACATAGCAAAGCAAAAAACAATATTTAGCTTTGTTAAAAAAAATATATAGAAGACACAGGCACGTGACTTACAGGGATCTGAACTTCAATGGAAACTTTAAGCATAATGATCTTATAGCCTCCACCACCACAATCTTGAATTCGTCAGCAATATCTGACATGAAATTTGTCATCTGCTTCATCAGTCGGTCCACACTTGATTCATTTCCAGTCTTCAGAAGTGTGGTTATAGCAAGTGTGGCAATGCTTCTGTTCTGGTCGGATATTAAACTCTCCATATCAATGTTGCAGTTAGTGACAGCCATCGGATGAGTCATTGCCACCTGTCGAAAGTTCAAGCATATAGTCATTGTAAAAGGAACGCATTTTCTTCCAACTGGAAATATTCGCTATAGAATTGAGTATTCCCAAACAAAATGATTTTCTTTTAAATGAATTTTAAATAATGGATAATTTTACAATCAGCTCCGTGCACAATTCACACAACCCTTTCCCAAGTTAACTTTGTTACATACAAACAAGTTCATGAATTCCCTAATTATTAATTATTTCAGAAGTATACTCTGTATTAACACAAAGAAAAACTAGCTTAAAGACAAATCAATGAACCTTGTTCAGAGTGCGAACGGCTGCAAATCTTAACACTGGCTTAGAAGAACTTAAGAAAAGCTGGAGAACAGTAATGGCTGGAGTCAGTTCTCGGCTTGTTACACCATTGAGCTCAGTGATTGCCCTGGCAGCCTCAAAAATCACCATCTCTGCCTTATGGCGCAAACAGCTCTCAAGAAAATCATAAAAAGGGCGGTCCCCGGTTTGACTGTTAGTTGCAGACTCACGAATAACCTGCACAATTGTGACAATCACTTCATTATGATTATGCATGCAAAAAATCATCCTCATGACAAATAATATGCTGCAACAGGAGTCATATACCTGTGTGGTGTAACGTATCAAGAGGCACTGGGCTAGAGGAGAACGAACAGTACCCCTTGTCAAAGTCGTAACCAACTTACTAACAGCTAGACGATCATTCTGTCGTATCTGAAAGTTTTACATGCATTAACTCAGGTCAGTATGCAAGTGACCTCTAAAAATCAATTTACTGGCAGGTGTATAAGAGCAGGATTTCACACTCACGCCCATAAACGACAACGGAATAATGTTTGTGTGGCATAACAATGCCAAGGATCAGTTTAGAAATTATCAATGGTTCTAAATATGAAAAACCACTCAAACCTAAGTAAAACCCATGCCATTCTGCAGTGACATAATCCAATAACTAGTTCATCAAATGTTAGAGCGCACGATTCCTCAGAATCTATTAATTTTAATTTAAATGATTATCTATGTATGATTTTCCAATAGCAAGTGTTAAGGCTTTCAAAGTAAACTAAGAATTTAAACAAAAAAATTAGGGGACAGTGTGGGAGGCAAAAATCATTGGCTAAATCATGGATATTTCAGGTCAATATTAAATCATGAAGCAAAACTGGTAGCACTGCATGCTCCAATCTCGACACTCATTTGGGCAAAAATCAAACTTAATATATTAGATATTGACTAAATGTTTGTGCAGCCAAACAGATTGAATTACATCACTGGTTAGGTTATAATCTAACAACCAACTTCAAATTTCAAAAGAGGGGAAGGGGGAGAAGTTGGGGGTTCAGGAACTAAGAAAATCCTAAAAGAATATGAAACCAGAAATTCAGCATACCTGATGGAGCAATGCCAATGCATGAAACTGTACAAGGGCTGCCCTTGATTGGACGGCTTCCTGAACCTCATTGCTCCATCTTTTCACAATCTCTGGGTTTGTCTATCAAAATATCAACAGTTGTGTTAGCAAGAAAAATCTAGCACTATTACATATGCAATCAAATCTTTGCTATAACATAAAATTTGAAAGTACCTGCAGCAAGTGAATGCCACTGACTAAGGCCGCACTAGCAACCACTGGATTCTTATCAACAATTGCTTGTTTCAAGTATCGCTCGATCTGGGTTAAAAGGGTTCCATCTGTTATCCGGCAAAGCACACGAATAGCATTTGCCCGATACATATCGGTCTTGCTATTCATGTCCTTCATGAGTGAGCTTGTCACAATAATAACCTTTTTTCAGAGAAGACCATTCATTAATCAGCAATTTACTTGCAAAAACCACAAAACCAAGTATATAACTTATAGAAAATGGCAATTCAATGAGGACATATAACCTCATCAGCAGATGGAGACAGTTCCTTAATCATCAAATACACCATTCTCCTCAAACCTATATCTCTTGATTGAAAAAGCTTTGTCACAGCAAAGAAAACTTCTGTAGCCTCAATCTGTAAATTTGCAGCAAAATGATGTCCTTTATAAAATGATCAGCACAGTAAAATAATTGATCTACCAATCTAACATAACGCAAATAATTTGACAAGTATTCATCCTGGCATGACCTACTATAAAAAAAATATGGATCTACTATAAATTACCTTGGTGAATGTTTCTCCTTGGTTAAGTAGATAGAGAAGCTTTGTGATGACCTGCAGAAAAGAAGCGCGTAAAAAACCTGATGAACAACAATTACCATTACATTGAATTAACACAAGCATTGAGTTAATAAGAAACCTGAGAGCATCTCCGTGGGTCAAGCTGAGGGTCATTGAAAACTCTAGCTTCTTGCAGAACAGCACCCTTCTCAATCCCCAAAAATGGAGAGTACTCCGCTGTTTAACAACAACAATTGCACAATATAAGAATAATAAAATTTCTACACGACCAATATAACTTAATTACATTAAGTGAAACAATACAGATTAATTATACAACAAAACTTGTGATAAAGCAACAGAAAAGCCCCCAGATCCAAATCACAAACAGTACCAGCCAGATCAACCCAAATTCAACGTAATTACAGACAATTAAGAATCCACAATGCAATTCAGAGCTAAGAAAATCGAGAACTAATCAGATCAATCGAAGTGAACCATGAACAAGTAAAACGACATCGTAGAACTCAACACAGAATCCATAAGTGACAATATCTGGTTACCACGAGTGAGAAACCACACAGATCTAGAACCTATTCGCTGATCTAACATAATAGCCTAAGATTTGCCGGTAAAATACAAAAATCATGAGTTAATTAGTAAGAAAATGAATCGGAAAAATGAAATGGAATTGAAAAATGCACCTTCGTCGTCATGATCGTCGTCCTTCTTAACGAAAGGCTGAGCCATCCCTAAAGCAAATTTAGTGTCCGAGATCTGAAATCAACTCTTCTCAGTCTTTCTCTGTAAGTGTATCTATTTAAACGATGGAGCCGTGAAATGAAGAATCGAGGCTCGCTCTGGTTGTGCGTTTGTTAATGCACCAATTTTGAAGGGGGATTAGAAGAAGGCAGGCCACGATCCAGTGTATGTGAAATGTGTGGAGTATTTGCTGTTGAAGAAACTGGACTAATGAAAAAGCGCCACGTAAGCGCTTGAATCGTACGTTTAAAGTCAGCTTAGTTACGCAACCGAAAAGTCCATTTTCGCCTTGGATATGTTATTTATTTACTATTATTATATTTTGAGGAATTTAACCTTAGAAGTCGCAACTGCTAAATGTTGCAAGGGAACGGTTAATATGTATGACGATGTATCACACATTTTTAACTGATAATTTAAAATGATAATATAAAATTTAAAATAATTTATAAAAAAAATTAAAATATAAAATAAAAATTTAAAATATTTAATAAAAAAATAAAAAATATAAATAATTTTTTTTAAAAAATTAACTATAACGTAAATCTTCGCAATCCCAAGTTGTGATTGTACACATTATGAGGTGGATTTATTTTTAGTCTGGTTTAGCAGTGTGCCACGTCATCGGCACGTAAGGATTCAACTTGGATAAATAAATAAATAAATAATTGTTTTGTCTGAGAAACCCCACGGGCCTTGATAGATATCCTTTAATTTAGGCATGAAGCTTAAATTGGTCTAAAAATCTTCTTTGCTAACTCCAAAAAACACACACGTATAATGAAGTTGCCATTCTTGTGCCTCTTGGGGGGTAGTCAGCAAAAAAGTTAAACATCTCAAATGAAGCCAAGTCACGCAAAATTGGTAGCCATTTTGTTCACTCTCATTTCCGAAACGACGACGACTTTAATTAAGGACTCTGGCCTCGGCTCCCCCCGAATTCGCTACTTGAGGACGAAGGATTCAGGCCATACTCGCTAGTTGCCCCGTACTCGCTGCTAGTATAGGGGCCGCCGCTGGGGTTATCCATCACAATTTTCCTCAACTTCTTAAGGTCTTCAGCGTACGAGCTACTGTCAAAGTCGGAAGCTCTAGAACTGGTGCTGCCAACCCCCGCTGAGCCGGCAGCACCTCCGAAGATTGAAGCTTGGCTGGGTTTTATACCATTGTTCAAGTCATCCAAAGAGACGTCGCCTTCCAGCGCGCGCACAATCTGTTGCATATATGCACGAGTATCAGAAAATTAATTACAATCATTTTCTCTCCAACGATACTAAGTTTAAACTCTCGATCATCTTGCTTACCTGACTCATTTTGGGTCTCCTTCTGGAAGAATGTCTGATGGATGCGCCGGCGCAAGCTATCATGCGTGCCATCTCTTCGGCAGGATAGTTCTTCTCCAAATATGGGTCTGCTAATTCATTGAAGTTGCCATCGTCAAGTGCACGCAAACACAGAGGTCGAGCCTGTGTCCATGGATAAACAAAATCAGAAAACAGTAAATTAAAAACCAGCTAAGCGTTGCTCGTGAAAGGCTAGCTAATTAAGAAATCCGCACCCAATCTACTAAGCAGTCTTCCATATCTCCGGTGGGGTCGACAGGGCGCCGTCCGGTTATGAGTTCCAAGAGCATAACACCGAAAGAGAAAACATCGGATTTATCGGTTAACTTGCCGCTTGTAGCATACTCAGGAGCCAAGTACCTGCGTTTTTGTTTAATGTGTTAATAATTTGGCTAAGGAATAAAATACAATTTAATTATTATTTTCATATTTAAAAAAAAATTATAAGACATTATAAAATTCATTCTTAATTAACTTCTTGTAACGTGGAGAGAAGGTTTAGTATGTTACCCAAATGTTCCCATAACACGAGTTGAAACATGAGTATTGTTGTCTGAAGTTATCTTAGCCAAGCCAAAATCCGACACCTGATTAACCAAAATTAGTTGTTGATTAATAGCTAAACAAATATGTCAACGTTGCAAACAGTGGTGGCGGTATAACAGTTGACACAGCAGTCGATTAGAGTTCTAAAATATTACACGTTAAAAACTCGACTAAGAGAAATTTGTAGTCTTTTAATTTTTTCATATAATTTATAGTATTTTTTTTCAAATTTTTTTGTAATTTTTTACTTTCTTCTGACCTCTTAAATCTTTTGTAGTACTCAAAATTATTTTTTGCACAATAATTAAAACTTATTTTATTGAGTTACAAGAGTTCCATTCTAAGCAAGTGTAACACAAATTGGACAAAAATTTAACATACAGTGACAAACTGGTTGTAAATAATTACCTTAGGTTCAAAAGCAAAATCAAGCAGAATGTTGGAACTCTTTATGTCTCGATGGATAATACGAGGGTGACCTGGAGCATGCATCAAAATAGGTCAATCTCCATTTATACCAAATCAATGAGCAATTGTACTAAATCTTTTATGAGAATTTGAGGACACAAACTACTCACAATCTTCATGCAAGTAAGCAAGCCCTTTAGCTGACCCCAGTGCAATTTTGAGCCTAGTTGGCCAATCCATAATTGGCTGACCCTTCCCTGTTACATTCAACGAGACATTGTCAATGACATATTATACAACAGAATAATTAATTTACCGTAATTCAATGGGGTATTACCGTGAAGATGGAACTCAAGGTTGTTATTTGGAAGATATTCGTAAACCAACATTCTTTGGCCTCCTGCTATGCAATAACCGACAAGCGACACAAGATGCCGATGGTGGACACGGCTAATAGTTTCAACTTCAGCCATAAATTCACGTTCTCCTTGTCCACTTCCCGATTTCAAACTCTTTACAGCGATTTCCTTGCCGTTTGGCAAAATTCCCTTGTGCACGCACCCAAAGCCACCCTGACCCAGTAGGTTAGCCTGAGAGAACCTTCCTGTTGCAGCCGCTAGCTCATCGTAGGTGAAGGTGCTTTGACCGAACCCTACAGCCATGGGTGGCGACAGAGGTGGCAATGCAGGTCCATGTGGTGAACTGGAGTCGTGGCTTATGTCTGTACCGTTAGTCACACGGTTCTGAGATGGCGTCGGCCATCCACTTCGGGCTGGGCCACTGGGAGGCGTATGCAGATCACTTGTCTGATCACTCGCGTTATGGTTTTGACGATATGCAGCCTTATTGCAATATGGATCACCGCCTGCACACGGCAACCATTGAGAGTTGAGTACCCTTTGCAATTTCTTGCACTTCCGCATAGCTATGAAAGAAGAAACAAATAAACAAAAGATTACCCATGTCACGAGGTTCCGTAGGCTGCCAAGTGGTCGTCGGAGGGGTTGCGGTACCAGCGTAGTAATCAGTAACTGCACATAATGAATCACCAGTTCAGAACTCGATCGATGGCATTATGGTAGTAATTAATCAAATTTAAACGAAGTGCAAGCCATGCACGATATATTAGCAAGTGTTGTTTCAGGTACCTGCATTTCCATGGTTATTATAGGATGGCGGTCGACCATCCTCTTGTTTATTCCTCTTTCTCCTCGTTGCGAAGAACAGAAGTAGCATTATAATAATCAACAACCCAGCTCCGGCGGCAACTACCGCAATAAGAGGTATTGACAACATTGACCCATCACCGCTTGGTGATGAAACCACCGGCGTATTCGTTGTTTCACTAGGCGGCGTCAGCGCTCCGGTTCCCGACCCATTGTTGGTAGACGGTGGATTGGATGATTGAGATGGCGGAGGTGGTGGCTGCCATTGGTTGCCGCCATTGTTATTGTTGGTGTTGTTGCTGCTGCTATTGTTGTTGTTTGGTGGGGATGAGTTGTTATTTGAATCTGCAGGGGGCGGGGATTGATTGTTCTGGGACGGTGGAGGGCTCGAATTTGAAGATGACGGTGGTGGCGAGGACGGGGGTGGCGACTGTAATGAGGACGGAGGCGGCGATGATGGCGGTGGTGGTTCTGAGGATGGAGGCGGCGACGATGACTGTGGTGGTTCTGAGGATGGTGGGGGTGATGATGGAGGCGGGGGTGATGACGGCGGTGGTGATAATGGAGGCGGCGAAGACGGAGGTCGCGATGATGAAGGCGGTTGTGATGATGGAGGCGGGGGTGATGACGGCGGTGGTGATAATGGAGGTGGCGAAGACGGAGGCCGCGATGATGACGGTGGCGGTGATGATGGCGGTGGTGGGGACGATGGTGGTGGCGATTGTGACGGCGGGGATCCTGTTTCTGATGGATGTGATTTAGATGTTGAATTCTTCGACGAATTATCCATTTGAGATGAGGTGCTTCCGACCAAGATTTTCGTCTGAACGTGCCCGAGCAACCTCGCCGCTCCACCAAATGATGACCCTATGACGCCTCATCAAACATTAATCAACAATCTAAAGTAAATCACAACTAAAAACACTATATTTACCAAATTTACATATAAAAAAATAAAAATTTTAATTTTTTATACCCAATTTTTTATTAATTATACAATTTACAATAATTTTTGTAAAATTTATAACGAAAAAATTAAAATATATAAAATATTAATAAATAATATTTAATATATAAATAAAAAATTTAAAATATATAATAATAATAATAATTTTGAAATATCAATGTAAACAGTAATTCGATTACAAATTGATAATTAAAAATGTACAGTTGTGTGTTTAGGAGAAAGAAAGAGAAAGAGAGTACCTGTGGAAGGAATGAAAGCCGGTTCTCAAAGGAAGGAGGAAAGAAGAAGCAGCATGGTAAAAGTTCTTTTAGATGGTGCACACCAAGTGAATGCTTCCCCCGGATTCACTTCCTAAAATGTCGGAAAATTCGCTGGCTGAGCTCACACCAAAGGCAAAGGGAAAACCACGGGCTGTCATTGCTGCTGCACTTCCATCCAATAAAAAACATGCTGCTTGGTTGGTTGCTTGCTGTGTGTTGGCCTCTTTTTTCCTTATTTGGGTTGACGTTACATTGGTTTTGAAGTTTTACCTGTAAATGGTCGGTGAATTTACGACGCCACGAACGATTATATTCTCCAGCTAGGTGTCTGTAAATGGCCTAACACATGCCCATTCGAGTCTTTTCCTCTACCTAAAAAATGGACATCGGGTGTTTTTGTTTTTGACATTATTCGAAGTGCTTTGAAAAATAATCAGTCTCAAACACACTGCCTCGTACTTTTTAAAGCCATTGCCCATGACGAAGTTAGGGGTCATAATGAAAGGTAACAGACTTGAAAGGGTTAAAAGTACAAGGAATATATCTCAAAGGCTAAAATTCCAAATTATTGTTGTTATTGTTAAATTAATTTTCACTCCCCGCAAATTCTGATAGGATGCAGAAAAAGAGAGTGTTTTAAAGTACCGGGGTTCTGGCTGCCGTGTGATTACTAATTCCGAATTAAAATTATTAAAGTATTTATTTATTAAGATAATAATAAAAATAAAAATAAAAATAAAAATAAAATTAATAGGCTCACGTAATTGGAATTGAAATTTAATTCCTAGAAGATGGATCACATTTTTAAAATTTATACTTTTATCTTTATTTAACAATATAATATCTTATTTTATTATTCATTTTTTAAAACAATATAAAAATAAATAATCAATCAAAAATAAAATTATCTAAACTTAGCATTATTTTTATAATTATTATTAACAAAATTATTATTGTTATGATTAATTATTAATACAAATAATTTTAAAATAATAATAATCACAATAATAATAATTATAATTATAATAATAGAGATATAAATTAATTAAGAGTATTTTAGTAATTTAAAATAATTTTTTTACATTTCAATTTTGATTCCTGCAACTAAAATAAATAATTTATGCTAATTTATATTTCCTATTCTGATTCTAATCTATTTCAATTATAATTCGTTCTAATTTCAGCCATTTTAATTACGAATTAATAAATGTTAATTTTTTATTTTTAATTTAAATAAATATTGAAACATAGTATAATTACTAATAAATAATTTAAATTATATTTTAAATTTTTTTACTTTAGATTATAAAATATAAATTAATTTATAAATTTTATTAATATATTTATTATTAATTATATCATCTGTTAATATTTTATTAAAAATTAATAATAAAAAAAACTAAAAAATAATCTTAATTAATAAAGTCAGTTAAACTCTTTTTATTTATTATGTTTATGTATCCAATTATTTCATAGCTAAAGCATATTAGCATATTAGCAGAGGGTAAATATGTGAAAGAATAAAAAAATTGGTATTTATTATAATTTTTATTACAAAAAATTAAGCATTAACAAAAAATGAGAAAGAAAAATAAATATTGTAAAATAAAATTAAGGTGAAAATTATCTTTTACCCTTTTTTAAATGCACGTATCTATAAATGACAATTTGAATAAATTTTATTCTATTCATATCGTGTTAAAAAAATTAATTTAAATCTAATTTTTAATAATTAAATTAAAAAGTAAAAATTACAATCTAGCACTAAATATTTAAAAAATTTAATGGTATTAAATATGAAATATATTTTAATAATATTTATAATAATATTTTTAAAATATTAATTTAATTTATTTTAAATATAAATAAATATAATTATTTTAAAAAAATACAAAAATTAAAAAATAAATTTATAACCATGGAATAATTCTGAGAAAATAAAATAAATTACAGGTCAGCACAGCTTAGACTCGAGCGGGTGCGAGCAAAAAGATACTAGAAAGGTCCGAACGACCATCTCCAAACGACCATCTTAGAAACAGCACAAGTCGTCCGCGTCGTCGATTGACAGAACTGTTTGTGTTTGTGTTGGTCTCGACGACTACACAGAACTATTACTACGACAACTTGGTCACTCTCTGTCCGTAGATCGATCCGATTCGAAAACGATGCCGTCTCGTAGAAGGACTCTCCTGAAGGTCATCATCCTCGGCGACAGCGGGTCAGTTCATTACTTTGCGTGATACGTGGCTATATGTATAGTTAGTTAAATACCTGAACGAGGATTTGGTTTGGTTTCTTTTAGGTTTAGGTTTTCCGTACGGATTTGGCGGATCTTATGGAGATCTTAGGTGAACGTAATTTGATCCGGTGAATAGGCTTGAATTTCCTTGTATAATTCGAAACGTTCACCTTCTTGCAAATCTTATTTTGATAATATTAGTTGTCTCTGTTTCTTCTTCATACGGAAAAAGCACAATTCGGCTTAATTGGGAATTATATTTGATTGGTTGTGAACAATTCAGTTCCTTTATATTCATGGAATTTTTTTCTGATTTTTGTGTGGTTTTTCCTCAATTTTTTAAGATTTTGAGTTACAGTTTTGGAAGGGAATGTATATTATTTAACATTTATTTGTTTTACTTGGTGTTATTTGTTTTGATTTGTGATTTACAGGGTGGGCAAGACCTCTTTGATGAATCAGTATCCTTGCAAGCATTTTTCTTTTAATATTTTTATGAATAGAACGAATAACATCAAGAGATGAGGTAAAATTTTGTAGGGTTTTTCTGATGTTGTTTAGCTTGACATTTGACTTAAAGATATGTAAACAAGAAGTTTAGCAATCAGTACAAGGCCACCATCGGTGCTGATTTTTTAACAAAGGAAGTTCAATTTGAAGATAGGCTTTTCACCTTACAGGTTAGTGAACAGAACTGAGCTACTTGTTTGGATATTCTCAATTTTATTTTAGCTTATGGTTTCAAATTGTTTATATTTTTATGTATTGGGAATTTTTTTGTTAATAAATTATTTTTATGAGGAATTAGATGCTTTTATTGTCTGCACTTTTAATACTTTTGCCTGATAGTAATGAATGAATTGTATTTCCTCACTCTAAAGTATGATCTGGTGTCCCAAGTGTAGAGGCACTGCTATTATGATTCATTTAAACATGGTGGAATATGGAAAGTGTGGTTACTTTGTCTTAACTTTAGATCTTTCTTCTAAAATGACAAAATAAATAAGGAAAAAAATCAAAAGGAAAGACTCCATTGGAATATATGTATGATTGCCAATTATATGATTGATGGTTGACAAGTTCAATTGTATCTTGCTGCATTCAAAGATATCCCAAGCTGTGACCCCTTTGTGTTTGTGGAATGATGGATGTGGAAAAGAAGTTTCAACTAAGAAAACTTCAAAATAAAGTTCATACTATTTGTGCCTGCATATTAGACTGAGATATAAGAGTATGTGAATTCCTTATAACTACCCAAGGTTTAATGGTGGAAGACAAGAATATTCACAAGATTGACCATCTGACCTAATATTTGGTGGCATATTATTTTCCAAGGGAGATGAAATTCTTAAGGTTTGTTCTAAAATACAACAGCCTTGACATGGTTGGATTTTAAATTCTTGAGTAGCACTGTAGGGACAAACACAAGGAAGGGTTCTAAACCACGGTAACTATGCGCAAATGTTTAAGAGATATGAGAGTTGTTCTTGCTAATTATTGCACAGGATAATATGAGGAATTTATTTTCCACTCACTAATCTTGCGTGCATAGATATTTCAAGCTACATTTGTATTGCCACGCACCTATTTAGATGTTATACATGTCATATATTATACGACAAAGGAGTTCAACAATTGATCTTATACATGTTTAGACACTTTCTATGTAGATAAACAATTGGGCCTCTGTACAATTATTGTGTTCAACTGTTCCTAAAACTCATTTGCTCTTCCTTGACAATTGCCGAGTATTACTCTGAATCCTGTTAATTCTCTTTGACAAAAAAAATTATTTGCCTGATTTTGTTCAGTCAATTGTTTTGACTGGAAATGATGCATTTATTAGTTTCACAGTCTTTTTGTTTTAATTACTCAATAGACAAGTTATGTTTGTATTTAGAGTTCTAAGATGATTTAATGGGTAGTGTGCAAATTGGGATGTATTTCCCATTGCCCAACATGAATTACCACGTCTAAGTGGTAGCATTGGAGCTTTTGGGCTTGCTTTGTATTAAACAAGAATATGAGATTGTTAGGTGTTTGTTTCCTTTTGTTTTCAAGCATATTGGAGTATTTCCTCTGCCCAAAAGGTTTGTCAGCATGCTTCTGTTTTCACAGATCTGGGATACAGCTGGCCAGGAAAGATTCCAAAGCCTGGGTGTTGCCTTCTATCGAGGTGCTGATTGCTGTGTACTTGTTTATGATGTAAATTCTATGAAATCATTTGACAACCTCAATAACTGGAGGGAAGAATTTCTTATTCAGGTATTCCTTTTGTTCTTTTATATTTTGTGATGAGACATGAATTAGGCAAAGTTTTCGCAAACTATTAAGTAATTGCTTCTGTTATGATTAATTTTGCAAACCTGTTGCAGGCAAGTCCATCGGATCCGGAGAACTTCCCGTTTGTTGTTTTGGGAAACAAGATTGACGTGGATGGTGGGAACAGTAGAGTGGTATGTATTTTCTGTTATATTTTCTCGTCAATCATCTATCTATCTCTCATGTGTACACACACAAACACTCCAAACGATAAAAACAAGGGGGAGTTATGTTTTGAGCTTGAATTCAACATTCTGTTCAATGTAAACCCACAGGTTTCAGAGAAGAAGGCTCGAGCATGGTGTGCCTCCAAAGGAAATATCCCTTATTTTGAAACCTCTGCAAAGGAAGGCATTAATGTGGAAGAAGCTTTCCAGTGCATTGCTAAGAATGCCCTTAAGAGTGGGGAGGAGGAAGAGATGTAAGTTTAAGAGATCAACACTTACTATCTACTTTCACAATTTCAAATTTGTCAGTTTCTTGCATGACTGGGTATGAGTATGATATTGATTATATCTGACACATAGTACATGCTGACACATTATAATATTTTCTGTTTTCTTGTATGGTTATGAATATATTTGATTATGCTTACCGATGTGTTTTTCTCTTGGGATTGAACATCCCCAAAAGCCAAAATTACCCAAGCTGGATGATATCATTATTTTTTGCTGAGTTGGTGGTGGTGGTTTGCTAGAAAGTCATCCAAGTGTTTTACCATTGTCAAATATGAATGGCCAATGGCAAACTGAATTACAGGTTCTAGTGCCCTGTAAATTATGGGATTACTCCTGCATATTGCCTGCATTCTAATCAATTTCAAATTCTGTATGTTCCCATTTCATTATTTGTACATGCTATACTGCATTTAGAAATGAACTGTGGTGATATTGAGGACTTGGTAGTCTTGAAAATATTTATAAATTTAATCCAGAGGGCAGTTAAAGTCATTGATATTTTGTTTTCACCTTTTGGAAAAATTCAAAAATATACTGATATTACTTTTTGGCCCTTGTGCTTGTTGGAAATTCTCTTTGTTCTGAAGATACTTGCCGGACACCATTGATGTTGGAGGTAGCAGCCAGCAGAGGTCAACTGGGTGCGAGTGCTAAATTTTTTTAAAAGCAGCAATAAGCAGTATTACTAATGATTTGGCCTTTTAAACCATTTTTATGGATATGTATTAGGCTTCTGTAGATTAATGTTTGTGTGAAAACAAATTGGTCGATTCATGTTGATTGGCTTTAGTTGTAAGTACTGCTTCAAGTGTTTTTCTCCCACCTTTGTCGAGGACTAGTCATGATTCTATTTTCAATGTTCTAGTTATTTCTTTCAGTTGCCGAGATATTGGAAAATTATATTAGAAGTTATTATTTTGAGGATTTTTTAACTTAAAGCATTGCATAAAAGGCTTGAGCGTTCCTTTGTTATATTCCCCCGTTCTGCACTTGGTTTGTCCTAGTAAATAGTTCTTGATGAACAATGCAAATGCAGCTGCTAGGTTGATGTCATGAATTAATACCCGTGGCGTGATCGGGTTGGAGATTGTTTTAGATAATGTTCTCGATACAGCTCTTTACAAGGATGATGTGCAGCGGGGCGCGATTATCTCTAGGTTCAGTGGTTGGTCAAGTGTGGAATTTGCTTATACAGTAGTAAACAAACGTGTATACGCTCTCTTTCTAGCATGATACTCGCTTGCACTTTTTTGTGAACCTATGCGGTGGGAGCTTTAGGGACAACGTGGTCAAAGTCAGATGACATAACCGGTCACGGGGCGCGCTGGCTGCAATCTGATATACATTTGTTTTCACTCTGATGCCACGCAATGGCTGATAGCCTGTTACCCGTAGAAGTGACGGGCAGCACTTTTATACCTTGTGCTGGGAGATTTTTAAGTTTGGAAAGTATGCGTACATACGTAAGGTATATAATAGGGGTTTTCGACCAAAATGGTCCAATTTCCTAAGGAGTGGAGCTCGTTAACTGGAGCTTGCCCATATTCCAAATATTGCAAATATGTGAGTGTTTGTTGAGAATGACGGACCCTAAATCGTTCTGTCTCTTTTCCAAGGGCACTATCACAATTTTACCATGGATCCATTGTGCGTTTATAAATGCAAGAAACCTCTCCTCAGAATTCCGCGGAAATCATTGGTTTCTCGTATTACGACTTCATAATGTTATTGGCTGCCAATACCACGAATATAGAAAGCTCTTTGAGAGGAGCTTGCATGGTTCAGAGCTCAATGTCCTAAGAGTGGCAAGAGTTTTCTACCAATAATCCGCAAGGAAGACAAGACATAAATAAGTTTAATTTCAAAAGGTCATCGGGGCTCAAGGATTTTAATCTAAATAATTTACAGAGATATTACTTCCGTAATAATGTGTCCAATACGGGGAAAACGTGCATTCAGCGATGGTTCAGCATGGCTTGGAGTGTTTGACTCCTTGTTGTGTCTTGAGTACAGAGGCTGAGAAGACTGGATGAATAATTGTACAGTAATTCAATGGTTCAAAACTTTTACAAGCCAGATGTCTAAAAGGTTACAATATAAAGAAACAAATCCACCGTCCCTTCAGCACTAATACCCATAAATGCAGAAGTGGGGCAACACAATTATGTTAGGGCATTACCGCAATGCTATTTCTGACATCTACATATTTACATCTTCGAGCATTTATAATAATTGTGGATAAAGATATAAGAGGACATAAACTTTTGCACAAACTATCGCTAGTTAAGTACGTCATGATACCTTGTAGATTAAGCTTCGTGAAGATACAAACAACAGGAAAATCCGAGGTCCTAACCTGCACGTTTCTAAGTTAATCATCAGCAATTGTTGCTTAGCGGGCAAAGATGCCAACACCTGCTCTTTTCGTCCCAAGAAGATGCTGAGAGTGAGGTGGTAGCTGAATCTTCAACTGCATACTTTGCTCATGAAATTGCTAGAAAAATTTGATCCTACCATTGCCGGTAAAATCAATGGACATACTTGAATATCTTCCAAGAACTGTACATGTTAAAGTTGAAAATTCATTTAAACTCAAACAAAACTAGATTCTGTAAAAAATTGAAAATCTGCAAGATAAAGAAAGCAACAAAAGTAGCGCCAATGGACATGAGATTGCTCCAGTAAATTAGGAGACTAGAAAAGGACTTCTTACTGGACGTAAATATATAAAAGAGGATGTGACAACACAAAAACGGAGTCAATACCTAAAGGCAAAATATACAGAGATATTCTTTAAGTGCTTTGATATGGAAATCTTTAATTTTCAGCAACATTCTTTTCTCTGATAATTAGGAAGTTGCAAGTTTTGGTCCAGCTAATGTTCAAGAGAGAATGTTTTCTTTAACTTCTAATATTTGCTACTTTAAAGAATATAAGATTTTTAAATTCCTTGAAGATCTCACCCGATACAAAATATACTGAATGCACAGAAAGAATCAAAACAGATTCAATCAACTGTTTTTTTTCTTCACATACCTATGTTTCCTTATGTATATCAGATACTATGTCAATGACAGCTTTAGAATGCGGGTTTTTCATATGAGCTTGTCACTTAGTGCACGAGATTTGTGTTCCACCATGCAGGGTAAATTCTGTGGCTTAGAATGCAATATTTTTTAATCAGAAGCTTCAAATATAAACTATTCTGATGTCTGAAGTTGCATATTAACAATTACAATCTTGGCAATATGGACTGACGATCGGCAGGTGCAATTTGAGGTTAACAATGACCCACTAGGAAAATTCAATTGGCAGGTGTCAACAGAAAAAAAAAATACAACAAATAAATATAAAATATGTATAAAGGAATAAATACTCACTCAGTAAAACTAGTAGCAATGTGTATGATTGGATGAAAACTCTGCTCACATACTCTGAAAAGATATTACTTCATCCCAACTGAAGAAAGTTTGTCCTGGCTGGAAGGCCGAATTGAACTTCCTGCCACCATTGTGGATGCAAATGGGTTAGAAGGGGTAGAAGCTTGAGGTCCCATGGGTCTTGAAATTGGAGGCCTTGGGGAAGTCATGCTCATGGGAGGTCTTGCAACTGAGTTAGCAAAGTTTACTGGAATTCTATTGGCAGGCATAGATGGTTGCATTGCTCTGGATGGGCCGAGTCGAGCTTGAATTATAAGTGCTCGTTCCTGATAAAGCCTCTGTTTTGACCGCTCCAATTGCTCTTTTACTCTCAAAGACACATTGTCCAGATCATTAAAGAAAGCCAACTTTGCTTCCAACTTTTGCAACTGCAACAAATTGAGCATCCAGTAAACTTTACTCCTCAAGTTAACAGTAGAAAACATGGAAGCCCATTAAGCTAGAAGATTACCTGCTTCTCTATCAATGATGTAGCAAGTTGTCGAATTTGATCCTCTTCCTGGCAAGCAAGAAGTTTTGCCTTCACTGCTGCTGCCGAGAGTGCAGAAACTGCCGCACGCTTTATTTTATCAATGTACAGGTCATTTTTTGTCTCTCTTGAGTAGTGCTTCTCTTTACTGTCTTTCATTTGATCCTCACCTAAATAATGAAAAAAAATGAGATACAATCAGAAAATAGTATGCTTCCACGAACAACTTGAAATCAACAAAAATTATTATTCACTTCATCATAGCTAAAGCATAGACCATGATGACAAAACTTTCTAATACAATACATTATACCTTTTCTCCTACTAGTCATTTTTATCACATATTGTTTAATGACTGAAGTAGATTTGGCATGCATTCAAAATCATTTTCTAAATCACTAAACTATTCTTGGAATACTTCTGAAAGATATGATCTGCTCAAACCCATTCATACCTTCCAAACTTTTACATTTTTGCTAACATTAATTTAATTCTTTTTTGAAAAATTTCCCCAAGCTCGTATTAATTTTGCCAAAAAACTGGCTCCTAGTGCATTAGATTACCAAATCTAATAATACAAGTTTGGAGAGAGAACAGACATGGAGAGAGACCTGTAGCTGTTTCATTTTCGATTATTGAAACTGTCCGTTGTGGTTTATTTATTCCTGAGGGCAGTGAATAGGACACCATCTCTACATCCTTTGATGTTTGTGAGGGTTGGGAGGTCTCTCCTTTGGAACTTAAAGTAATTTGTTTCTCAGGTTCATTATTTTCTGAGGGTAGAGAATTAGAAACCATATTCGCATCCTTAGTTGCCTTGGAAGGTTGAGATGGCTCTGCAACTGAATTTGACGTAACTGGTTGACCACACTCATTCTTTTCCAAAGGAAGAGAATCAGGCAACAAACCAATTTCCTTTGCTACATCTGCAGGTGGAGAATGCTGTCCTGAATTCCTGTTTCCTGACTCGTTCAGAGAACTTGGTGGATCCTTGGACAGTAAATCATTTGATTCCACCACAATGCTTGGTTGGCCGTCCTTTGGTGCTTCCGGATTGCTTTCTTCATTCAAATCACCAGGTTTAACTTTCTCAGAAGTAATTTGGTTGCCTGGTCCTTTAGCATCATGTAATTTCTCCGAGGATTTTTCATTTGAGGAAGCTGATTGTCTCTTTTCTTCTGGAACAGAATCTTTGATTGTCTTGTCTACGTGATTATTTGACATATCTCTTTCATGCAACACAGAGGTAGAGTTACACTCCTTAATGTTTCTATCTTCCAGGTTTTCGTCTTTAGTCTCTCGATCAGCCATTTCATCAACAATACTGCAAATCTCTCATTGATGTCAGAAATAACACATACAAATTGCCAGACAGTATTAAAGCTACATACAAATCCACATACCTCTCAGAATGAGTTGGTTCCTTCTTATCACCTGGCGGATCTTCCAAAATGAAGCAGTGCTTTGCAGCCAGCTGCATTCCAGGGGAATTGCCGGATATAGATTTCAAAGAACTACGTGCTGAAGCAGTAGCCATATTCGGTCCCACCAACAATGCCAAGAATGCTGCCTGCAGAAGATAGGAACATGTAGGTTCTCATTTTAACTCCTGACAAGGTGAGGCAAAGGCAAAAGCTTTTTATACATAAATGAGTATTATCTTTCAATTACTAGAAATCCTAAGAGGATAGTTGTATAGATGAACAAGGCAAAATAAATAAATAAATAAATAATTTCCATGAGAATAGTGTTACATATGGTTTATATTGAAGGACAGCAGTAGGCATATGATGGCATGTTATTCCAGTTTGTTCCAATATATCCCCTTTCATTTATTTATGGACCAACTTAGAGGCACACTCGACAGCAGATGAATAAGAAGCTTAAAAAAGCTCTTTGCAAATTGACCTTGATGTTTGAGGTGTGTACCTAATGAAACGCCTTGCCAACAATTAATGGTTCAAGTTGCCCAATAATCACCTTGACCCAAGGCAAACTCAATAAGGCTTCTCCAGGAAAAGTTTACTCAAATACTTGATAAGTTCATCCTTCTCACCTATTTGCAGCAGAAAGGTCTTGCCTACTTCATTTTTATAACTATATCAATGTAGAAAATCACTTCTAGGTCTGAATCTTAATATGAGGGAAATACCATAAACTTTTTGTTTGGGCAGTTAAAACATGTCCTTTTAGCTTGTTCGGGAAAGTACTAAATCATGCACATTACATTTTGAAAGAAATTTTGTAAAACCTTGAGTTTAAACCTAAGAGATCAGTTACTACTAATTCTGTCCTTGGTTTTCCCTCTAGACCCACTCAAAGAAAAAGCCCCTGACTTTATGAACCATGACATACACAACTTACCAATGCCATGACAGGGTTTCCAACCTCAGCAAAGGAATGGGGGCCTTCAGGTGTTGGAAGATAGCCAACAGCTTCAAATGCTTCCCTGAGAGCCTTCAGTGCAATGTTTTCACCAGTCTCCTGACCAACTTTCCCCTCAGTGGTATCGTCCGATTTTAACATTTCCTCATCAACTTTAGCTTTACCATGATCTTCAGGTTTTGAGGTGTCCTCACATATTTTTAATTCAGTCACATCTTCCAGTTTTGAAGTTTCCTTCGGAGAAGTCTCGGTCTGATCCTCAATAGCATCTGTCTTATTCTCTGAGGTTTCAGGAACATCTTTAGAGACGGAGATATCACCATTGATTGCAGCAGAATCCACAGTTTCTTTGGAATTGGGATCTACATCATCATCACAATCCATAAAGACATCCTCAATTGGCATCTGAACAAAGTGCAATATACATTGAGCTTTTGTTTTAGTGGCAACATGCTCTGCAATCTCATTCCAGTTTTCTTTATAAAGTTCCAATGCTTCAAGGAGGAGAAGGGTCTCCTGATCTGTCCACTTCCCACCACTTAAACCAGGGGCTTCAGCCGGCACCATGAGAATAAAATCCGATGATGACATGTCAGAGCCAAACTTCCCGTTAGTAAAGCAATCGGTACATAAATCAAAATCTGCCTGCACATATGAACATAATCAGTGAACAGAATATATACTATAGAAAAATCAGAAAGTCAACCAATAAGTCATCAAATCTTATTTCATCAAATATATGCTTTCATCACCATGACATGACAATCATTTAAAGTCCACTGATGACAGCCTTATTGCAGTTAACTAGTGGACTTGAGGCATTCCACCATGTGCAAAATGAATACAGATGATGGAGCAGTGTTACAGACTGATTACCAGACATCAAAATTATTGATTTCCACTATTGGCAGATTCCTCCAGAGAAAAAAAATTGGATGAATAAAAATTTCCTGCACAATGTTTCCTACTAATATGTAGCAAAAGGTCAATAATCAAATAACAACAGCCAACCAACCTGCTTTTGACAATGGTAGCGTTTGCGAGAGCAATCAGCTGAACAAGAGTTACAATGGTACTCAACAGCTGGTCCCTCAGGCTTCACCAACTCCTCGGCAATTGCAGACTCCGAAAACAAGCCAGATGTCATAGCAGGAAATGTAATGTTAGGCTCTGGAGCAACAGGAGAACACACTTTAATTTCTTCAAAGCGATACAATTTTTCAAGTAAGGAATCCTTTTTTGCTGCCCCATCACTATCAGCATCTGTCATCCTGTCACCATCAGCATTTGCAATAGTGGATTCTACTGGTGGGAATGGATGGAAATTAATCAAACCCCAGTAGTCCAAGAACTCCAGCACCTCCTGCCTAGCATCCAAGCATCCAATTTCAAGTTCTGACAGATCTTTCAATTCAATTTGAGTGTTTGGATTTGAATGAAACTTCTTCACAATCCAATTACGTATCTCCATGTAAATATCAGGAGTTCGGTTCTCGGACTTCCCGTTGAAAAATGAAGGCAGTGCTTGCTCCTCGAGCAGGTGAATTTTTGTCCATGAAAACCAACCTGTGGGTAGAAAGATGCAGATAATGTCCAAAGCAGAAAACAAGAGATTCCGTTACCACATAGACGCTCAAGAAAATTAGAATCTTCATTGTCTTTGTTTTCTTTTTTTCTCATTCATCAAGGCAAAGAAGGGATGAGGAGCTTGAACAAGGTATTTAACCATAAACTAATTTGCATGCAATAAAAAGAAAGTGACATTGCTGTTCTGCCAAGTTATAGCATGTACACAAAATAAAGGGTGAGAGAAGATGGGAAGATGGGGGCAAGAAGAAAAGCATTTTAGACTGGGGAAAGCAATTTGAGCCTAGCCTGCTATACAGCAATCTGGCCATACACCAGCCCAAAATTCAAAATTTCATTTTCTTAACATATCTTCACTTTCATAAATAAATTCCAGTGCCACTAATCCAAATCCTTCCTTTTTTTTCTTTTCCAGCTTTTATAAAAAGTATGGCAACAGACGAAATTTTGGCTTCATGAAGCAAACAATAGAAAAAGAAAGAAGCTAGAGATCCCTTAACCAAGAAATTTAATCAGAGTCGGAAAGAAAACCACTTCAGGTGAGAAACCAAGACAAAGACAAGAAAAAGTTCAACAGTTGTGACCCAATCTCTTCCTCAGCCTTTTCTCAGAAAGTAAACAGTAACATAATTAAAAATGAAGATATAAGAGCTATTGCATGGAACCAAGGAAACTAGAAAATGTAAAATTTGAAGCTTCCCCATTTTGATAGCAATAAAATATATGTATACATAGAAAACATTAATGTAACTAAGCTGACAAAATAACACCAAAATCAAAATTTCAATTTTCTTCCTTTCGTCACCTTTTATTCTCAGCAGCCAGCACATAAACCCATATCCCTATAAAATGCGCCCAACCCATATCCCTACCAAAAGCACCAAAACAATGCATAAATCTATAATTCCACTTTCTTATTTTCCTTATCTAATTTCTCAGCGGCCAAACAGAAAATACGAGCATCCTAACAAACTGAATAAAACTTAAATTTTCACATGACGAATTTAAACATAGAAGCCTCACATTTCCAAACGTTTCTCCTTTTTACGCCTAAGAAAGCAAAAATCACAATCCCACGGAGCCTAACACATGGTAACATGATTAATTAGCAATCAACCAATAGACAGAAAGTACACCGGAAAAATTTTGCAAGTTTTAAATTTATTAATTTTCCTCGAAATTTTGTCAGCAATAAAACAAAAATTCTCAAATTTAGCTCAAAAACACAAAGATTAGGGTTTAACTGTCAAAATAAAACAAACTCACCACAATGTACAGGCACAACATGAACATTACTATCGCGAGATCTAATCGCGTCAAAATCTGCCTCAATTTTCGCTTCCAATGCTTCCCACTCTTCACTCGCTTTGTTCAGCTCCTCCGCCACCTCGAGCTTCGATTCATCACGCGTCAGCTCGAGCTTCCCGCCAGCCAAAGCCGAACCTCCTCCAACCGTTGCGGCGGCGGCGAGAGTGGAAGGGGCCTGGCGAGCTCTTGTCAACGGACCGTTGTGATTGTAGATCGGAGAGTGAGAAATTAAGTTCTTCTCGCGAGTGATGCGTTTCGACGGCGTGGACGACGTGTTGGCTGTTGAGAGCGCCGTGGCTTTTCTTTTCTGCCCTCCGACTCGGCGCCGCGACGAAGCTGGCTCGGATGCCGCCGACTCGGTTCCGGACGCGGCCGAGCTCGTGGCCGCCGGTTGCATTCCAGCTTCCTGGCGTTTCTCTTCCATTACAATACAAGATTTGGTTAGTTTCGAAGCTCTTGGGTCAGCCTAAGAGCTCGTCTGCATCTGCTGTATCTGAACGCCCCTCAAACATTCATATTATCGGCAGATGTAAACTACTGCTTCCAGCAGAGAAGCAAATGTACCTTATGGGACATACGATGCGTTGCGGTCGTGAAAGAAATAAATTTTGTTCTGGAAATATCAATTATCCTCTGTGTTATTACCCAATGAAATTTCGTTACAGCATTAATCTCCACCGTTCACATTGAAGAAAATAGATGTTTCAGGATAAATCATAACATTAACTTTCCGTACAGTCTGATAATAACATTCAGATCCCCAATTTTGATTCAAATAAAACAAGAGAATAAGTTTTTATTTTCTTTCATACGAATCCCTACCTTCATATCTTTCTCATAATAAAGATATTCATTCCTATTATTCTAAAATAACAAGAATGACGGCTTGCATAACCATACTTAGTTCAAACTGAACTCAAATTTATTATTATTAAAATTCGATAATTTGTTATAGAGATTAAGATTTTTAAGTATTAAATACTGGGTATCATTAATATTGACTAACAATGATTTGTTTAGATTAAATATGGTATAAAATTTGTGAAGAAATACTTGACAAAAAAGGCTTCTCTCTGCTGTGGTCAAAATCTTCGGAGGGATGGCCTTAATTGTCTATTAAGATAACGAACTAACAAGCCATTTCCACACTGTTATTCGTTCAGATTTCTATCTGATATTTGAGTGAGTCGTATTCCGTTAGTGTGTTGACAATTGTCTGTGTATATACACCAGATCTTTGAAAGGGATGATGACAGGTAATGGGAAACAAGTGGAGTCTTCTTCTTTAACGGCGGACTATACAAAGATTGAGATTTACAGCATTCCACATTTGTAATACGAGGTTTTTATCGAGATTGTGAGTGTAAGTTTTTGTTCATGATCAGGAGAATGTAAGGAGTAATGATTGGTGGAAGTTATAGTATCAATATACGCAATTGTTTAAAATTCTTATTTAAAAAAAAAAACGATCACTGTATTAAAATAAAATATTAAATTTTATTAAATTACGATTATATAATTTTTTTGTTATTTTTTATTTATATATTTAAAATATTTAATTAATATATAATTTTATTAATTTAAATATCGGAACAAATACTTTTGTGACACTATTTTTATTAATGTTTATTTTATAATAAATTAACAGTAAAAATTTTATTAGAAGAATATTTTCAAATTAAGAACTTATTCTACAACATTAAAGAAATTCACGTCGTTGACGCTTAAACAAAAATGGTGATCAATAACATTTACAGTTGTATTCAAATACAAAGGTAAATAAGCCTGCCTTTTGCTTTTGCCAGTTCATATTAATGGAGGTTTGTGTAAAGAATAACAAATTAGAGATTGGTGATGAGAGGAAGGTGACCGATGGATTTTTAATTGTTTAGCATGTTAAACTCGTGTCCTTATGTAATAATCACAAAAATAACACGTGTTCTTATACTAATTATGTCTTATATATTATTACGTTGAGACATAAGAAAAAAGAAAAAATAAATAAATGTATTCAAATGTAAGTAGAATTTTAATTTATTCGGATTAAATTAAAAAAAAAATGTCAGCTGATTATAGATTTTCAATTAATTAACTGGGCACATCTTTATTGAATTAAACAGTAAACTTTTGTGCTTGAAGCTTCAAATGAGGTACTTAAAGGCAGTTTATTACAAAGCTTAAACAACAGCACCACCCCTCACAACTTATTATTACACGTACAGATAAACAAAAGCACTGCATATTGTAAGAGGCTCTGTCCTGCATCATTCGATGCATATTGAGTCTGGTTACTCGTGATAGATAGTAACATCTGGACTTGACTCGAATTTGTTGACAAATGATTTGAAGTTTGATGGTTCAATATCGTTGTTATAGACAGTAACATCAGGGCTTGACTCGAAGTTATTGACAAAGGAGTTCTGTTTGGTTGGTTCAATATCATTGTGATGAATACTGACATCAGGGCTTGACTTGAATTTATTGACAAAGGAGTTTTGTTTGGTTGGTTCAATATGGTTGTGATAAATAGTAACATCAGGGCCCGACTCAAAATCTTTGACAAAAGATTTTTCTCCTGCGGGTTTAATATCGTTGTGATAAACTATGATATCTACCCTTGCCTCAGATTCCCTGACAACAGACATCTCTGTTTTGTGATCAAAATCTTCGGATGTGTGGCAAGAGGCAGGATGGTCATGAAGGAGACCTTGAATTGATTCTGGCATATCTTGATTCTTCATTTCACCTCTCCAATACTCTCCTGGGTCTTTCCTTGCATCTATCGTGACAGTAAACTGCACAAAAGAAAGCGAAA